>CM074281.1:9302674-9795174 GCA_037194245.1 Opsariichthys bidens | reverse complement strand
GCATGGACACCTCGACACTTGGTCAGGTGGAACCGGGTGGAACCGGACCCACCAACTCCGTTAGTAGACAACAACCATGACCCACATGAACCACTGAACGCAAGAAGATGAGGGGCTGGGCCAAAGCATCCGGGCTGTCCAAAAAATTTGACCTATCAGGGTACAGCTGTTCCTTGATGACTTAGTGGGACTTGTCTGTCACCTCCCCGGGGGGACATGCGAGTGGAGGGGGATATCATGAGTGAGACAGCTTAACTTGGAGGGCAAGGGGACGAAAGTCTGGGCACTGCAGGAACAGCGTTGGAAACCACCACAGAGTTGAAAATCCTGCAATTGAGAAATCACCTAAAGGATCCAGCGCTCATTTTTTTCCCCTTAGATGCTGAAGAACTGTGGGACCTGAGTCTGAGGGTGAAAAGCTGAGGCCAAATCTTCCAAAAGGCAGCAGGGGTAGCTGCTAATGCAATATGATCCTCTGGGACCCGCTCTAAAAATACCAACCAGCCAGGAGTACATGCACAAGCTCCATTCGCCTAATTGGACAAAGATTAAACTTTTTGTTTTCCGTTTCTTTAATTGGACGTCTCAAGGATGTGAGAAACGTATTCCAAAACTTTTATAATGCAGAAAACCTGTGGGAAATTTCTACACACTCTTTTTCTGACATTTCTACATGCCTGAAGGCCTTCCAGAGGGTCTTCAGTTAATGCAGATAGAGATTTCCAGTTTTTATGAAGTCATTTGATATGTAAGTATTACATTAACTGATTGATAACTGGAGTGGAGTCTTGCATTTGATGATGTTTGGAATATGTTTACCATATCAAAACACCAAATTATGAAAAGCAATTTTATTCATGGACAATTTATTGTTTTAATGTAAGTTGAAGCTTTAATCGGTTCAATAACGTGCAGCAGTCTGTTAAAAAAAACAAAACAACTCAACTGCATCATGAGGAAGGCTGAGGTCCAGATGACCCTGAAGAAGGTGTGCTGACGAAGAAGCAGGAGGAATGGCGCCTCCCAGTCCCAGGATACCATCGAAACGGGCAAAAGTCAGTTCCGATCAGGTCGTACCAGATCCCGCTGCTTCAGTCTACCCAACCCCAACTCCACCAGTGTTCATCCGGAAGATGAGGAATGCTGCGGTAGGTACCGGCTGTGATATCCGTCTGAAAGTGGCAGTGGCTGGAGACCCACAGCCTACCCTCTACTGGTACCACAATGATGACCGGCTTAGCATGGACAACCAGGAATATGGAGGCCTGTGGATCAGAGACTGCAAACCCAGTGATGCCGGCCTCTATACGTGCATCGCCACCAACCATCTTGGAGAAGCCAGAAGCAGTGCTGTCCTAGCCGTTTTGGATTTGGGTGAAGGTAACTACAAATGTAGCTAAGTAAATTTAACGTTTAATATTTCATTTTGAAAGGTTAATGGCTTATTCAGACTACCTACAGCCTTGTAGAAATGAATGGAACATAAGAACCCCAACATAAGGACATTGTGCCCTATTATCAAGCTTGTGTGGCTAATTATCGAGTTTAGGCTTCAGAGAAAAAGGTGGCAGGCAAACGTTCTCGCTCAACAAAACGTAGTACGTGATAATTTGCTAAAGGAGTAACACCCCTCAGATGAGTCTGACAAAATGGTGGATAATCCACTTATGAAAAATAAAGTGAAGTAGCCACCCCTCCTTCTTCAGTCACTTTGTTTGGTTGGGGTTCCATGATGGCAGTAACATCAAGGACCTGTTTAGTGGCCTGACTGTGGAATGATGGGGGCAGCTGATGGGATAAGACAAACCCATCTTAATGTGGAGCTGCGAATCTTTCACCTCCGATGTTAGGGTGCTCCGTCTTCTCCTTTTGAAGGTTTGAAGTAACCTTACTCAAATGAGATAAGACGAGGTTTCATGTTTTCTTTTGCAATTACCTTTGGGCCCAAAAATGTTGCAGAGGTTGTTTGATTTCACAGCCTAAATTGTGTCTAATTGTCCATGTCTTTACAAGGAATGTGTGGGAACATGAAAAACTCAGAATATACAAACAGTAAGGCTGGGCTATAAACCTAAAAAGCTATCTCTATGTTTTTCGATACATAAGCGTAGACAATATTAAAACACCCTCATCAAGGAGATATTGTGAAACATATTGACAGTCTTTAGTAAAAACTTAAGTGTGAAGTAATGGGCATCAAAATTATATCTTGAAATCTCAATATCACCTAAAAATCAATAGTGATTTGTTCCTTCATACTTCAATAAATAATGGGTTAAAAATTGTAATTTCATCATAAAGAAATATGGGTAACACTGTACAATAAGGTCTCATTCGCTATCAACATTAGTTAATGGACTAACATTTACTAACAATGACTAATACATTTGTTACAGTATTATAATTAATCTTTAATGATAGTTAAAACTATAGTAATTCATTGTTCGTGTTACTTAGCAGTGCATTAACTAATGTTAACAAATACAACTTTTGATTTCAATAATGTATTGGTAAATGTTTAAATTAATATTAAAAATTGTGTGGAAGTATTGTTCATTGTTAGTTCATTTTTAGCTAATAGTTCATCAGTGAGACCTTGTTGTAAAATGTTAGCTGAATATGTAGTATATTTTAGCTGTTCAGAAGTTGGTTTTGGATCTTTGAGGTGATGAGACATGGTTGTCTAGCTTCAGGTGTTTATTTTGATTGGTTTTGTTATCTTGTTATCCTTCACACTGTAGAACTGGCCACGTCAGAGCTCATAATTCTGACAGTGTTATGGTCTCATTTATGCCACTAACATTGATCACCGAACTGTCAGCAATACAGGTGTCTTTTATGACTCATTTGATTTGGGTTTCTCATTTGCACACCATCAACAAAGGTCAAACTTTCACCCTTGCTGTATTTGCAGCATGCTAAAATAAATGCTTGCTTAAAATGCAAAAATGGTGCATTTATTACACTCCATGTCACCTTGGGCAGCATATGATAGTCTTTTGGGCATCAGAGATTTTTTAAAGAGTGTGTTGCGTTGGTCCGGTTTGGTTTGTGTAGTGCCAAGCTTTTCAGCAAAGGGTCTCTGGAGGGTACTCTGAGGGACTGTGGAAAAGACATTCTGTATTAGACATATAGAACTTTACATTTTTGCCACACTCAAAGTAACTAATGATCTGTTTGTTAGATAAGGTTCATCATTACAATGTTACCAGAAAATCTACATTTTTGTCCTGACATGGCTTAGGTTTCTCAATAGGTTTGTTCACAAAAAGATAATCACATACTCGTCCATAGCGAAATAAATATCTTTTAATACTTTTCATTTATGCATTTATACTCAATTGTTTCCTAATATGGCTATGTCATTCTAATTTATAAGATTGACTAATCAGTTCGTAGTAACATTTCATTCTGATTTTTAGTGCATTTTTGTTAACATTTTGTGTGCTAAACAATTATAATGTCGAATAAACACTTGATGTCAAATCTGGGTTCTGGAGCAAAACCAGTTGAGACCCACTGATATAGAGTGTGTGTCTGTGACGGCTGCAGTCATGATACATGTGTCAATCCTCTGGACAACTTGTGGAGTTTACACCTGTCTTGTCACTCAGCTAAATGCCATATGTCTTTCTCTTTTGCTTTTCCTTCACAATGGAATTTTTCCCCACCTTCTACTCACTGTTATACTTGCATTTTCTTTCGATCTTTCTGTAGTCTGTATTGTTTTATTGTACTACTTTGTCATTCTGAACACTACCATTCTATGCATCTCTCCTTTTTCCCCTCTCGTTTTTATTTCTGCCTTTCTTACACTTTATTCCACTTCCGTGTCTTTCAATGACTCTCCTGCCGTCTTGCCCTGAAGGACCATCTCTGCCCCTCTGGTTATTTCTGACAGTGGAATGTGCCAGGCTTCAGATTTTTGTGATGTTAATAGGCCACTCATTCTCCAGTTACACAGGAAGACATCACAGCTATATATAGGCCTTCACCACAGGAGTTTTGCCTAGACCTTTTTCAATTAGAGTCAGTCGGAATGAAGGAGAGAAAACATATTTTTGTCTGGTTTGCCATTTTAAAATTGTCATTACAGGAATGCTAAGAATAGCTGACTTTGAAATAGTCCGTGTTGTTTGAGAATCATTACTGATTTAGATTGTGAGACAAGAGACCAGGTTGACATTGGCTGGTCACCATCATGTTTATACATAGCAAACAAGTGCACTAATAAGGACTAAGATTAATGTTACATTTATTGCTGGTTTGCATTTAAACAATTTTGATAGTGGATTTAATTTAATTTCCAGTAGGGGTAATCCTTTGCAGCCATTAATTTCAATTTATTAATTAAATGTCAGTTAAAGATTTATTTTAAATTTCCATCTAAGGAGTCCTTTTTTCTTTTGTTCCCATGTTTCTTCAAATAAATCTACAACATATTTTTAATGGAAAGACATTACCAATAAAAAAAAAGAAGAAAAAAACTCACAAAACAGAAAAGGTCACAAATAGCTCAAATGGAACTACACTGTAATAAAACAGATTATATATATTTTTTAAATTATTTTTAAAAGACAAAGTCTAATGTCCAGAGAGTTACACAATTACAATATGCCTTGTAATATAATAGAGCGAAGACAAGGCTCTTAGTAGTCCAGATTTGGAATCCAGACTTTGATGTACATTGGTAAGATGCTCTAGGGGAATCAACTCAAATATAATCGTATGCCAACCTTTAAGTGATGGAGATTTACCTCTGATATATTTTTCTGGCTGCAAAGGGTGTAATACTATACAATTTCTTATTAGCAAATGAAACAAATTGTCCATTAGGTATACCCAACACCAGTGAGACTTTTTTTTTTTTTAAATCCCTTTACTACGCATTGCATAGGCTGTTTTTAGGGTAACTGAAAAAGGAAATCTGTCATGGCAGACAATCAAAATTAATCGCAGATGAATGTTTAATGGCAGTTTTTTATCACTGATTTGTTTAGCCATGTTCAAAATTAAGTTGTAAAATAAAACCTAGATAAACAAACCTTTTTAAGGATTTAATCCTTATTGGTGCAACCCACCCTTAGAACATAAATCGGGAAACATGCAACTGCAATGCATATTTCTGGTCTGCTTCAGCCGACACTCAAACCGAGAGTGCTTATATTCGTCCTCAGTGAATAGTTCTCTCGTAAAGTGCCTGCTGTCTCTGTCTCTTCAGGGAACATTTCACCTGTAATTGCTCTTACACAGCAATGTTTCTAATATGGTTGTTTCAAACTGCTGGATGGAAGAACCAGTAATGATGGAAACGATGTACAGCGAGTAAAGTACATCTGAATATAGAATGAAATATCAAAATCTACAGCTTTATCATCTTGGCAAAAG
Organism: Opsariichthys bidens; assembly: GCA_037194245.1. Lineage (NCBI taxonomy): Eukaryota > Metazoa > Chordata > Actinopteri > Cypriniformes > Xenocyprididae > Opsariichthys > Opsariichthys bidens. The sequence continues at coordinate 9,789,786 of CM074281.1, read as the reverse complement.
AAGTTGCTAACAGCCTATATTTTTGTTTACTGTTGGTTTTTATTTGAAAACTAACTTTTTTTTTTCAAGTGCTGTTCTCAAGAGATCATTGTCTTAAAGATTACGGTAGAAATTCTATGGTAATAAATGTAAATGACATGGATTGCTGTAATTGCTGTTAAAATAGTGGCTTTCTCAACGCAAATGAAAGAAAAATCATGGCATTTGAGGGCGGTCTGAATTCAGTTGAGCAATAAGATGTGGGTTTGGCTTCAACCCACACACTTAGCAGTTATTACTCTGTAAGGAGATGGCATTCTGTTGTCTTGGCTATGCACAACTTTCCATTGGCTTCAGAGGTCAGACCGTCGACACAAACAATCTGTGGAGTGTGTAACGAAAGGTCTCAAACGTCATTTATATTTGTGACCAAATGGAAATTATAATCCCTGATAAATTGCTCGCATTTTAGAGGATTTCTTGTATCTTTGTTTTGCTAATAGACCCTCGCAGAGTGACAAAGTTATTAATTTTTCATGACCACATCTGACTCATGGAAAATGACTAGAGCATTGGAATTTTGTTTTGATCTTTTGTATAGGTGAAATGCAGTTTAACCATTTGCAAAGAGAATGATGGGGGAAGTAATAACAGTCCCTGCTTGTTGATTTTTATATTTAAAAAAAAGCTCTAGACTCATTGAAATACGTCCTCACAAACATTGAGGTACATTATGTCACATTCTCTAACACAACACACAGCTGTGCCTCCATCACTCATTAATTTCCTGCATATCAACAGCTTTTCTTTGTCCAGCTGAGAGGTTGAGTTGTTGCATTGCTCGTAGGTGGAAATGAATCAATACTGAATGCAAAAAGACTAATTCAGTGCATTAGAATAAACTGAGTTAATATGCATTTATTCTGTTTTGTGTAGTGATTCTGATGAGAAGAAACATCCCTCAGGCTGCACTGAAACGTTATTGCTTTTCCAATCATCTATTGGTGACATTCTGCATCACTAGAAAGCCCATTTCCTCTGCTCTTTGTGACAGTTTTCCTTTCTTTTTAATGGCATTTACATCAACACTTAATGATGATCCACTGATTTTAATTTTCTTAAAAGCATCTTGTTTACTTTATGCTCCGCATTGGCCTTTAACGAGTGGGTGGTTTTAACGAACCAGTGGTGTTGCACTTTTATTTGTGCCGCCCATGAAGTTTTTTGTTGCCATAATCTCCAAATAAAGTTGTATAACCACTCTTAAAGGAATAGTTGTTCCATAAATTAAATCTGTTATTATTTCCTTTTTTTCTCTCCTTGACAACCCTTGGTCACCATGAGCTGATGCTGTATGGAAAAAAAAAATAGCATACCATGGAAGCTTGTTTCCGCCACTGAATTAAAAAAAGGAGATTATTGCAACTTTTTATCTCGCAATTCTGACACTTTCTCACAGTTCAAACTTTTTCTCGCAATAAATTGTGAGGTTATCTCTCAATTGACAAATAAATATAAACTCAGAATTTATGCAAGTATTTTTTTTTTTATTCAGTGTTGGAAACATGGTGGGACACCATGAAGATGAGTAAATAATTACAGATGGTTACTTTTGGGTGAACTGTGTATTATAATATATTTTATTAATTGAGAAGCTGCTGTTAAAGTTTTGTACCCGTTTAATCAATAGTTTTATAAAATATGTAATTATAAATTTGCATGAATTTATAAAATATCCTTTTTTGGTGAACTATCACTTTAACATTTATGCGATATTACATTCTTATATATTGTTATATTATATTACAATGTTTGCTGAATCCAGTTTTCTTTGTATACTTGTTCCAACAAGCTTTATAGAATATTCCACAATATGCAGTGGTGTGCATACGATTGTTTTGTTGTGGCATTTATGTAAGTTTGAGCTTTTGTCCTTGATCTAATTAAAGCCATAATGATGGGCTGTGTAATCTCATTTTATCCTGGCTTGTATCAGAGCCTCACAGCTTTGTTAATGATGCGATAAAACATAACACGCTCATGCAGTTATGTGTATTGATTTTTAACTAAATTTGAAAACTTACAGCATGGCACAAATGCCTTACCTAATCTTTTGGTATTACTTTGTGGCTATAGTTTTGCTAGGGTGTTGAGCATATAAGATGGCTCCACAATAAAAGCTTCTGACTCACCAGTGTTTTAAAGATCAAGAAAGGCCTTTAGGCACCAACAAAGAAATAAATACCCCACATTTGCTTGAGACCTCTTCATGTCTTGCTTTCATTTTTAAGACCTGTGGTATTTCAGTCTAGGCCTTTTCACACTGGCATGTTTTCCAAAGTTTATGATGTAAGAAAGATTGAGAATTTAAGGGTGACCACACGTTTGGTTTTGTTTGGATTGAGTCATATTTCTATTTTCTCTCTCCCTTTCTGGAACGAATCAAAGTTCATAATACATTTCCAAACTATGCTTTTGTTCTCTGAGTTGAGAATCTTTTAAAACAAAAGTGATGGGTGTTGATGTTACGGTGGTGTGCTGAACACGACTAGGGGTAGATGATTTAATGAGTCAGTAAATGTTTTTAATAATGCTGTACAAATGATATTATTTTTAAAACGAATGCAGAAAATAGATATTACTGAAAAAGAGATCACACCTGTCTCTGTGACAGCATTTGGCTCTGTAAATGGCAAAAAAGAAGAATAGCACATGATATTGTTTAGCCAGTGAGAAGCTTTTTTTCTCTGCATTTTTGTGCTTTTATAAACATCTATTGCAAACTTCACAAATGCGTGCACTACTAAGTCCTTGTGATGAAATGATACACCAGACGAAATAAGGAGACTGCAGAACAACATATGCATCCTTAGAAACATGTGTCACTGCTATAAGAGGCTTCACCTGTTGCTTAGAGATATCTATATAGGAGCATGGAATTCCTGAGTAGGTCCAGGCTGGTTTCTTCAGATCAAACTGCATCCTTCAAGCTTCTTGTTGCAATGGGAACTGTCTGAGAGGTTGTCTTGTTGCCTGACTGACACATCCATTTTTTCACAAAGGTCTGAAGCTATATGTGTGGAATTGTATAATAATGCAGGAGTATTAGTTTAATTATGAAGACTTGCTATTGACCCTTCGCAAGCAGTTTGATTGACAGACGTTTTGACCAATCATAACCCCTAATCTGGCATTTTGTCTGGCAAAGCAGTCAATTAAGCAGTAGATTAACGTTGGTGAACTTGAATTTGAAAAATTGTGTTTACTCACATCTTTCCGCGCTTGAAACAACATTCCTTCTGATGTTCATTCACGTTTATTTGATGCTATAAATGAACTAGTATGAAGAGATGATCGGTTCACGAGCTACAGCGACCTGTCACGACACTGTACGGTATTTATTGTTTAAACGTCGTTAAAAAATTTCGATATATATTTAATATTAAACTGTTTCACTGTGTAAGAACATGATGTGTGGCGTGAAAGCGCACGGCTTGTCAGACAAAGCAACAGTTACTAAAGGGGGCGGGTCTTTGCGAAGGGTCAATTACTTGCTTTTACCAAGGATGTGCATTTTACCTTAGTTTGCCACTTCATAACCGTAGCTATTAACTAAAGCGTTAAACAACAAGAGACTTTCCTCTCTGTTTCTCTGCTTAAACATGCATTGCATCAAATGCTTATATTTAAAGTGGCAACAGCACACTTGTATAAGACCGCAAGAAATTACTGCTTACGATTCCCAAACAACGCATAGCATCTTAATTCATTAATCTAGAATGCGCGGTCACAGGAGTGCACTTATCTGCCTTAACTTCAAATGATATCCATTTAGAATTCAGTATTAGAAATTCCTGTTTTCTGAAGAGCGTTATAGACGAAAGATTGTTGGCTTTCCATTCCATTTGTATTCCCACCAGTTAGATTCCACTAATGGCACTCCCTCTGTTTCCAATTAAACACTGCTAATTAGCATAGCTTTAGAATGAAATGGATTCAAACTGAGTGCTTTCCCATGATGCCACACTCATGAGACTGGGGCAAACGCAACATTTGCCCCAGACCCTTGATTAACTGAGGAGCCGCGAAGCTTGCGCTAATTGAATAAACAGAGCTGAATAAATTCAGGTCCTTTAAGCAGTTCTGTATTGATATTCAAACCCCTTTTACACAGATTGTGCTGAATATTTAATATTATAAACAGATTGCTCCAACTTTAAATTCTCCTTGGATGACCTGCATTCAAAATAAAGTGTTGTTGTGTGGCAGTTTAATGTGTAATGGGGATCTACGCATGGCTTCAGATACATCAGATCATCTCCATATGCTCTTTCAGGATGTATAGAAAATGTGCGATGTGGAGCAATGGCTGCTGAAAATTTGCAATCATAAGAATTATATTATAAAATGTATATTATAAGAAAACAGTTGTTTTAGTTTTAGTAGTATTTTAAGGGAAACATGCAATGACCAGATGTACAAGTACAAAAAAGTTGATTATTAATAATAGTAATGATTTACTGAACGTCTTTTATAATTTTACTACTTGTTTTCATTAAAATAGTCATAGTCACACTTTGCAAATGAATTTAATTGAAATTAAGTATTTTATTAGTATTTTTAATGGCAGATCTGGGGAGTTTCATCTGAAATGCTATAGTCTTATTTACTGTATCTCTCTCTGCTGTGACTGTGAACTACATGTTGATTGAGTGGATAGTGAGACACAGGGTCCATCCACCTCATCTTTTATTCATGTCAACTTTAGCCTGCAGCACAGATTGATGAAGCTTGAGGATCTGCACTGTTTAAGGCATGTACGAATGTTGGAGTAGTCCCGTGATATGAACATGTCGGACAGGTATCAGTCCGTTTCAGATATCTGCTATGATGGTTTGATTTATCATCACTGCGGTGTCTTCAGTCCTATAGACTGGCTGCCATTATCTCAGTTTGATCGTGCCTGTGGTTTGATGGCCACAGAAAGACAGGGACTTCCCCCTGAGCGAGCTGCAGTTGTCGCTGTCCTTCAGAGTGTGTATGAACACCCATGCTCTGTGTGTGTAGATGTGTACACATATAAGTGCGACTGACACTGAGCGAGTCCCACGTGCCGACTGCCTGTGAAGTCATGTGCTTGAGATAATTCCTAATTTAAGCCAGTGGTGATCAAAGCCTGCAAACACCCACCCAACCCCTAGTCATCGTAATAACCCTGACAGCCTAAGACATCCCACAAAACTGCTCTGCTCCAGAGATGACTCAATACCTGAGGGATCACACATTTTTGTTCTTGGCAGGGGGGACTAGGGACAATTCTTTAATATTTTTTTATTTATTTTTATTTATTTTATATTATCCGCACTACTACATATAACGCACTACTATGAGGCTGTCTGTCAATAGGAAAAGTACAGTAAAAGTGTTTACATTGAGGGCAGCTTTCACAATATTCACTGTACATTTTTCTTAACTTGCTGTTTCTAACTTAATATCACAATCATAATCATAATATCACAAATCATGTTCAATTTTTTAATTTTTTTTTTTTTTTTTTGCAAAATTATAAGAAGAGCGAAATTCTCATCATTACAGCTTATTTGTGACTAAAGAAATTTTGCATGTTACAATTCCCCTCGTCTCTCTTACATGATATTTTCACATCTTTTTCATTGTCGTTATGAACCTACAATATCTGTTGGTTGCTTGGTGCCATCTGACCAGGGATCTCTGTGTTTTTGATGCAATTTTTGTTGCATTTGCCACCTGATAAAACACTGTTGAGAATTGCTATAGTCCTTTTCTGTTTGTTAAAAACTCAGTAAAGCTAAAAGGACTCCTAAGAGAGCAAAAGGCCATTATCAGCAGCCACAGACACTCCCTGTAATGCTCTTAAGAGCCTGACTCTGAGCTCAGTGTGTTGAGTGCATCTGCAATGTTGACTGCATTGTTGCTCAATGGCTTTTTGTTGCTGGCTTAGTGCGTCATACTCTGCAGGGTGTTTTGTATTTACCTCGTTCCAAATTGGCTAACATTGGTAAAAGCTTCACTCTGAAGCAGAAAAGGTTACGAAACTTTAGATAATTGGGGAAAATGGAACATTGTGTTTCTCTGCTTGTAGTGCAACAAAACCCCATCATTCTACCACATTATTTGAATGAACAACAGATACACAGCTTAAAAATACACTTGCCAGTTTTGGCAAATATTCCTCAAGTGTTTTTTTTTTTTTTTGTTTTTTAAACCTGTCTAATGCTGATTGTATCTCAGGATGATATTTAAGCACAATCACATATACACCCACAGAACTGATTTCACTTAAACTGTCCTACCTCTCTCACATCTCATATTGACCTACTTACAGTTAATAATGGGACCAATTTAATCCTACTGTGTTTGTGCAGAAAAGCTAAACGTCTCAAAATGTGCGGAAGTAAGTCGCCAGGTGTTATGAAAGTTTCAATCAGCCAGTCATTATATTATATTTCACAATCTTTAAGAATTGAGCTCAATTTACAATTAAATTTAGTCATTTAGAAGATACTTTTGTCCTAAGTGACTTTCTTTCTTTCTTTGTCCTAATGCTTTAGGATCTTGTTATTTATTTAATTTAAATCATCAAATTCTTTTTCTACTCTATCCTAACAATAAGTGGAAAAACATCAGGTAGAGTGGATGATTTCAAGGGCTAAAGTGACTTGAGCCAAAACATGTCTCCTTTAATGGACAGAAGGAGAATAATGTCTGTTTTTCTCAGGCAGACAGAGACATGAAACACAGGCTAAAATTTGCCTGTGTAATTTTATTAGCACTTTTCCATTATGTGACTGTGCGTCAGAGTCAAGACTGCTCTTATTGGTTGATCGATGCACAGGATGGATCAGCAAGTGCAAAGGAGCTTTAAATGAATATTCCAGGTTGAACAACCACATAAAGTAAGCCTTACAGGCTAAAAATAGAAAAAGCTACAGTAAATTTGAAGTTACAGTACAATTTACAATGGTCGTAAGAAGGCTGGGCCAGGCAGTAGACATCAAGATATATGCTTTTCCTGAAGTTTACATGTTAGCTATTGTGATAGAATTGCTTACTGAACTTGTTTGTGTGAAATGTTACGACCACAAATGCATATGTGGATGCCAGAAAGGAACCGTTTGTGCAGCAAACTTCACCCAAAGGAACTAGATAATGGATTTGCACTACCATATACTTTGCACCTGCAGGGAAAGAGAGATGGGATTTGTGAGGATAAGAAAAGAAGGAAAAGATGAGAAATAAGACATGAGCAGTGAAGGAGCAAGTGAAGTGGGCTTAGAGTTAGTCAGAAGAGAGGGAGAGGAAGGCAGAAAATGGAGGCTAAGTGTTTTCGAGGGCGTCAGCTGGAGGTGTCAGTCTCACATCATGGCTGCTTGGCAAGTGCCTTTCACACTGAGTGTGGAATAGAATTCATGAAGGAGAACACTGAAACTAGAAAGTTTTTGTACAAAAGAAAAAAAAAGTAGATCATAAAATTAAACATTGAAATTTAGAATATTAATATCTGTAATTATTGTATTAACTTGCAGCCAATCATTTACTGTATAAAACAGTATGCCTCGAAAGTCAACAAAAAGTATAGGGATTTTTTCTCCTTTTTATAAGTTGATCTCTTTTTATTTTGCTATCTGTGCATGCTTATATAGTTGGTTGCACTTTTATATTGTATGCATTTTATTATCTGGTTAGTTGCAGTAGTTGTTTACACACAGTTGATTTCTTTTTGATTTCTTGGTTAGTTTGGATGGCCTTGCTGTTTTCCTCTTGGGCACAAGTACATGAATATCACATATCAGTCTTTACTTGTGTCCACAGTCCAAAATGAACCCCACCAAACACCAAATGTGAGTAAAAATTAGATGAGGGCAGTAAATAGAACAGAGGTATTTGCCTCTTGGCTGGTAACTTTATTAGGAACTGCAGCATTGGAGGGTTTTAACTCAAATCGGAGGAACATCTGTCTCTCGCAGATATAAGTGACATGAGTGATTCAAATCAAATCATGTACTGATGAAAACATCTGTTGCAATGGTTATGTCTTCTAACAACTTTACCTTCAGTGGACACTGGGCAGTTTAAAATCTAGAATGCTTAGGAAGTTATTTAATGAAATTAAATGTATAATACAAGAAGTGTATTTTAATGGCAGCCGTTTAGTGGTTCTTTAGTGATTGTCAAACACATCTGAGTGAATTAAGTTGCACATTTACTTAATGCAATAATGCAGGTTATAAGCATTTTGGGTTTCTTCTCACAATATTAGCACCATATTACGAAGCCTCTAAAAGGACCTTTGCAAAAATATCAAAGATACAGACTTTTGTGAGTGCATGAGAAACCATTAAACTTAGAATATAGGACAACGCACACTGAGACACCTATTGCGCCATCAGCCCATTTCATGGTGTGGTTTCTTGGTTGCCACAGAGCATATGTTAAAGCAGACATATAGCCATATAGCTATAGTTTTTTTATAGACCCTTGATTTTGGCAAGTAGGACAATGCACACAGCTATATTGTGCCATCATATTGTGTCATGGTTTTGCCGCCACAGAGGATGTTAAATTGGACATAATAGGCTTTGACATTAGAGATACTACTGTAAGGAAAGCCAAATTTTGAGTATATAGAGCTCTATTAATTCATGTGCATCCATGCTCTCATTTTCTTTATAGTAAGATGGCAGTGACACACAAAGGAAATAGGTTTTATTATATATAAATCTAGACACAAATTTGTGTGTCAGCAATGTGACACCAGTTGGAAAAGAGCTGAGCCTTACAATTGACCCTTCGCAAACACCCGCCCCTTTTAGTTACTGTTGCTTTATCCAACAAGCCATGCGCCAAGCCAAATATCAAGCTGAAAATAATGCTGTATAAACCATTTTTGTTGTATGGTCTGAAAATCTACAGAGAGATTTGGCAAATTTGAGTTTGGAAAAGTATGGAATTTTGAAATTGACAATGTGTAGGAACCCTGATTAGAGCAACCTGATCATCATCATCATCATCATCATTCAAGATGACTGTGGAATCTGACTTGCTTGTTGTAAAGGAAATCCATCCACTATCACCACACCATTTCCTTTGCACTCAGCACATTAACCTCCAAGCTTCAGTTACTGTAAGGGATGATTAAGCCAGATTTGCTTCGATCATTTTATTTTTTTGCAGAGTGTCTGCGAGGCACTTGCATGCTGAGAGAGCACCATCTGCTGTGGTTTGCTGCCATTCTGCAGTGGAGAACAGGATCTTTGTCTTCGTGGTGCTCTGTTACGTTGCTTGTTTGAGAGATTTGTCAGCGGAAACGTCAACTCATGATATTTTCCTCTTCTTTTTTCCCCTCACCAAATCTCAGAGACTTGAAAAAGCACATCATTTACAAAACAGCAGCATTGTATTACAACCACAATGATAATGTGGAGTTGAAAAGTAAGAGAAATGTAAGACATTGGTAGAAAAGAAAAAATATTTTGGAGGTGGAGTTTGTTATATTATAAAATATTAAGAAGTACAATAAGAAATGTTTCTGGAGTACAGTGGTAGAAATTCCCCTACGCACCTGACTGGGGCAGTTGTAGTCAGTCGGACTTGTTACTCAAAGCTCCCGGATTCCAGTCTCAGTACTGGTTGGAAATGTAGCTGGGGGGAGTGAATGAACAAGGAAGTAAGGAACGTAACCCCCAATCAGGTGTGTGTTCTGTCTTTTCATGTTCAGTACTCACTGCTGTGTGTGTGCACTTGGATGGATGAAATGCAGAGCACAAATTCTGAGTCACCACACTTGGCTCTACACGTCACGCCACTTTCTCTAAAGTTAAACCAGGTGTTCCCAACACCTCCAATATTATCCTCCGGTGAGTCCCACTTTGACCCTTGATGCCTAAGGATAGCTACTCTGACCGCATTGGAAAACTCAGATCCCTAAGAAATATATTCTAAGATGCATAAGAGGCATAGCTATCTGACTAAGAGCTTCATTCTGAGTCGGACGACGCCTCGCCCCCTATGAACACTATCACTTGGGAATAAGGTCTCTAGTGCTCCACTAACCTGCTGTAAACAGACTGAAAGTGCTTTAATCACAGCCGGTAGGAATCGCATAGAATGCCACCAGCATAAAGAATACAGCAGTTTATATAGAATAGATGTGTAAAGTAACATGACTCATTACATCACTCTTCTCTAATATGATTGGGTTTACATATGTGCAAATTCAGCAACCGACCCGCCCCCCCAGTTACTGGCAAAGCTAATTTGTTTTTTTGATTGCTTCAGCTCATTACTCAAGTCATGGGGTTATTATATTTAGTTAGCCGTCTAGCCATGTCCATATGTTATTTCAACACACTAACTTTGGCTAAAGTGTTGGTATATTTTGTTCTCAAAACCATACAAATGTTAAGCCTGCAAGAAAAAGTAATGTTAGTTATGATTAATTAAAAAAAATCTTTCACAGCACCAAATCAACATAGTAGAATGATTTTTGAAGGACACTGTAGACTGGAGTAATGAAGCTGAAAATTCAGTTTGCCATCACATGAATCATTTTCAATTTAAATATATTTTCAAATAGAAAACAGTAAATTGTAGTAACATATCATATTATTACTGTTTTTTGTATTTTTGATCAAATGACGTAGCCTTTGTGAGGATAAGAGACTTCTTTCAAAATCTTATCAACTCATCATTCAGTACCATGGTACATATCGGAGGACAGTACGTATCCAATATCTTGGTACTGCCACAGTAGTTTTTTTTGTGAGATATCACTTCATTTTCTTGGTTTCCTCTAATGCCTCTTCACTGTTATCTCACTCCTGTTACATCCGGACTCTTCTTGCTGCCAGGCATGTTGCAAATAAATTTGTTCAGAGATGCAGAAGGTTTTTTTTATCTGCAGATTGTGTGTGTACGGAATTAATAAAGACATGATGGTGCCTGGCTCCATCCTTCACAGGACCAGGTTAAAGGAAAATTGTCATCATTTGCACACGCTCATGTCTTTCTAACCTAGGTATTATCTTTCTTCTCTGAAACGCAAAAGAAGGCAGAATGTCTGAGCTTCATTTTTGCCCATTCATGCCCGTTCAAACTGATGGAAAACATGCCCACTCAGATGCTTCTGTTTCACAAAACAAACATGAGTAAATAACTTTTTTTTTTCTTTAATTTTAACCTGATCTTGTGAGTGACTCCCATTGTAAATGCACTGTAGAAGTGCCTTGTCCCAGTGATTTATGTGACTTGTTCTTGTTAAAGAGTCGTTTTGGTTATTACACCATGCTTGTAGGGCTTCTGGAATTGCTCCACATTTCATTAGATGGTTCCCTGGGGAGAGGGGAATAGGAGGCACTGCTGATCTGACCGTGACTTGGTCCCTTACTGGAGGATGACTCGCTGCTTGCTTTAATAAATTTTACAGAACTCTGACTCTGCATAGTGCGCCATTCTCATTAAGATCGGAAGCCATTATTTCACTGACCGCTGAGCGACTGCAGCTATGAGTGAAGAGTTTGCAAGACCGCACATCTGATAATCAAAGTGGCTGTTCTTTGAAAGTACTAAAATGAGTCATCCTGGAAACAAAAAACGAGATGCAATCACACTACAGTTCTGCCTCCCTTTGGTTCATTGTCACAGTATTCAGAGAATCCACATAAAGAGCAGTGATGTCAAGCTAATTCTGTGAGTCTTATGATTTACTTTTTTGGAGTCTCTAATATTTTTTGTTTTGTTTTTGAAAATCTCACCAAGGCTGCATTTATTTGACTTAAAATACAGTAAAATCAGTAATATTGTGAAATATTATTACAATTTAATATAATGTTTTCATGTTATATATATTTTACAATGTAATTTATTCCTGTGATGGCAAAACAGAATTTTTTTCATCATCATTACTCCAGTCTCCAGTCTCACATGAGTCTTCCAGAAATCAATCTAACATGTTCATTTGTTGCTCAAAAACATTTCTATTATTTCCTAACAATTTTGAAGGATTCTTTGATTACTTTATATATTATATTTACTGTCACCTCTGATCAATTTAATGAATCTTTACTGAATAAAAGTATTAATTTCTTTAAAACCTCAAAATTTTCAGTTGTGCTTTTTGTAAAAAATAAAAATAAAACTTGTTTATGTATTGGCCAACTGACTAACTTAGACTGACAAAGCTTGTTGTTTTAGTCTAGTAAATGTGTATAATCTAACATATTTTTGGATGTAAGTCAGCTGTTTGTGACCTAAATCGGAACAACTGGCATTCAGCAACATGATTCATATCTCTGCTAATGTCAGTGAGGTTTGTGGGAGTTTTACAGGTGAAAACAACACAAATTTGTGTGTCAGCTATGTGACACCAGTTGGAGCAGAGCTGAGCCTTACAATTGACGCTTCAGAAAGACCTGCCCCTTTAGTTACTTTGTCCGACAAGCCATGCGCTCTCACGCCACACATCATGTTCCCACGGAGTGAAAAATAACATCGTGGAGAAAAAGAGGACACTGACAACGTGAGTTGAGACAAGACAGAGCAGGGTACTTTTGAAATGAAACAGTTTCATATTTAAAATATTGTAATTTTTAAAGAAGTTTAAACAATAAATACCGTATAATGTCTCTTTAATGTGTCGTGACAGATCGCTGTTGCTCCTTCAAGCGGCTCGTGAACCGATCATCTCTTCATACTAGTTCATTTATAGCATCAAATAAACATGAATGAACATCAGAAGGAATGTTGTTTCAAGCGTGGAAAGATGCGAGTACACTCAATTTATCAAGTTCAAGTTCACCAACTTTAATCTACTAACTCCCCTAACTGCTTTGTCAGACAAAATGGCGGATTCAGGGGTTATGATTGGTTGGATTGCCTGTCAATCAAACTGCCTGCGAAGGGTCGATTGTTCTTAAGACCGATCAAAGAGATCCATGAAACAAGGAAAAGAGAGAGCTGTACTGGCCCCTCGGATATTGACCACTGTCTGTCAGAAAAAGAGAGAGGGCTGAAGATGTGGATTAAGAGAGAGACAGAAGAAAGACACAAAGAAAATGTGTTTAGAATGAGATTGGGTCAATTGGCAGTCTAGGTTGTCACAATGCAGATCACATCATTGAAACAGAATAAACACCGAGAACGGTTTGAAAAGTCAACATGAAATGCCATTCTTACTAGGGATGTACCAATTAAAAAAATTTGATTTCATTCAATTTGTTAACATTAGCAACAATATTTTACAGTGTTTATCATGGCTGTGAGCAGCCATATCACCCTGTAGCCCAAGACTGGTTTCCCACTGAAGATAAGCAGCGTTGAGCCTGGTTAGTACCTGGAAGGGAGACCTCTTGGGAAAACTAGGTTGCTGCTGGAGGAGGTGTTAGTGAGGCCAGCAGGTGGCGCTCACCCTGTGGTCAGTGGTCCTAACGCCCCAATATAGTGATGGGGACACTATACTATCAAAAAGCACCGTCCTTCCGATGAGACGTTAAACCAAGGTCCTGACACTCTGTGGTCGTTGAAAATCCCAGGATGTCCTTCAAAAAGAGTAGGGATGTAACTCCGGCATCCTGGCCAAATTTGCCCATTGGCCTCAGTCCATCATGACTTCCTAATCATCCCCATATACTGATTGGTTATATCACTCTGTCTCCTCTCCTCCAATAAGCTGGTGTGTGGTGGGCGTTCTGGCGCAATATGACTGCCGTCGCATTATCCGGGTGGATTCTGCACATTGGTGGTGGTTGAGGAGATTTCCCCCTTTCCATATGTAAGGCGCTTTGAGTACCCAGAAATGTGCTGTATAAATGTAACAAATTATTATTATTTATCAATCTAGGTTATTTATTAATGTACTATTGATTCCTATTGTTAATTCATATCCTTTAATGTGGCATTAATGTCATATATACAACTTGAAATGTTACCCATGTTAAATTATAACTTTTAGTATGCTTTTTTTTGGCCAGTAATGTTGAAATGCATCTCATGCTCACCAAGGCTGCATTTATTTGATCAAAAATACAGAAAAACTGTTTTCCATTTTAAAATGTAATGTATTCTATTGATGTGACAAAGTTGAATTTTCAGCATCATTACTCCAGTCTTCAGTGTCACATGATCCTTCAGAATACATTCTGATATGCTGCTCAAGAAATATTTATTATTATTATCAATGCTGAAAACAGTTGTGTTGGTTAATATTTTCATGGAATTCTTTGATGAATAGAAAGTAAAAGAACAGCATTTACCTGAAATTAAAATTTTAATAAAGATTTTTACTTTTGGTCAATATGATGAATCCTCGTTGAAAATATTAATTTCTTTTAAAAAAATAAATAATGCTGTCACAAAACTTTTCAACATTGTATGTGTATCCTGTAAAAGCATTGTTCATTGTAATGTTAACAATCTAAACCAAAATTAGTGTTAAAGATTGATTGACCACTAAATGATGTAGTTAATCTAAATGTTAAATGCACAATTTGATATCGGCTAATACAGATAAATAATAATTAAATTAAATCTAATATTGCATCCCCAATTCTAACCACTCACTTCTAATGCAGCAGAGACCTGGGATCAATCCCTACCAAGGGCAACTTCTCACTTTTAAGTCGCTTTGAATAAAAGCGTCTACCAAATGAATAAATAAAAAAATAAATGAAAACCCTTTATATTTTTAACTGATGTATTTTGTGTGAAAGAGCGACCTTTATACGTCAGGATTTGATTGATAAAGTGGGTGTTTAAAAAATAAGATAAAATAAATAATTTCTTAATATCAGATGAAAATTAATGTTGTTTGAGGCAGTTTGATAAGGAATGTGCCTTGTGAATATAAATTGGGGTCAATTTTGCAACAATTATATGTAGATCGCGGGTTTTTGTGCACCACATTCTCTTCTCAGTAGTCTGTTTGTAATTCTATGCATGTTGGCTTAACATGCAATGGATTAGAACAAAAGAGACCCAGGTGTGGACAACACTACAGAAATGAAGGAAAGCTACCATGCACCTGGGTCATTTTAGACACAAACAGTGACAGCTAATGAGAACGAATAAGAGAATGTTTTGGGTGTCTGGCTCTCACACAACCCCCTTGATGTTCTGCCTCAGCAGGCGTCGGCCGGTATAATGAGAGCTCTTTGCCTATGAAAAATGGCAATTCATTTCAGTGGCCACATCACAGACCACAATCCGTTTCTCAATGTCTTTTTGAGTGTGTTTTTGTTGTACAGCATGCACTTTGCTGCTCTATTGGTAGTATATTTATGGATGGTGTGCTTTCTTTAAATTAAAGAGCTCAAAATCAGTGTGCTTCCCCCATTGCTAATATCGCAGGTGCGAGACTCTATAATTCATGATTTCATTATGCAAATTTAAAGCTGCACATGATTGCCTCAGTATTCTCATTAAAGATATTTGATTTCTGTCCAAGGGATGCAAATTCTAATAAACCTTTTAATAAAATTTAATACATCAATTACTTTGAACTGTTGGAGAGGGAAATGCGAGGAATGAGTAGACATTGTGAGCTAGGGCTCTGCTGCATGACGATGTACTGATATATCATTTATAACGTGGTAGATATATTCCTCCAGCTATCAGTTGTAAGGACTGCTTCATGATATTTACAGGTTAGAGGAATGACGAAATGTGGAATAATGTCAAATTCAGACTATGACATGTCCCTACCAAGTCAAGATCAGAATTGAGTTGCTGTTTAAAGTGCTGTTCTATCTTTATTTATTTTATTTAGTAAATAGTGTAGGGTAAGTTTACATGGAGACTAGAGGCTAGCTTGCTGTTCCATGCCGGTGGTATGTTAAACTAGCATGCTGAACAGTTGTTGCAAAATGTAAGTGTAGAAAAAAAATGTAAACAGAAAATGTACATATTATTCACTATTATAGGTGGGCTCAATTCATTGGGTGGACCATATTGCTTATGATAGGATAATTTAGAAGCAGGACTTAAGCTGTTTGTTAAGGTGCGATCACATTACTGAAATTTCATTGGCAAATTGTTGTCTTGTTAATAGTAGCATTTTATTAAACGGCTTAAATTCGAGTACTCGATTTAAGTTTAGAGTAACCGGCAAAATACCGGAAAAGATGCATTCCACGGACGAGAATCCATGAAGCGCCTTATTAGACCATTTTCTGCACTGTGTATTAAAACCCTTTAAAAACATATTATAGCACAGTGCTATTGTGATTTCAATTAAATCGATGTATGCTGTGCTGGTTTAATATAAATGCACTTTAAGGGGGTTACGTGCGTCTCAGAGTGGATCCACATGCGTGGAGTGTGTTTCGAACTCCATATCTGAATATGCTGCAGATATGGAGCCTACGCCAACAAAGGAGAATACATAAATATGTTTCTAAATATGCAAATTTCGCGATTCAAAACAAGTTTAAACCAGTGGTCTCAAACTCAGTTCCTGGAGGACCCAAACAGCTTCAAATCACACCTGCATGGAAGTTTCTTCTGTATTAATGCTGAAGACTTTGATTAGCTGGATCAGGTGTGTTTGATTAGGGTTGGAGCAAAACTGTGCAGAGCTGCGGCCCTCCAGGAAATAAGTTTGAGACGACTGGTTTAAACCCTCGCTCTGAGTTTGCGATGTTTCGATGTTCACATATTCTTTGTTCAATAAATTACAGTGGCTGTAGAATTTCTATCGTAAAGAAGAGGCCAAATATTAAAGACTAAGTAAACATTTGATTTAAATGTTGTTTGGTCAATATTAATCAAAGATTTGATCTGCTGTAAAGTGTAGCAACATCAGGGTGTTGATACCCTCTGCAGGCATTTGTTGTCAAACATAATGTACATAAGATGATAGTGTTGTTCTATAAAACCCACATGATTACTTGCTTTTGATATTTTATTTGAGCAAAATATTATTGCCTCATTGTTATTATATATGTATTTTAAGTCATTTTTAAAGGCTTAGGTCTTTGCCTATAGGTTTGTTTTTATTACCACAAAAAAATCTGGTTACTCGATTATATAATCGACCGATTACTCAATTACCAAAATAATCATTAGTGACAGCCCTACACAGAACCCATTGCGAAATCTCTGTGGGGAAATCTTTTATAAATTCCAAATCATGTCGATTCCTATTAAAATCGTCTGACAATTCGCAGAACAATGGTTAATGTGACAGCAGCTTTAGCCTCAAGAAGAAGCAGAGTTTGCATTATTTACCAATCAAAGATTCAATTGACTTTTTTCATGTTTTTGGTCTTTTCGGATCTTGTTTGAGAAGTTATATAAACCATTTTTTGTTATACCTTCAACAAAAAGAACTATAATTTGGTATACTTTTACTGTGATATGTCATGAAATGAGTAATTTTATAAGATTTTGTTCATGCCACCCACTTGTACCTTGGGGGTAAACAAGCCAGGAGACAAAAATGTTAAAATTATTTTTAAAATGTGCCAATGGTGGGTTGCAAAAAGGCACCATCTACTGGAGGCTGCTCTGACGTCACGGGCATTGATCCTGAATATGAAACGAAGGCAGTGGGTGAGGAGACTCCCGACTGGAGCTGCTGCTGGGCAGGAGAGGCTCGTTCAGCCTTGGTGCACAACAGAATGAGAAAAGTGAGGGGGGGGGGGGGGAAAAAAAAGCAAAACGGGATACGAAAAAGGATTTGCCAACTGGCATCCCTCAGTGCAAGGCTCGATAGGACTGACTCATTCTCTCTCTCTCTCTCTCTCTCTCTCTCTCTCTCTCTCTCATTCTGTCTGCTTTTCCTTTCCTCTCTCACTCTTTTTGTCTTCTTCCCTCCCTTCCCCCGGAACAGTGCAGGCTAGTGGTTTTTCTCCCTTTCTCTCTCTTGCTCGATCGCTCTCTGCTTACCTCTCCACACACAATATTTTGCTCGCTGCTTCTGGCTGGGTTTATTATGCTGCGCTCTTATTGGTCAACTCGATGGTTTAGAGCCAGCTCTGATTATTTGCCTCTGGGAATCCTGAAGCACTGAAGGGGTGCTGTCTACTGAGGTTCATTTTTCTCGATTTTTTTTTTATTTTTTATTTTTAATCCTGGTATTAGTTCGAGCTGCTGCCTAAACTGAAACAACAACAGCACAATATCTGCAGCGGAACAACTTTATAATACAAAATTGAGTTTTTAGGGAGTATGCTCAGAAAAATCAAGTTTTTGAGAAAGAACTTTTGTTCTCAGAGAAATTACAGCAAGTGAATTGCCAGTCAGTTGGGTACGTTTCCTTTCTTAACTGGCTTTTGCAGCAGTCCAAGCTGGATTCAGATCATGCTACCGACACGATCAGGTCACCACCGGGTCTGACCGTGAATTCCCAGCTCCCAGAGAACGTCACTCCCACCTCGGTTAAACGCAACAAAAGACCAGGATTACTCCAAGCCATGAAGAAAATCTGGTCCAAGAAACGCTTTCAGGTGAGTTGCTGCATGCCTTATTTGTCTTGCCTTGCGTGTTGACTCATAACTGACTGGGAGTTTGAGTTTGACCCATATGTGTGGGTTTTGTCATTCAGTGAGCTCCGTCTGAGGGAGGCTTGACCCAATTCCCTCCTTTAGGGCTGTTAGCGCTCATTCTCACTCCTGCGCCCCACCCTTTTCTTGTAAACAAACGGCATCCATCTGGCTAATTGCGGGAGGATGATTACAGCTGAATAAGTGAATGTCCACGGCTTATCATATTCTGTTGCATGCTGGGTTACTCTAGGAACCAGACAAAGATGACAGCACCCAAGGTAGTTTACTGTCATTTTTTAAGGGGTTCTCATTGGGTTGGAAATCCAAGATATTGTTTATAACAGAAAAGTTTTATATTGGAACCAGCATTGGATATGTCATTGTTCAAATTTGCACCACTACAGAAAACATATGGCAAGTCAGCATGTAGGTTGTTTTCTTATCCATGTGCACTAAAACAGAAATGCTTGTAGCAGCAACTGATTTTTCCCTGATGCATATTTCTAGGGATCTGTGGGATTGAAAATTTGACTACCTCACACCTCACTGCATTAACAGGGAGATTTTTTATGTCAAAAACATCAACTAAAATGATTAGATTTGCACTGTTTTATTAACTACATTCAATACTGCAGCCAAGCAGAATCACATCAGCAGGCTGTTATTGCATTTCAGAACTAGATGTCTATTGAAATTGTACTCCCAAAGCTTTGTTTTGTGATTGCTAAGGTGATTTTAATGTGTTGCTAGGGGCTACTTACTGGTCCAAGTCAAAAGAGCTCACCACCACAAATCTCTATGATATTCGGTTCCCTTATTGCCAGTCAAGTTAAGAAAAATAAACCCTCATGTTATTCCAATAATGCTTTCTTCTCTGAATCACTAAAAAAAGATATTTATACATTTTTTTTTTTTTATCATTTGGGTTCAATGTTCTTTGGACTCCATTGTTTTTGTATTCTGTAATGCATCACAAATGATTGATAATTTCTCTCTATATAGATTGTCAGGTCAAAATGCAAACCTTGTTCCCCTCCATGGATGGCACATAAAGCGAAAATGAGCAGTCTGTCTATTGGCTGTAAGTGCATGAGAGTGACCTTTTAACAATATGTCATTGTGACATTTTACAGGTGAGAGGAGGTGAGAGCAGGATGAGCTTTTACCTCTTCCTCTCAGGCTGATAGGAATCCTTGTGAAGATGAAAGGAAAAGTGGGTGTGAAGGAGAGGAGAGGGGGATGGGTGAAAGAAAAAGATAATTGGATCTTAGTCTGCAGACGGAGACAAGCGGGTGGATGGGGCAGAGATGTAGCTTAGAGACCAGACGGAGATCGAACAGGTGGCTGAGTCATAGTTT
Source organism: Opsariichthys bidens (assembly GCA_037194245.1). Lineage (NCBI taxonomy): Eukaryota > Metazoa > Chordata > Actinopteri > Cypriniformes > Xenocyprididae > Opsariichthys > Opsariichthys bidens. The sequence goes on along the minus strand of CM074281.1, from coordinate 9,769,931 downwards.
CAGATGTAGGCTAAATGGTAGTTTCATTTTCTATCCTGTCATGTGAATAATATGTAATTATTTCATCTCTCCATTTGATGTGTTTTAGGGAGACAGCATATCCCATTGCTGCAAGTAAAGGAACTAAAGATAACTAGATTCACATTTCCTGAAGGATATACACATACTTGCAAGGCAACAAAAGATTAGCTGGTAGTTTTTTTGTTTTGTTTCGTTTTTTTTTTTTTTTTTAAAATACGACTGCAACACTTTGCCATCATTATGACATGCAGCACTCATCGTTCCTGTGTGCTATACATACGGTACAGGCTGCTTTCATAACTTGAAAAAGGCACGTCTGAATTCAGTTTTTGATAGATTCAGATTTTTTGATAGAATCATAGATGTGTTCTTCACTGTGTGGTATCTCACAATCATGTGCAAATGGTTTGGCTCTTGGTGGAAAGAAAAAAAATGGTGTCTGATGGTGCGAACAATGCCAGTTTATCGACTTAATTTCTATTAAGTAATAAGCATTGTAGTCACTTAAATATTGGCTTGGATTTCTCTAAAACCCATTTGAATTTGTTCTAGACCATTAGACATGGCGTTATGCCTCGGAAGCCTGCCTGCCTGAAATCGGTTTTCTTAAAAGGTGTCTTCGAACAAAAATGCTGTCTGTAAATTGACTGACTGGATACAGAGGCAGCAAAGTAGTCATAGACATTGTACAGTATAAAAGTGGCTATAGATTATTAAGTACATGCAAGAAAGGAATGTATCCATTGGTAAATCACAATTTTGTATACATACACAGATGGAAGACCAATTGCTGACGGTTATTTTGCTGAACATTCTTTATATCTTGAATTTTTAGTCTTATATTCTACTTAAAAAAAACAATAATTTGGTAACACTGTCCTTGTTGCACATATTACATGTAGTTACTATAGTAATAACCATAAATTATGCATAAATACATACAACTAACCCTAAATCAAATCCTAACCTAAAACCTATAGTAAGTATATATAGTTAATTAACTCTGTTTCAATCAAATGCTTGTACTCTATGTTAGTTCAATAATATTTTTGTATTTTAGGTGATTTTATGATACTTTTACAGTACAAACGTTTTGTATAGAAACCGTCTCTCATTCATTTCTCATTCCTGATTTTTTCAGGACCGTTTTACTTTTTCGAATGTCCATCAATCACAGATTCTGTTTGAGCACGTTCTCGCAACGCACTGTACAGCGTACAACATACACTGTCAGAAAAACTGCAAAAAAAATTACCTTTAGGGATACGGTACCTTGTAACAGGGGTTGTACCCTCAAAAGTATACATTTGTGTCTTATCTACTCCTAAATGGTACATATTATCCTTAAATATTACTGTAAAATACTCCCTTAATGTACTAATATACTCTTTTGAAGGGTGAATAAGGCACAAATGTGTACCATTTGAGGGTACTGCTCTAGTGTCAAGCTAAAGTTTTTTTTCTTTTCTTTTTTTGACCTTCTGGAAATTGACCATGGCCATAACTATGAATGTGAAACCTCTAATTAACATTGCTGACATTTTTGCATAGTAACATGGTGTTCGAGGTTTAGAACAAACCTTTAACCAGAACGTTTGAGTAATATGAATACAGTGGCCATACACCAAGTCAGCAGTGTAGAGGGGGCTCTGAATCACATGAATTCCCACAGTTCTTTCTAAACCTGCCCTGCTGACTCACAAGCATTAGGGAACTCAACGGGTAGCTAAGAGAGCTGTGTTCCTTAAGGTGTGAAGTGATTCACTTGCAGCATTGGCAAGAGTAATGAAAAGTTAGACCGGGTGAGATTGAAATAGCCCACTCGCTCAGGGCTGAAAGAGTTACTGCAGATACCGTAACCCAGATTAAACAGTGCCCGGCAGCATTCATCAGACTTCAATCTGTGCCTAACCTGGCAACATACAAATTACCTGCTGACCAAGAAGGTAAAAATGATGCATCGAAACAGCCAGAGCTGTTGCCCAGAGATGTTTGATTCATCCTGTATGAATGCCTGTGCTGTGGGCTGACAAGAAAAATAATTTGAGCTCTCCAAGGTGCTGACCAGCGGGACTTGGAGGTTTTTGTCTGAACAGAGAGGCTAGAAACAGACATCAACAGCAGCTCTGTTTCACACAGCTTATGTTGTGTTGGTGCCAACTAAGGACTGTATCGTATTTTTTAAAACATTTTAGCTCTGTTCTGAAAACTAGTGATCTCAATTTCAATACGGTTTGGTGTTAGCATGTTGCTAAGCTAAGGATATAATACTCTACTGAGCACACATGGATATTAGGTCAAATTCTTCATTTTTGATGGATTTAACTATTTATTATCAATATTGTTCAGTATTAAATGAAGTAGGCACCATCTTGGATGGTTCATTGAGTTTATTGTAATGAATTCTAGGATAGATTTAACTGTTTTTGTCAATATTGTTCTGTTCTGAAAGAAAAATAAGTCTTATTATTAGTATTTCCACCTCTGTCATCTTGGAATAATATTTTCATTGATCTTGCATGCTGGTATTGCTGTCATTATGAGGAATTTATGAGACTTTGTCCAACAGAAGGTATCTTCAAAGGCAGCATTATGGAATATTTAGAACACCCTAGCAACCATCCAAAAGATCCTAGCAACCACATAATGCACTGAAATATTTCAGAAGACCTTAGTAATGCATTTAAAACCAAACGTTTTCTTCTACGATTTCAGTTTCTTTAGAAAATATACAGAAGAGAATGATTTTTCAAGCTAATACGCTATATTCATATTGATTTGTATTTATATTATCATCCTATGGATTTTCAATTTAATTTTAATTTTGTTACAATATAGATACAGACAAAGATGACTCAATTAATTTCAGGTTTGAACTGGATTAGCCATGTTTTTTTTGTAGCCATTCTTGATGTTGTCATACAACATACTCATTGAATGTCAACCGTTGAGTGCTTGAGTCCATGTTTACTTCTGCCTCAGCTCTTCACAGCACAGATGGCTGGCTGAAGATCCTCCCTCAGTGGCCTGCTCACAATCAAAGGAGCGAGTGTGCATTTGGCAGGTCATTTTGGATAAGTGTCAGTTTGGAAAATGTAATCGAGGCTTGAATGGCTCTTTTTTACTAGCAGCTTTCAGAATATCATGGGACAGAGAGCAACGCTCAAACATTATGTCAACCTCAGAGTCTCCTCTCTGTACATTTACCATTGAAAATGTAGATTATGGAATTCATTGCTATGTGGATTCGTTGACTTTTCTGCAATTAGATGTGTTTGCAAAAGCAAGCATCTCTATTATTTTTGATCACACTTAGGGTTAGAGATTTAGAGCAAATCCTTGAATGGGATTTTGCTACAGCGACGACACCTCAAAAACGTGGATTTTTGGTGCGCTCTTACTTTTCTAAGTGACTGGATACGTGATATTTGTCTAGTGGACATTAAAATGGTATAAACAGAATACAATGTATAATCTAATGTTACATACACACAATGGAGCTTTCCTTAAGAGTTTCAGCCTAGAAATACATGTAAATAAAATGCCAACGGTACTTGAAGCATCTCAAGTGTGCGTAGGCTTTGTCAATAGCTGGTTTTATGGGTGGATTGGTCATCCATGCATTTCTGTGGAAATTGTGTTGTTAGTTTTTTTTGCCTAATCAAGGCAGTAGGAGAATTCAGATCTTTTGCATAATGCATGGCACTTGTGCGGTGGAGTGGAAGCAGCATTTTCGTCCATTAAGATGCCAAACATGGAGGCTAATGACAAACTAACTGACATCACATGCACACGAATCCTTCTTCACCTATGAATTATTCAGATGCTTTAATGCCCTGCAAATGTTTTCTTTACAACAAGCAGAAAACGCTGAGCTTAAGCAATTGAATTCAAATGGCCGGCTTGTAATTCCCCTAGAAGTTCATCCACTTTTATTTGCCTTTCCCCTTCGTCAACCCTGCAAAGCTCCAGGCACCAGTCTCTGAAACGGATGGCCGCCGTCCTTCGCTAATGCTGTTAGGGAACAGATTCACAGAAGAAGGCTTTGAAATTACTGGTGCCTCGGCCATTAGGATTTCATTTCTCCCTGTAACTAATGGATTGGGAGTGACAGACAGCCGCTGCCCGCTGCATCCTCAGTGTTGCTTCGGTTTATATTCATCCATTGTGAACATAGTTGGATAGGAAGCTATGCTGGGAAGCTGAGAATCACATTTCTCACTAAACAAGATGAATTTGTTTAGAAATGGACAAAGAAATTACATGCCTTACAGTATGTTGCTTGAAAGCTGGGAATACCAGTTTGTAACAGAATAAGATTTCGTCAACCATTTAAGCTGTACTGGATGCTTTCATACTTGTCATTTAGCAGATGTATTTAATGCAAGGTGACTTGCGGGTACACCAACGGAGGGATTGGCAAAAGAAACCAGCTCAATTTTTTTAGCCTCTCAGTCACCAAATGCCCTACATATGATTTAAAATCTAGGTTAGCAGAGCAAAGATGGACATGTTTTTTTGAAGACCGACAAATGGCTCAGGCGTCTCGTTTGAGAAGCGCTCTTGTTAGTCAGCTTTGGGGATATCTGCTTGTGTGCTGTTTGAAATGCTTGTTTGATATACTCATTTGAATTGATTATCATACATTTGAAGAATTATGTGCAACCACTAAAATAGCTCTTCTCTCTTTCTCTTTCCAGAAAACCGGACACTCTAACCGAACATTTGGGAGGTTCACTCATGGTGTGTTTGGCTTTATAGATAACAGGTTATTACAAGAGAGATTTTATGATAGCTCTTCAGAGTGTATCAGTCATCTAATGTATGGTCTTTGTTTAAAATCGAGGATGCATTGATTTTTTTCACTCTACAATTTGAAAGAGAGTGCAGCTAATCTTGCAATATCCTTCTGCTAGCAGACATGGAAGAAATTCAAAACTGAAGAATTGAAGTCATGAGCTTGAATTTGTTTTGAACTTGTTTTGAATGACATAAAGATGCCAAAATTTCAAAAGTTGTTTATATATATATATATTCAGCGTTAATTTGAATCTGAATCTGATATGGTTTAGTTATTTTTTTTTTTAAAGAGACACGATCACTTTATATAATAAACAGATTTCATTTGGCCTTTTATTTACATATAAACATTCATGAACTCATACATTAGTTGTTAACGGAAGCTCAAGCATGTTTGCTTGAAATGCGAGAACCAATAAGGTTCATTCTCGTGTATTAAGCAGCAAGTTTGAACTTCCACAAGAACCGCTGAGGTTTGTTGTGTCGAGAAGGTAGCTTCTGTTTATATTCACTGATCAATGTTTATATGTAAATAAAAGCATGTTTATCATATATAATCTGTTCATCATATTTCAACATAAGTGATGCATTCAGAGAAATAAAGTGGTCTTCTACCCTGATCAACAAAAGTTAATTTATTAAATATTATGATATAGATTAACTAAGCACAAATTTCTGTCATTTAAAAAAAAAAAGACTATATACAAGATTATAAGATCATACAATATACATACATTCTTGAAAAATGTGCATTTAAAAGCTCAAAACCCTTATCTAATTAAAAATATTTGATTAACAATATAGGGAATTAGCTCTCCCTTAACAAATTTGTACTGGGTAGATGAAGCTCACAGAGTTTGTGCAAATGATCCGTCTTGTGAAAAATAATCCAACTTAATTGAAAATGAAATGAAATTTGACTTTATCTTTAACTAAGCCTTTAAGTAAGTATTTCATACTTTGATTGGCCTGTTTGACCATCCTTAAAAGATCATTTGTTTGCACAACCATCGAAGTTCAGGAAAAATTCTTCTTAATGCAGAAAACAAAACAAAAGTAGATGCCAATGATGTTGTGCAGCAAGTACTTGTGAACCAGGACCAGTAAACTGTGCAAATGTGTCCATTCAACAGTTTGTTGCTGTGTTTACTTAGCACACTGATGCTTAGCTGCTCGATATATCTCGTCCAGACTCGTTTCAGTTGCAAACTCTGCTCATCAGGTGATTTCAGCAGGGCCACATGCTTGCAATCAGCCAAGAATTGGCATCTACATTGATTACTTGCAAAATTTGTTTCCAACTTAGAAGTATCATGCAAATCTGTGCCAAAACAAAGTATTAAGTCTCTGTGGCTTCTGGAGATTGATGATAAATCCATAAGATTTATGATTCCTATCAGTTTATACTACGAGCCAAGCGCAAAGAGTCATCTAGAATCCCTTTGAATATGTAATTATAATCAATCTCTGGATCAAGGTTCTCCAGTAACCTCATCCGTGATACCTAGAGGGCCTACATCAGAGGAAGTGTTCAGTTCAGACAAATATGATCTAAATTGTGTGCGTAAAGTACCTCCACTGCTGCATTGCTCCCATTACCTCTCAGAGAAGCGTTTATTATAAATTACTGCTAATGGAGATATCATTCATATTCATGTCCGATAATGATAAAATAATTTAGTCTGCTTTATATCAGTGTACACACTCTGAAAACATCTCCCAATGCAGCACATAACCTATATAATGCATCCTCAGTTTTAAGGACTGATTGTACATCTTTATGAATTGTCTGTGTTGTTGAAAGTTGTGTTCCTGTTGTGATTTGTAATAAATCATTGTGTTTTTGATCATTATTGAAGATCCCAGTCAGTGTTGTGTTTGTGTGCTTGGATTTGAGAAGTCATGGTAGACAGATTTTCTGGAATTGTCCGCCTGCTCGCTCTGATAAAGAGGAGCCTGACAATGAATCACTTCACTTTATGTACAAAGGCACTATCATCTCAGCATCAATAATGCAAAAAGCTTAGCAGTGCTTAGCATTGAAGCAATTTATACGAACTGCTGACACTTTTGCACTGATGTGATGAGATTTTAGACATGGCTCCCTGTAAAAGCTCCATAAATTGAAACTATGCTTTAAAAATTAATTAGACAGGCAAAATTAATCTGGATTGCTCTCTTTATTACATCCTCTATTTAAGATTAGGCTCTATTACAACATTTTCATTCATGGGAATTCATATTTCCTTTATTACATATGAACCTCATGAATTAAAATGTTGTTTCTGAAAATCCTTGATGTTTAGAAATACACAGTAGATTGTTTACCACAGTACTAAATTGATTGATTGCAACTAAATTGGCTTTGATCTCATTTAAAATGGATGATAATTCAAAATTAACTGGTTTAACAATGTAGTATACATATGTCATTGAAAAATATGCATGGATGAAAACCCTTTATCTTGTCTGAAATAAAATATTTGATTAACAATATGGAGAATTTGCTGCTCCTTTGAAAAATTGGTACTGGCAGGATTGGGTCAACAGAGTTTGATCTGCAAATAATTAATCATAATTTAATTTAATGTGACCAACTAAGCCTTTAAGTAAATCATTTGTATTTTGATTGGTCTGTTTGACCATCCTTACAAGCTCAAGTTTTCAATTCGCAGAAAACAAAGCAAAAGCAGATGTCAGTAATGTTGTGCAGGAAGTGTTGGTCAACCAGGACCAGTAAACGGTGTCCATGTGTCAGCAATTTGTTGCTGTCTTATCTGTTTACCGGGATGGGATTCGTCTCTATAGTAACGGTGATGTCTTGTCTGCTTCTTTCCTCTGCCACTATGGAAGCGAAGTTTTCCGCTCCTGTCGGAAGCAAAGTTATGGTAATGTTTGTTTTCATCATTGTGCTCAATGCATTGGTTCGTCCACTCCTTCACCACCATGCTCCTATTTCATACATTTCTATTTATTCATTTAATTTATCACTGTATGACAACTGCTTTTTTTTTTACTCAAGTTATACACTTTTCCTCAAAGAAGCAAAAATAATTCACTCAAAATGTCATAATATGATTTTATTTACTTAGTTTGATATCCGTTATCATTACAGGTGGTGGTTTCTGACTTAATATCTTATTTCTTTGTGGTAGACTCTGAGACTACAGAAGACGAAGCCGCTGAGCCACAAATACCCCTGGAAGCTAAAGAAGGAGCCAGAGGTTTTCAGGATGAGGCCCAACGAGTGGCTGCAGGTGAATGACACTTTAAAAATGAACTAGTATGTCAACAGTCACCCTTTCAAATACAGTCCAGTCTTAAGATGTATGTTAAAGCACAGCTTATTAACTTTTACATTATAATAGATACACTACCATTTGAAAGTAAGCTTTTAAGAAATTAGGACTTTAATTGTATTCTGTTTCAAATAAAATGCTGTTTCCAAAACAATATTAAGCAGCACAACTGTTTTCAACATTGATGATAATAAGAAATGTTTCTTAAGCACCAAATCTATGGCAAGACATTTTAATATTTAATCTACGACTTATTTTTTCAACACTAGAATCTATTCCATTAGGTAAATAGATCCTAGTTGTAATTTATTAGATACTGGTACTTAATCACAAGATTTTAATACTTATTATTTATTACTGTTACTTATTCATCAGATACTACTGACGCTTTTCCAATGTTGGAAATGTCGGATTGAACGTGACAATCGACCATTGTAAAGCACTTGGACTATGTCAGAATTAGAATGGGGAATCCGTTTGTCGGGAATTTGTTGTTGTGTTGTGTCACGTTGCACCGCATCCAGTGTAGACACAGTGTTATCGTTATTGTCTCGTATCACAAATCCAATGACGCTAGTGGTGACCATTTTCTCGGACCAATCAGCGATTTTACATTTTAGTATAGGTGTGGTTCATTCAGCTGAGGTGACACTATTTAAAGTGAGCTATACCATGCAGTGGGAAAGCGCCCAAAGTAAAGCATAATTATATACTAGACACTATTGGAATAGGTACAAGTATCTAATAAATGAGAACTATTACCTAAAAATTAAGCTCTATCATCTAAAGAATCAGCACTAGCAAATGAATAAATACTAGTACCTAATGGAATAGAAACTACTATCTAAAAAATAAGGATTTTAAGGATTAAATGTTAAAATAGCTTGCTTGTTAAAATTCAACTTTGCCATCACAGGAATAAATTACATTTTAAAGTATATTAATATTAAATAAATTAAAGGAGTTTAAAATGATTAATATTACTGATTTTACTGTTTGACCAAATAAATTCAGCCTTGGTTGAGCATGAGAGATTTTATCTTAGCGAACTGAAGCTTTTGAATGGTAGTGTATGCACTGTACTGTACAAACCCCTTGGTCATTAAAGGAATAGGTTTCCCAATAAAATGAAAATGAAGTGGGTTTACAGGAACTCTGAGCACTTACATATATTAAATACAAGATACAGTGCAAGGATAAGCATTTAGACTGAGTAAACAGAAGTGTGTTTCAACAGTGTAACTATACATTACATAATGTACATTTTTATTGCATAATGCCTGATATAATATTGAACAGTAAAAAGTAATCGAGCATACAGTAGTGGCCTTTAACTGTTATAGATGGAGAATGGACTTTCTTCTTCGTGGATGTTCAGGTGCCCAGTGGTCTGTACCGAAATACAAAGACATTGTGTCCTGGGTGTGTGGGTTTTGTGATTTTAGTTTTCTTGCCCTTTTCCTCACCCTGGAAGTGATGAAATCCTGGAGTGAGGACAGGGGTGTTGCTCCAAACCCTTATTCTGTTATTTTCTTTTGTGACACACCAAAGGACAATCTTTTCCATACAATGGCAGTTCCTAGCAACCACGGCTGTCAAGCTTAAAAAAAAACATTGAAAAAAACAGCATAAAAGCTTAACAAAAGTAAGTAGTCCATTCAGCTTGTGCTATATATTCCAAGGTCGTCTGTAGCCAAAAAGATAGTTTTGATTTAAAAATGCCGCGTTGACCAAACTGAACATTGTTTCTCATCTGTGAACATGACGAGCTGGTGAACATGACCTTTTCAGTGAATAATGAGCTACATTTCAGTCTGTTACTCACACAAAGCTATCGTATTGCTTCAGAAGACTTGGAATCTAGAGTCAAATAGACTATTTTTATAGTTCTTATGAGAGGCTTTTTAAAAAAAATTTTATTTTTGGTTCTTTTGGATCTTAACATCCTTGGTCACAATCAACTGCCAATGTATGGAATTGCATACGGATTTGGGAAATAATGACATAATGTTCATGTTTCATGTTTATAAAAAAATACTTGTTTATCTCTGATATTTGATAGTATTGATTATTCTGAAAATGTTATTGCAATGTTAGCTTTAGTTACATATAGTACAATACTGGTCAATTTTTTGAACGGTAAGATTTTTTAAATGTTTTTTAAACAGAAGTCTCTTTGCTCACCAAGTCTTCATTTATTTTAAGCAAAATACAGCAAAAACAGTAATATTTTGAAATATTTTTTATAGATTAAAATACAATAGAAAGCTTTTGCAACATTATAAATGCCGATATTGTTACTTTTGATCAATTTAATGCATCCTTGCTGAAGTATTTATTTAATTTCTTTCTATTTCAGTTAAATGCTGCTCTTTTGTACTTTCTATTCATCAAATGTTCATCAAATCACTGTTTTCAACATTGATAATAATAATAAACATTTCTTGAGCATATTAGAATGATTTCTGAAAGATCATGTGACACTGAAGACTGGAGTAATGATGCTGAAAATTCAACTTTGCATCACAGGAATAAATTACATTTTAAAATTTATACAAATAGAAAACAAATATTAATTCATGAATAAAAACAATATTACTGTTTTTGCTGTATTTTGGTTCAAATAAATGAAGACTTGGTAAGCAGAAGAGACTTCTTTTAAAAACATTTTTAAAATTTTTTTTGGTAGTGTAAGTTGACATTAAGGTGACTTAAATCTCCCATTATGCTTATTTCAGATGTTTTTAGCACTGTTTGTTCACTCAGATATAAATCACACATCATAATAAATCTCTAGGCATTTCTTATCACAGATTTGATAAAGCAGGTGCTCAGAGGAGTGTAAATAGAGGTAACAGCAAACAGAAGCTCACACTTCAACAGAAAGCCACAAATCAAACAACAATTACAATTTTATTTATTCATTATATAGACTTTATGTCATTCTTTCAGTCCAATTATAATGTTAGTAATCAAAATGGCTTTACCTTTACCATTTTACTAAAATGTTTTTGACTTTTACATTAATTAAGTAATGTACTAAAGTGACCTTGTTCATATTCGCAGCTATTCGGCTGTAAAGTGCATTTTTTTTTATATAACTGAAGTTTTACAGTAGAAACATGTTTAACTTTAGACATACAAATTCTGTCAATAAGCTGGTATTGTACATTTAGTTTCTATCCAAATGTACAAACATATGTATGTGTTTGAACCACACTTTAAGTATGAAAACTAATGAGATCTCATTGCGTGCATTTCGTCTGATTTAAGATCACACACACAAATATTCTTTGTTGGAGGCTGAATGTGGTTGAGTGTTGCATGTGAGCATGTGTGTTTTCCATCATTAGACCTTTTTTTCTATTTTTGTGTCTAACCAAAAATCTTGATGATATTCATGAATATAGATTGTCTTTAAACAGAGGAAAAGCATGGATATGTTTACAAAGACACAATTCTGAGTCCTATTCTCTTGATTCTATTTACTCCCTTTGTGGAGTCTAGGCAATTGAACTCTCAGTTGTCAGTATGTGTTATGACAAAAGCCTTCTCGTTATCCCTTGGGGAAAGTGGTTTTGAGTGTATTTGAGACATTACAGACTGGGTGGACAATATTTCCATTTCTTTCATCATCACGAGAGGGGACTGAAAATTAGAAGAGGAGATTAGAGTGATATTTATTTGATGTCTGATTTCAGCATAGAAATGAGAAGTGTGAGAACAGCATGCCCTGAATATAAATATCCATTTTGATCTCAGCTTCTAACATTGAAATTCATTTATCTTGTATACAACACGGCTTTCAACAAAGATGGATTTTAGAGAAGTGCACCACAAGCAATGGAGCTTGAATTGCACTGTAAATTGCCTGTTTGTCATTAGCGCCGTTATGAATGATGCCCTTGACTTCATAGCGCATAACATACAGTCGTAAGATCCAAAGCCTTTCTGCAAAATGAAAGTCAACAATCTCACCAACAAAGAGATACTGGAGGAATAAATGTGTCAGGATTTGGTGGAGCGTATGATTTCCGTAGTGGAATAAGTGATTGATTTGAACTGTTATGGTAGGCGTAGATTGGTGGGTGGAGGCCCATTGTCATTGATTTTGATGGATGCTTCCTGACTGGAGTCTAATCCATTCAGTCACTGTGAATCACACTGGCTCTGAAGGCATCAGCTGGGACTTTGCTTCAACACAGCTTGCTGCTGAAAGGCTTCACCTGGCCTTTATTCTTCACACCTCTGAATGCATGCTCATGTAATCCACTTACATTATCCACTAGTACTATGCGTAACTGTATCTATCTTTTATCATATGTTAATGACCAACATATGATGTTTATCACCAAAATGGTCATAATGTTCCTTTTCACAAGCATTCTTCACTCTCTTTCTTGCCAGTTTTTTTTGTTTGTTTTGTTTGTTTTTTGCTGCTGTACCTTTAAGACTTTTATGTAAATGCTCATCTTGAATGTACAAAGAGAAAAAACGTTTGGACATGAGTTTGCTGTCGAGTCCAATATAGATTTCAACAGTTTCATTAAGTTTTTTTTTTTTTTGACGTCAGAAATGGGAGAATTTTTTATTTTTGCAGCTTGATTTTGATAAACTGTTTGTTTGCAAAGCACGTTTTTAGTTTTTCATACACCCGGTACAAAGCAACGGCAGGTGCGACGCAAGAGCTTTTTGCTAGTTCCAGCCTGACGCAGTTATCATTTTCATTTAAAAGGTAAATGCACTTGCGCTCATATGTTCGCCCATGGGCATGCTGTCTGAAATCGAGGTGTGTTCAGGCCATTGTTGGCGTATTGCTATTTTGAGGCAACTGAATATGACTCCCCCATAGACCATACCAACAAAAACCTGGTCTAAAGTCAATGAAGCAATATTTTTTTGGTTATTTAAAGGGCACGCTAGTACACTCTACTTGTTACACACACAGGGATGCGCAGCAGCACACAAACATGCCAAATATTAAAAATAAAAGGATTACAATGTAAAAGATTATTATTGTGTACATTCTGTAATGTCATAATGGATAGTCATTGCATGTATCAGAATTACCTTTTTGCAGTAATGTTGAATGAAATTGGCTGATTATTCAACCCATCGTGGCAATATACACATGTATTTAAACTGACTCGTCAGGTTGAGGGTGTCTATATTCCACCATGTAAATAGCAATCCACCATGGTGCAAGCGCCCCTGGCCTTTGGAGATGCGAATTGGAGATGGCAGTCTGATTGGTTTAATGCACGTTATGCCCAAAACACATCCATGATTCATTAAGAGACTAGATATAACCTTTTTGGGCCACGCACCTGGTGCGCAGACCATTTTTTCAGTCGTTAAACTAGCAAAAGTGAATTTGGACACGTCCAAAGTGCACCTGCGGCATGCTCTTAGATCATTAAATTAGGGCCCGTATTGTGTTTTTCTAGTACAATGAACTATTTTATTTCTAAAGGTCAAAGAACTTTTTTCCCCCATGATATGATCAGTTTAATAAATATTTTACTTCATGTGGATGAATTCGACCGTGACTTGTGAACGCTAGGACGTCGACTGTCCTGCCTGAAATTTAATTTGCTCTGTTTGTTCCCGTTTTGGCTCTCCCGCAGGTGAGAGAATGATGGATGTCGCCCCAGATGGGAGCGATCGCTGGGTCGCCGCCGGTGAGACCACAGTGCTGGAGAAAGAAGCTCTAGCCCTGGGATCGAGAGCTCCGGGGCCACAATCAGCCAGGCAAGCCAACAGCCGGGAGCCAACGGGCACCCAGATCAGGCACCTAGGGGTCGAGCCTCTGATTCGAGCGTCACGCGCCAATCTATCCCGTCCGGTGTGGGGGTCCGAGGAAAGTGTGTCTTTAGCTAGTGATTACTATGGTAGCACGTTCAGTCTTTATAGAGGAAGGACTTTTTCTGTACCCTTGTAAGTAAACCTTCCCAAGCTAAAATAAACCACAATCAGCCACAGCCCACAATAAGCAGACCAAAACACAGATATAAAAAGATCCCTCATCAATAGATAAACAACCACATCCCCACCACAGAGTCACAAGAGACCCTTGCTCTAACATGGTGTCCCCTGTAAGTGCTAAAGATGGGAGGGGATTGAGAACAAGACCCAGGCTATAATTCCTCTTCTGTCTCTCTTGGTATCTGAGCCATGTGTTGTGGTGGCCCCACGAGGCAGCTTACATCACCACAGGAATGACAGAAGATACAGTGAGTGGGCTCTCTGTGTTTGGATGAGATTCAGCTCAACCCACAGAGTGCGAGCTGCCAAAAGCCTTACAGTTATATGTGACTCATTCGCAAGTGGCAGCACAGCAAAAATTTTATTCGTTTAAATTTTTATATACATGTATTATTTCATTTTTGGAAAGCTTTATCGAATTGACACTAAACAACTTCATTGGATGCTCATAATCATCTCACATAGTCATAGATATAACTTTTAAATCATGTTTATCTCAGTGATTTGAATTCATGATCAAGTCATTTTTTTGCTCTGATGGCTTGACAAGGTTTCTAAATTCACCTTAAGGATTCCTTAAAATATTACAGAATTATTGCGGCAAAAATGTATTGTGCATAATTTCTATAACAAAACCGTCGTTTAATTTTTTTTAGCTGTTTTTCACTGATTTGTTACTCCAGATGAAAAAAAATCATAATTTTGTGCCTCATATTTTCATTTTGGTGGCTTAATGCAAGGAATATATATACTCTTGTCATCCTTCATAAACTTCTGATTGTAAAAGCTGAAGATGTGTGAGCCGTGACAGGTGTTTTCTTATGTAGTTGGTTGAATGTCTTGATTTGAATTGCTTGTGTCACACTTCATTCTTGCGAACCATGTTTTGTGTTGTTAGTTATTGGACAAAAACCAGTATCTACTCCCATTTGATATTTCATGAGTTTGGGTGCTGGTTAGAATGTATAAATGTAGATATCGTTAGAAAAGAAAAGAGGGCGACTTATTGTATCTTCTGTGTCACCCAGCTGTCCGTAGCACTCTTCTTCATCCATGTTTGAGCCAGGGTTGACTGTAACACTCTTTCAAATCTAATTCAAACTCTCCTTCAAATTTTAGTGTTCTTAGTCTATTATTAACCAAACTTTCAAATTTCATCCCACTCTGTTTAGCATTGAACAGGACCAAGCTTTGCATATTTTCAGATCTGCTGTTTGTCCGTTAGTTTGTTTTCCACCCCGTGGTTTGGTTCTGCTTTTGATTTGCTGCTCATTTGTATCATGAATGTGATGAACAGAGATCTATTGGTAATGACGGACTGTTCCTGTTTGTGCCTAATACTTGGATAACCTTAAAAAAAGTCATGGCTCTGTCTAAGAGAGGGCAGGTGTAGGGCACTGTCAGGTAATGACCTGGCCTTTAAAGCAGCCAACTTATAGTCTGTCAGATCTGTGTCACATCATGTACAAACTGAGATGCTGAGAGCACAATGACCTTTTGTGGAGGTCAACATTTTTCGGGAGCTGCTAAAGGAGTCTAAGAATAGATTGTAGAAGTGCTGCTGTAGGCCATACCGTTATATCTGAAGACAAAGCATTTAAACTCCAAAATAGTCATTGCTGAGTAAGCTTAAGGTGATGCATCTTCCATTGCCTGTGCACTCATACTGTTTTAATGTCACTAAACATTACCATTTTACTTTGCATCATAATAAAAGTAATGGTAAAATTACAGTTTATAAGCTGTAATATGAACAGTTATATCTAGCAATACTCTTTCAAAGAACTTTGAATTTCAGTCTGCTAATAATAAACAAATAACGTAATAATGTAGCTCAAAATATTGAGAGGTTACAGGTTGAGACAAAAATAGTTTGAATTAATCATAATACAGCACCTCCCTCACGCACCGTTATTGCCTTTTCATTCCTCATCTAGATTTATTTTCATTTAGTTCATACTTTCCTTTGACCCCCATTGTCCATATGCAAATTCTTTTAGTTTTCTACTCGCACAGCAGTTGATGCAAAATTGAAGCTGAACAAAGTTTGCATTAAAAACATGCTTGCATCACTTTGTGTTAGGTATCATCGACCCCTTCGGTTTCCCCCTGGTTTTTTGTGCATGTTGTTTTCGGTGAATTGCATAGCATGAATTCTTGCATGCATGCACATGATGCCTTGATTCTCAAAAATAGGAGGGCATAGATCTTGTAAGAAATCTCAGATTGAGATGCTCTGTACAAAACAATTGTCATTTTTTGCCAACATTAAATATCAGTGTTTCAGTGGTAATGATCTCGAATAAAGTGCAGTCTAAAACACTGTGATGTGTTGAGTATTATTCCCTCAAGTAAAGCCAAAAAATTACAACAGACGGTATATTCATGTGTAGATAAATTTGGAAATGATTTAGTGAACCATCTAGTACTGCTGTTGCCAGTTGCTGATTTTGTCATACTTTTACTAACGTCACACATTTCTAAGGATCATCCCTCTGTTTTAACCAAATTTGTGCTTTGTTTTCGCATGATTTTGATGCTGCATGGGTGATGTTCACACATTGTAGTGTACTGGATATACAATATAAGAATAAGTTTGTCAAACTGCCAGATGGGAAGGAAGCTACACTTGTTAGATTTACAGTACTTTTAGCTGTATCAGCTCTGTAAGTTTAATGCAGTTTGGTCTGTGCTGTGTAAACAAGAAAGATTTGTATGTTTTACTGCTCTTCAGACATTTTCTAGTGCACAGCCATTTTGAATTAAACCCCTTTTAGCAGTATTCTTGATGATTCAACATTTAATAGTTATGTGCCTGCACTAATTCTTGTTTTACTCTTCCTTCCTAGCACTGGCAAGTGACTCTTAACTTATTCCTGTTGATATCCAGTGATGTGTGGTGGTCTAGCCCAGTGATTTTGGAAGGTATAGGCTGATAGGCACAATTTAATCTGCCATGTGCTAATATGACATTCTTTTTGCGCATTGTTGTGTTGTAAACGATAAGACAAATAAATTACAATTTGATTTAGGTTAGGATACAGATTGCTTAGTCTTAGGTGTAATGTAATTTTACATTTAAATCTGGTCTTGACTGTCACCCCGAGATAATGTAATATGTTTTATTCATGCTCTGAACATCCCCTCACATTATTTTGATAATTCAATTTATCAATTAACAGAAGCTCATAATCATTTTTGATTTTTTTTTTTATCTCCTCTCCTGAAATTTGAAAATTATGAAGGTTCACATCACTCCCTCCTCCTTATTTTTTTTATTTTTTTTTTTAAAAAGCAAATTATTTCTCTCAAATTTCGAAATTAACAGAAGTAGACAAATAACTTGCGCACAAACACATGCAGACAGTCCCATTTAAGATCCCACATCAGAGAAATTAGCCTCTCTGGCCCCTCTTCCAAAGTCCTCATCCAAACAGTTGGGCTCACCCCTTGCATAACCCCATACTCTAACAGAACATTTCCCTCAAACACCTTCTTTTAGGAGCCCATCTGAAGAAGTTTTGAGGGAATCTCCCCCTCAAGTCCTACCACCCCCTTCCCCCAAAATTGGCCGCTCTACTGCCTCTCCTTTGCTCAGCCGTTCTGGTTCGGCCCCTGCCACACCCCTAGCCCCACGCAAGAAAGTTGTCGTACCAACTGAATATCAAGACACAGTACCTGGAGAGTTTGAGGAGAAGATTAAGCAACCCAAATCCTCAGGCATGTCTCAGAGTAGTGCTCAAGACTCTCGACCCCAAACCCCTGTCAGCGAGTATTCCCGTAAGGAACTTACACCTCGGCCCTCACCAAAACTGATGAGAGCTAGCTCCAAGATCTTTGAGAAGGTGCGAGTCTTTGAAGAGCGCAGAAGAAGTATTGATAACCCAGAGGGATCTATATCTGGACGTTCTTGGGCTGGATTTAATAGAGCCTCGTCTATTGACTCCGATGAAGGAGGAAGCCGGTTGGGGATCTCGAGGGAGAGCTCCAAAGAAGACCTTCGTGAGGCTCTGAAGGCAGATGCAGCCCAGAGACGAACTATGTTCAGACAACGGGCTGCTTCCCTGGAGGACAGACCCCGTTACTCCCAGAAGGTGCAGGACATTGAGAACAAGTTCACAGAGGAGCTCCAGCGCATCAAAAAACTTGTTGGTAAACCACATATGAAGAAATCCTTCTCAACTGAGCAGCTCTCTACTTTTCCCAGGAGCAGGCAGCCTATTGGAAAGTTAGAACCCATCCCACCTCAGGTTCTTCAAAAGCTGCAGGATAGAGAGCGCGCTCAACGAGAGCAAGAGATGAGAGATAGAGAGCAAGCCAAAGAACGATCACCTCCGAAATCACCGTCTCGCAGACGAAAAGATCAGCTGGCACAACAATCACTGGAAAAAATTGAAAGTGATAGGCTTGTACCATCTACCAAGATGGTAAGCACATTTGGACTTGAACCGTCCCCTCCAGAGGCCATGTCACTTTCTGATTTACCTGGACAAAGATCTCCAAGACTTCGTGGCCTAAGTCCAAGCAGAGATAGTCCTCGAAGGTCTCCAACTGTAGAGATAGCTGCCATGGCTGAAGAGCGCTCTCGAGGAAGAGCAGAATCTCCATCCAGAAATGTCTTGGAGATGACATTACGCAAAGTGGAACCAAGACCTGCAAGTCCATTGGTAAAACGGGTTGTTCGTGTTCAGGAAGTTCCTCAACCAGATGATGAGTCCATGCATAGGAAGACTCCAATAGAGGTCACACTGAGAAAACTGGAAAGAAGGCCTGAAAGTCCTCTAGTGCAAGGAGAAACTGTAGCCATTAAAGAATGCCCTGTCCAAGCTCCCCCCAAACCTCCAAGAGTTTCCTCATCTTCCTCATCTGAGGAAAAGATGGAGCTGGATGTGGCTCCTCTTCCATCGGCACCAAAGCTCACCATACCAAAAATTATTGTTGAAGATGAACCAATGGAGACGGACACAGTTGAAGAAAAGACAGAAAAGGCTGTGAAAAGTGGCACTGGTAAAGAAGAAAAACCCCAAAGAAGCAGAGGAAGAGGACGCAGACAAAGACCAATGTCCCCTGAATTAGGTAATTTGAGGCATATCCAGTGGGATCCAAATCTTTCAGTTTGTAATATCCAAGTTGAATATTACATTTGAGGAATATTACATGCATTGATTCTGACATATCTCTTTTGATATTACAGAATCTTCAGATGACTCGTATGTGTCTGCAGGAGAGGATCCTTTAGAGGCTCCTGTGTTTGAGTTTCCACTTCAGGACACTGTGGCCTCCACTGGAACAGAGGTCCTTTTAAAATGCATTATCAGCGGCACCCCTCTTCCCGAAGGCAAGTACTTTGTTATTGCCGTAATAACTTCAAACAGAGACTTTAGCATCTTGTATAGCTGACTTGAAACTGCAATACATGAGCATCACAGGGAGGCAGCCATGGTGTAGTCCCTGTTGACTCTGAATCGTTCACTCAAAAGTGCAATCTGTGAAGGCTTCCGCTTACAAGTTGTCAGCTCAACAGTACTATCAGTTCTATATGTTCAGACAGAAACACTTGAACAGGCTTCTTTTGAGCTAATTCCAAAGTATATCAGGAATAAGATTGTACTTAAATGCTAGACATTTATGATTTTGCTACTGGAGGGATATAACAACAAAGAAATGTTTTTTAATATACAGTTACATGGAAGAGAGACAACATTGAGATCAAGAACAGCCCAACTCATGTTGTAAAGGTTGAGGGAGAAAGGCACTCGCTGCTCATCAAATGGACTAAGCCAAGTGATGCAGGAACATATACCGTTACCGCTGTCAATGAGGTCGGCGAGGTGTCCAGCAGCGCTACTCTTTTCATCAAATCAGGTGAGTGTTTTATGGTGAAGATGTTCCTTCCCACTAGCAGCAAGTTGCTCTGCTGTTGGTTGCTAGTAGGCATCTCTACTCAACCACTGTATCAGGTGACAGATAACTCCCATTGTTTGTGTTGGTTTTTATTTGCTAAGAGCTGCGCCCTGCTCAGGATTGTGGCAATTGCCAGTGGTTGCTGTCACTTGTCACTGCAAATCTCCAAATCTCAATGAAATCAAGGAATTCACGTTCCTTCATCACAACCTATCTCTGAATGTGTGAACGGCCCTTCATCTTTTTATATGAGAGCTATTAGGTTTCTTCATTTTGATGTCTAGTATCAAATGATAAGTGTCAGATCAATAATTTTATACTTTATTTGCCTTAAGCTTGAACAATGCAGAGAAAGGTTCCAAGTAAATATTTTGAGTATATTTGTTTTGAGCAGCAAGGATGAGTTTCCAACCAGAATTGAGGATGTGGGAGTTTGAACGATAATGTATGGGATTCTAGAGGAGTGAATTTCAATACTTTCAGATATCCATGTAGGATCAAAGGCAGTGAGTCACTCCGTCAACAAGCAGCCCTGCAGGGTACGGGTTATCATCTTTGTGTTGGTGTTTAAATCACCCTTAAAGCAAAATAGTTATTAAATTAACCATAAAACTTTTTTTTTCCTCACCAACAGCTCTCTTTCATGATCTCTCTATTTGGTTTCACAGCGCCTCTGTTTTGCCTCCTCTATAATTTTCTTTGTTCTTCTTTGCTTTCCCCTTCACTCCTTGCGATCTCCCTTGTTCTCCCACTGGTTTCGCCTGGGAAGTTACCATAGCAACCCAGAGGTTAAATTGAACATATGAATTGTTTAACTGCATGCTGGCCTCATAATGATTGGAAAAAAAGATTCACTGGCCACAATTTTGACATCGATACCATAGGGAAAACTGCCATATAGATATTTTTAATATCTCATAATTTGGCAGTATGTATATTAGGCTGCTGTCACTGTAGCCCTGTAATACAAACGATATTCATCCAGAGCAAATGAAATGAGTGAGTGAGGGGAGGAGGGTTTGTGTGTCAACTCACTGTCGGAGAGATGAGAAAGCAAGGCTGGTATTGTGTAGCTTATCTATTCTGTGGAAAACGAGTACTGGAAGCGATTCAGATATGTATCGAAAAATTTATATTTTTGATATTATTTATTATTTCAGATGCCTTTTTAAAATACTGCATTGAAAAATGTATATATTATATATACAATTCAATCTACATTTGGTGGGTTGACAGGTGTTAATGTCAAGCCCTGTGTGTACATACAGTATGAGAATATATTTGTTTTTGTGTGATGAAGTATACAGTAAGGTTACTTTTTACCCATTTTACCAATAACATTTTTAGTTGTTTATTGATTTAATATCTTTTTTTTTTGCCCCACTGTTTTTATGTTGTTGTTGTGTTATTTAAAATTCATGATAAAGCCGAAGCCGACAAATTTCTACTTTGTGGTCGTTAACTTATTTTATTTTATTTGTAACACTTTACAATAAGGTTCATTAGTTAACAACATTAGTTAACATGAACTAATAATTAACTGCATTTATACAGCATCTTATTTGACAAAAATTCTCCAGGAATCATTGCAGATTCAGAAGGAAATGTCTGAGATGTATGAGTACATAGCCTATTCTAATATTCTTCCAGTGCACACCCTCGTTTGTTCCAATGTTTAGAGAGAGAAAGAGAAGCTTTGCCTTATTAGGGCGGTGAATACCAGGAGTATTTTTAGCACTCCTTCCTCCATGAAATGATCTCTTAATAATCTCACATATATATATCCTTGTATTACTTCATTGACAGCATGTTGTTAAAACCTGCCATTAACAAGTAGGCCTTTAATTTGCACAGTACCACTACAGCTAGACAGTTGTTCTTGAGAAATCGAGAACCCCTTTATTGACAGATAAAAGATCTGCATAAAAATCTTTTACAGTTCTTTACAGTTCATGAAACTATAGGTTTGCTGCTCTACTGCAGAAGTGAGAGAGTTTGTAAGAGGCATATAAATAGGATGGTTGCTATGAGAAGTATTTTATGGCTGTTCCTTTGACTTGAATGGAAAAAAGGGAGGACATCTGTATCTGTTTGTGCTGATGTAAATGTGAGAGGTAGTGTCTGATTGAAAGCGAGAGAGCCAGAGAGAAAGAGCAAGGGAGGGTACGGAAGACAGTGTCTGCACCAGATTACCAGTTGAAATCTTGGGCCATTCACTAAGGTGCTGACATATTAACGCAAATACTGATGGGACTGAACATGCGCTAGTTCCCTCGGTGTCGGCTTAGTACATGGCCGAGGTCTGGCTTAAGGAGTATGGCCAGGTAAGTTTGTGTTCAAGAATTTTTAAGGTGGATTTCCAGAGAACAGTATATTACAGAGTTTGACCAGCCTTTCCTATTAATTTGATTTTTGTTAAGCTACTTTTGAATAACCTGTTTGTTTTAAAAGTTTGATCCTTTTTTCCTTTAGAGTACAGTGAAATGAATCACTCTACTTAATCCGTTGGTGTTCTTAAAAATGTTACCGCTTTGAAATTAGAATCAAAGTCGAGTTCACAGTAATGTATATGCTCTAAGCTGTTGTAAGAAGAGACATGGTGTCTATTTTTTCTCCTGGTACATGCATTGCCGAGTCTCACTGCACAGCTTTGCTTCAGGCCTCTCATGGCAAATGGTTTCAAGTGTTTACACGTGTATCTCGCTTAAGGAATGACTCTTCTGTAGCTTATTTCTGTATGTCCATTTGTAAATCAACATCAGCAGTTTCGTTTTAGATGGACGCAACTTAAACACGCTATGAAATGGCTTGGCAAGCTCTTTTTTTTCTTTCCGGATTTACAGAAGACTTAAAGGGGAAAATAGCCCATAGCATTTAGGGTAGCACTTTATTATACAGTCCTGTTCCCCATGTACATATTGTGTACTTATTATAGTATTTGCAGTAACTGGGTAAAACTAGATACTAACTCTAAACCTAACCTTAACCCATGTAATTACCTTATATCAATCAGCATGCAAGTGCACATACTGCCAAATAAAGTGCAACCAAGTTGTTTGCATCACAGCCATGAACCTACATATTACTTGGCAGGTGGTATTAATACGAGACAAGTCATCAGTAATTTTAGTCCATTTTGCTGGAAGAGAAAGAATGTGAATTCTGAATGATGTGATCTGCTGAAAATTTTGTCAACATTTTAGGTGTACATGAGCATATTTTGTTTTCATGTGTTCTGTCTAGAATAATTCAAATTAAATACAAGTTTAGAATTTACAATCGAACAATTTTAAAATTAAAATGTTAAGAAATGATTGGCAGGTCATAGCAATCATGCAAATTTATTGTTGTCCAGAAGCCAGTCTTAAAGGTGTGATTTGTGTTTTTGTGTAATGCACACAGCTATAAATTCATCTCTTCTGCTTATCTGAATGGCACAGATCACAAATCCTTTAAAATTTCCTATAGCATAACAAATTTGTTGTTAGACACTCTTCTGAGTAAAAATTCTTCATCCTCTGTTTTTGTGACGGTTTTTGAAAGCAATCTGTTCCTAGCACTGACATTTCTATTGTGATTGGACTTTTCTGAAATTGGATTTGGGATTACAGTATCCTTTCTCTTCAGAGATGCTGGTTTGTATTCAGCCCACGTCTTTCACCCTTCACCTTTCTAATCCATTTGACGATCCAGAGCCAAAAGCAAAAAGTAATTCTCTGTGAATTTCACATCTGTGATGATGTTGTTTTTGAAAAAAAAAAAAAAAAAATCATATTGTTCCACAGATTTTTTTTACAGTGGTATTGAGATGAATGTTGACTATATTTGTATGAAAATCTTCCCAGGTGTGGAGATGTGCAAATGCAAATCTGAAAGTATTGCTTGTAAAATCCATTCCAATCCGTTGGTGTTTCTCACAGAGCCCAGTCAGGACCAGCGCGGGAACCTTGGTGTACCCATGGACGTCAGCAGTCCCATCACATCTGATGAGGAGTACCTCAGTCCTCTTGAGGAGGGGATGGATTTCTCCTCCTACAGGGGATCTGAGACGAGAAGGATCGTGGACACTCGATTCAAGGAGCCTCCAGCCTTTCAGGTATCAGAGAATGAGACAGTGAATTTAAAATATTTGAACATATCATATTTTACATGCATGTCACGTAAAATCCATGTTGTAGTCAAGCCTTTACTCCGGAAAAGACGTTTACATGATCAAAACCGATTGGAATATTCA
Organism: Opsariichthys bidens; assembly: GCA_037194245.1. Lineage (NCBI taxonomy): Eukaryota > Metazoa > Chordata > Actinopteri > Cypriniformes > Xenocyprididae > Opsariichthys > Opsariichthys bidens. The sequence goes on along the minus strand of CM074281.1, from coordinate 9,745,688 downwards.
TGTGCACATGTTATCATATAACAAATTAACATGACCATTCTTCTCCTATTCTCTTTTGGAAAACCTAGAGATGCTGTTTAATTTTATTTATATTATTGTATATGTAAAATTTGTCATTAACTCCACATTGCCTTTTAGGCTTGAGAAAAATTAACCTCTTTGCTTTTACCAACATTACAGGTTGTTATTGGAGACCAAACAGTTATAGAGGGTCAAGAGGTGACCATGTCTGTTCGAGTGAGTGGACAGCCTAAACCCATGATTTATTGGTACGTTCCGTGCTTCAAACCATTACCTTTGTTGGAGTTTTGGTTCCTTGCCGCTGTTGCCTTTGGCTTGCTTAAGTTGGGGACACTTGCTTGATATTCAGCAGTGTTTTTGATATGCCTGCATTGGCGCCGTTGTATACAAACTGAGCTGAGCCGGACGATTACGTCACTGTTTTCTGCAGTGCTGATATACCTAAATTAACTAGACTAATAACTATTGATATTTGCAACGGAATGAATCAATAATATATAGAATAAGCTGCACAATGACACCATTTTCTTATTAATGTAAAGCTGCTTTGCCACAATTTGCATTGTAAAAAGCGCTATATAAATAAAGATGACTTGACTTGACTTGACCTTTAATAACCTTGATCAGTGGTTCCCAATTACATTCCTGGAGGCGCCACAACACTGTATATTTTGTATCTCTTTGTCTGACACACACATTTCAGGTCTTGGAGTCTCTACTAATGAGCTGATGATCTGACTCAGTTGTGTTTGATTAAGGAGACATGGAAAACCTGCAGTGTTCGGGAGGCTCCAGGAATGTGATTGGGAACCCCTGGTCTAGATGAAACAATACACTTTATTTTGAAAATCCACTTAAGACATTCTAATAATTATACATAGCTTTGCAATTACATGTCAACTAACTCTCGTTCATTTGCAAACTACATGTAAACTAACTCTCATTAGACTGTTAGTAGACTGTTAGGTTAGGGTTAGTAGAATAAGTTGACATGTACTTGCAAATTTACTTATAGTCAGTAGAGTGTCTGTTGGGGAACCATCTAAATAAAGTGTTAGCAGATATTTAACCGTCTATTAATTCTCTAATGACTGCTAGTTGACATGTAGTTTACAGTGTTAAAAATAAAAAAAATATTTACAGTTACTAAAAGTGGACTATCGAAATGAAGTGTTACCTAAACAATTCATAATATAGATTTAAACAGTATGGACTGTTCATTCATTTCTTGATGGACTGTGACATGACCGCTTTTATTTTCCCTCGTATCAGGCTGAGAGACAGAGTGACCATTAAAACGGGTCCACGGCATATCGTCCATGAGACAGAGGAGGGCAACTTTGAGATGGTAATTAAATCAGCACAGAAGTCAGACACTGGAGTTTACACCTGCAAGATAATCAACGAGTATGGAACTAAACAGTGTGAGGGCAAACTTGAGGTGAAAGGTAAGGGCTTCAGCTACAATAATCATGCATGGTTTGTTTATTTGGCAATCATAAGCATGATAAACCATGGAGACCAAGTGTTGATAACTTGGTTAGAGTTTTTTGTTATGATTTCTTCTTGCCCAGGTTAATATGCATAGACAACTATAAGTAAGCTATATTCATAGATTCATCACCCTGAAAAGGGTGCTTTACATTGAGCAGTTTGTAGCTTGGCAAAGTAGCTTCCCCAACACTAATTATCACCTCATGAATATTTAATAAATAGGATTTTTAAATTGATTAATGCAGAAAGATGATTTCAGTGTTTGAATGTTAGTCAGTGAATGTGTTTGAATGCATAATGTGAGGTGTCTCAGCCAGTGATTGTCTAAACATATTACACATGAATCTCCTCTGGATCATTCTGCTCGGCATGAATAGTTTTTATAAGTGCACTCGTGACTACAGAAGAGATTTTTTTTCAGTTGTTGTACAATTTTGTTGTTGTACAATGATTTTATATGCACTAAATATTGTTTTTTTGTTGTTGTTGCAGTCTTGCTATTTAAAGCACATTTTTGCAACTTTGCATAATTATCAGGTTTTGCAGTTCATTTGGTGAACTGCTGTTTAAAAGTTTGGGCTCAGTAATTAAAAAAAGTTATTACTTTCATCAGCACAAAGTCGTCATATTAGAATTATTTCTGAAGGATCATGTGACTCTGGAGTAATGGTGCTGAAAATTCAGCTTTGCCATCACAGGAATAAAATACATTTTAAAATACTTTAAAATAGAAAACAGTTTTTTTTTTATTGTAAACTTCACAATATTACTATATTTATAGTATTTTTGATCAGATAAAGGAAACCTTGTTATAATATGCATTAGTATAGCCTTATAGTATATTATATTAGCCTTATAGTAGTATAGCCTATATTATGCATTTTAAGATCCTTTTAAGTTTTACGAGTCTGAAAAAGCCAAACTGCAGAGTCTCAGATCTGGCAATTTTGAATTCCGGGTATAATTTTGAGCTGATCCGTTCTGAGCCATGAACGGATTATGCTGACACACAACGTATTAGCGTATTCATCTAATATTTCTGCTCTGCTGTACAACACAAGCTATTAGCATACTACGTCTCCTATATCTGCAGCAGATTAAACACATTCAAAGTCTCTGTGCACTTTAAGCTTCTTGGGATTTCCTCCTATGGGTTTTTCCTTTTTACTCCAGCTCGTCCAGTAGAGCCTGGCCTGGCCATTATTCGTCCAGTGAGGGACGTGATGGTGAAGGCAGGAGAGACTGCCCTGTTCGAGTGTCATGTGATCGGCCCGCAGGACACAGATGTTGATTGGCTGTCAGATGGGAAACTCATCCAGCCAGCTCTGTTGAACTGTAAGATGCACTTTGATGGGAAAAGATGCAGGCTGCTGCTTAACTCTGTACATGAAGATGACAGTGGAACGTATACCTGCAAACTGAGCACAGCTAAAGGTGAGCAGCTTGGTATTGGCCTGCAAAGGCTTTGTGTACACTTTGATATCAACAAATCATTAGCTGTGTTTCCATCCACCTGTTTTTATGTGAAACTTTGGGATATTGTATAAAGAACACTGGATGAAAATGCCAAGATGCGAATGAATTCTAACAATCCTTGAGGAAGATTTCTTTTTTTATCCATCAAGAAGATATGCACATAAATTATAATGGAAACACACTTAGCGAACAAATCCCTCAAAGCCCAACAAAAAACCCACGTTTCTTTGCCTCAACAGAAGATGTGCATCTCAAATGTTTGTTTGGTCATTCAGAAATGCCTGAGCCAAATTCTGTCATCAGAATGATTTGGTATAATTACCTCCCAGTCTCACACGATTGCGTCCCCAAAAACCAGGGACTATGGACGCAAGATAACACAACAGTATTTATTGCACTCTGAAGTTATTTATGTTTTATGATTTTTAAAAAAAATATTTTAAACTATTTTGTTGTTTTCCAGTGATTTCTATGCACTATATATAGGTTTTAACGCAGTCTTTTTGCAGTTAATTTAGTGAACTACCTTTGGTAAAAGTTTGGGGTCAGTAATTAAAAAAAGATATTTCTTTCATCAGCAGAAAGTCATCATATTAGAATGATTTTTAAAGGTTCGTGTGGCACTGAAGACTGGAGTAAAGATACTGAAAATTCAGCTTTGCCATCACAGGAATTAAATGCATTTTAAAATAGAAACCAGTTATTTTTGCCAGTTATTTAATATCTTTATTACAAATATTTTGTGCCAATTTTCCAGTTCTAGTTCATCCAAAAATGAGTCATTTACTCACCCTCAAGTTGTTTAAAACCTGTATGACTGACTGACTTCTGCTGAAACCAAAATAAGATATTTTGAAGAATGTTTCAATTGTTTTTGTCCGAAAACATTGCATTGAAAAATAGAAAAAAAGAAAGTCATACAGGTTTGGAATGACATGAGGGTGAATAATGATAAATTGTTCATTTTTGAGTGAACTATCCCTTTAAATGCACAGTAGCAATATATATAAAAAAGAAAAAAAGCCAGTAAATAAAAATGTTTCTAACATTGTAGCTATGACCCTTTTGGCAAAAAGTTTTATGATGTGATCTGTACTAATTGCATGATCCTTATGAAACTCTCTGTTTCACTTCATATGTCATCTACTTTATAGAGGAGCTGACTTCTAGTGCCAAGCTAAAGGTTGTAGCATCCATAGAGCCCCTTTTCACCCGTCAGCTGGATGTACTGGAAGTTATCGAGGGTCGTAATGCTCGATTTGACTGCAAGGTCAGCGGGACGCCACCTCCTCAGGTCACCTGGAGCCACTTTGGTATGAGTCTAATTCCCTTGAGTGCCTTCCAGTGTCAGTCCTGTAAAATAACATCAAGATGGTTGGATCCTTTATGTGTCATGTCTTCAACAGATCATCCCCTGGACGACAGCGAAGACATTCGGATCTTGAAAGAAGGAGGACGGCACTCGTTAATCATTTCTCATGTTAGTAATGAAGATGAGGGCCTCTATACGGTTGTAGCACATAACTCATACGGGGAGGCCGAATGCGCAGCGGAGCTGTATGTGCAGGAGCCCAGACCGGCAATTTCCTCTCAGATGTATGATCTTTTACTAATATTTCGCTCAGAATTTGTTTTATAGGGTTAGTTCACCCAAAAATGAAAATTCTGTTATTATTTACTCACTCTCATGTAGTTCCAAACCTGTAAGCAGTTATTTTGTCCATGGAAGGCTCCATATAAGGACACTTCACAGTGGCTGTGGGGCTACAAATAGGACAAAATACACCATAAAAGCCCTATAATGTCATCCATAGGACTTTTGCACCATATTCCAAGTCTTCTTAAAACATTTTCATATTTGGGTGAAGTGTTCCTTTAATCAAAGAACCTAAAGAATTTTTGCATTACAATGTAATATCTTGTTATGATGGTTCTGGTTAATCTTTGCCAGAGCAAAGCTGGAAAAAATGCCCTCCATACCTGAGGAGCCAGAGGTGCCTGAGAATGAGGTGGAACGTTTCACCATGCCTGACTTTGTCAAGCCGCTCTATGATCTGGATGTAGTTGAGGGCAGAGAGGCTGTGCTCAGGTGCAAAGTGGCTGGCTTGCCGTACCCGACCATAATCTGGTTTCATAATGGCAAGAGGATTGACAGCACAGAGGACAGAAAAATGACACAGTGTAAGTTAGTTGATGCCTTAATTCAATTCTCTTACAGTCTACTGAGCCTTTCCGGAAAGCAGTCCCTATGGAAATGATAGTGTGAGTGGTGGGAATAAACAGGAATATAAAGTGTTCATTCTCTTTGGTGTCTTTTCTGCAGTCAGAGATGTTCACAGCCTGGTGGTCCGCTCTGTTTGTCATGCCCACGGAGGAGTTTACAAGTGTGTCATATCCAATAAAGTGGGCAAGGCCACATGCTATGCCCACCTTTATGTAACAGGTGAGTTTTATATCTCAATGGCCTCTGCTAGCTATGCATGACAAGTCGAATACTTTGAAAACAGCAACTTAAAAAGTACTCAAGCTCACCAATAAGAAAAAAGAAAACTTTTATGCAATTTATGAATAATACACTCAAAATTCATTGGTCAAATGGTGTGTGTTTTTCTTTGGATTTGCTGTGCCTTCTTCTGAAGTGAGTTACTCAGAGGATTAATTAGACACTCCTATGTTAGTTGTCAGAGTGGCATCAGATAACCATATCTAATTTATGATCTTTTCTACATCCCAGACTGTTCAAAATAACACTACGACCCACATCTAAGACTGTCTGAAATAATTCTACAATTTATTTTAAGGCTGTAGCATATGCGTGCATGTGTGAGAAGTGGCGAGAGACTCCTCTGGCACCAAATTAATATTCTGACCGTCACTTTTGCTGTTTTAGACATCCTTCCTGACCCACCAGATGGGGCCCCAGTCATTGAGTCCATCACTGGCAAGACTATCACGCTAAGCTGGAAGAAACCCAGAAGACTGGATCCATCCATTGGTATATTTATGCATGTTATTTATGTATTTATTTATTTAATTTAGAAACTGCTCTTGTACTGTAACTCATCTCATTTAAAGGTTTGGAGATCCCCAAAGGACACTTTTAATTGGTCAGTGGTCGCTCTTTTGTAGCTGTAGGATAATGGAGTTCTCAGTTAAGTTTTATCTAAAAATCTACTGTGTCTCCGATGTTTCCCCTAAAATACTTGAGGCGTAAAATGGAAATGTTTTGACATACAGGAAGAGTACAGAGCTCTGCTCTGATTTGGAATAATTTGGTTGTGAAATCATTGATGAGAAATGCTCACGAGTTTTCTTACAGACTTTGGTATCTTGACAAATCTAAGTTTGAGATTTCTTCTGAAACTCTAAAGACAAATACGAGATTAGGGGGGATATGAGTGGGGGGGTTGGTTAAGAGCAAAATCAGTGAAGAAAGGCTTATAAAATTAAAGTGTGTGATTTCTGCACTTCTAGTGGCAACAGAATTGGAATCTGTTTGTTTAAGCAGCCTAATTACATTCAGCCAATAGAGTAAGTTTGGGACGGGCTACCTATTTTGTAACCAATATAAAATGGAAGGATTTTTTTGGCAATTTTTTTTCCCATTAGTGCTGCAGAAATATTGCTTTTTACTTTTAATCAAAAGTCTCTATTTGCTCTCTGCTTAATCTTGTTGTGGTCTTAGAGAAATAGAGATATTAAAGGATTAGTTTGCCCATAAAGGCACCCTCATGTCGTTCCAAACCCGTAAGACTTGCGTTCATATTTGGAACACAAATAAAGATCTTTTTGCTGAAATCCAAGAGCTTTCTGTTCCTCCATAGACTGCTGCGCAACTGAAACTTTTACACTTTGAAAAGTTCATAAAGAGATCACAAAACTTATCCATATGTATGTCAGTTTAGTCCAAATATTCTGAAGATACGCAATCGCTTTATATGATGAACAGATTGAATTTAGGCTTTTATTCACATATAAACATTCATCAACATTCATCTCATAGCAACTTGATGTGCGCCAGAACCAATGAGGTTTATTCTCTTGTGTCACGCAGCACGGTTAAGCTTCCGCAAGAGGTTTGTTCTTGTTCGTCAAGCAGGTTCAATTGAGCTTCTGCTCATGTTCGCTGATCAATGTTTAAATGTGAATAAAAGCCTAAATTCAATCTGTTCATCATATAAAGCGGTCGAGTCTCGTCAGGAAATTTGCACTAAACTGCTCAATTCATATGGATTAGTTTTACGATCTCTTTATGAACTGTCAAAGTTTCAGTAGCATAGCTGTCTATGGAGAGACAGACGTCTCTCAGATTTCACCAAAAAGATCTTCATTTGTCTTCTGAAGATGAACGAAAGTCTCACAGGTTTTGAACGACATTAGGGTGGGTAATTAATGACATAATTTTCATTTTTCGGTGAACTATCCCTTTAATGGTAATTGTTTTTGATGTCATTACAATGAAAGAAAGTGAAACTTTCAAAAATGCTTCAAATGCTCCTTAGTGCAAAAGTAAAATTTTAATGATGCTGCTTCAAAGGCAAATGATAGCGTTGTGTGACAAACAGATTGAATTTAACAAAAATAAGTTGACACAATTGTCATTTTTGGGTAAACTATTCCATTTAAAGAGATCTCATTTATGATCTTTATTTCCAAAAGTCTCTCTCTCTCTCTATTGGCATCCTCTCATTATACTAAATGTAGCATGTATAGTAAATATTGATAAAGCAGCGGTAACAGCACGGATGGTTGACCTGACCTGCTCTTGTTTCCTTTACACATTTCCAAGTATGGGCACCTGTTAAATATAGTTTTGTAGCTCTGTTGCACAGTAAACTTTTATTTATTGCTTTCAAACAGACGCTCTGTCTTGTTGATGTTGTTGGAAACAATCACAGATTTCAAGTTGCATTGACTGTTCAAGCCCTAAAATTTTAGTGTCCTTGTCCCGTACTGTCAAACACTTGTTTCCTCTCCCTGCAGTGTAATTGAAAAATGGATCGGAAAGATCAATCCTTAAATAATCAGATTTCCTTTTTTGGTTATAGCTTTCAGACTTAACACAAAATGATTGATTTATATTTCCAGATCCTAGTTCCCTGATGTATGCTGTTCAGCAGCAGGCCCTGGGGTCGATCCAGTGGACCATCATCGCCTCTTGCCTGAAACAGAACACCTATACCATCACCAATCTGTCTAAAGGTGTCCGCTACGCCTTCAGGGTGCTATCAATCACCAACAAGGCCTTTAGCAAGCCGTCGCCTGCCACCGAGCCAGTGCAGCTGCTTGATAGAGGTATACCTCAGCAGACAAGGACAGCCACAGTCAGACGGGTCAATGAGATGTATGAGTTAGTGCATGAGACTGGCTTTTATCTCTCTGTCTACAGGTCCGTACGTCCAGGAGGCTCCTGTAATCATTGACAAGCCGGACATTGTGTATATGGTGGAAAAGCAGCCCTTAAGCATCACAGTCACTCTCAACCATGTCAATGCATCGGTCACATGGAAGAGGTATTTTGCATTTTGATTGGCATTGCATCATTTTGTAACTGATACTTTTTTGCTATGCCTTATCATTATTTGTAACTTATGAAACTGTTGATAAATCTAAAATCTAAAGGGATAAATCATTTACTTATCGTTCACTCACCTTCATGTTGTTTCTTCCATCAAACATAAAAGGGGATGTTTAGCAGAATGTCTGAGCTGCTCTTTTACATACAACAAAAGTTGATGGGGATATATACTATGATTATTAACTGAAAGTCTGGTATTCCACTCTTTTCAAATGATACACAGAATAGCTACTTTTTTGTATACAGGCATTCTATGCAAGTTTTTCCAATGTTAATAATTCTTTGATGCTGTGATTAAGACAGCACTGTATTAATATTCCTCAAACATTTTAATTAAGGTTTGTTCTGAACCCCTAAGTATTTAATCATTTTTTACTTTAAATTTTTGTTTGTTTTTTTGTTTTTTGGTTTTTTGGGTTTTTTAGAACGAAGTTAGAAAATCACTGGTATTTCAGGAAATGGATTTTGATTGCACTGAATTAGTTATGGAGCTTATACTTTTTTGTTTTGCCTAATAATTATTTATAATTTATGAAACTGTTAATAAATACAAAATTTAAAGGGAAAAATTACTCAAAAATGAAAATTCTAATAATTTACCCTTCCTCATGTTATTTGTTCCATCTGATACAAAAGGAGATATTTAGAAGAATGCCCGAGCTACTCTTTTGCATACATCAAAAGTAGAAATTTGAATCTGCATGCTTAAAAATAGGCATAAAAGTACCAGAAGACATATTAATACATGTGACTTTGCATTGCTGCATATCCCCTGTATCCAGTACACAAAACTGTTTTGAACAGAAAAATAAAAATTTTCCTTCCTCCCTTTCAAATCATGATTCCCAAGATTATTTTGTTTGTATACAGACAGGCAGTTCCAAGTTTTTCCTATGCTAATAATTTTTCGATGTTATGATTAAGACAGCCCTGTATTCGAATTTCTTAAATATTTTGATTAGTGTTTGTCAAAAATCCCTAAACTAATACCCAAGTATTTCATCATTTTTAACATTATTCATTTTAAGAATTTAATGTGTTAACTGAGGCCAGCTAGTAAGAGCTATGTGAATAAAGTTCACTTCCCTGGCCTCAAGAGGTCTTTAGCATCCTCGTTAGTGCTCCCGCTTCCCATGCTGCAAACGTCGGTCAGAATCCCACTTGGAGTGGTGCGAGTAGAATCGGAGGGGTTACATATGTAGTTTGAAAATCTCTGAATTACATTTATGGAGTGTTCTACTTTTGCGTTTTCAATTCTGATTAGTCTCATTTCTTGCATCTATTTAAAAGCCATATATTACATAAAATATTAACACCATTCTTTTGCATTTGCAAGTACATGTGAATGTAGTTGACCTGAATAAAACAAGTAGTTATTGTGTCATTATATTTTACAGAGGGGGAGTGACATTGTCTAACAGACCGGGTTTGTTTGAGTTGAGCATGCCTGATGATGACCAGCATACACTGAAGCTGTGCAAGGTAAAGAACAGTGATGCTGGTCAGCTCACTTGCGTCGCCAGCAACAAGTATGGCAGTGACTCCTGCATCCTAACCTTGGAAATGGCAGGTATGCTGCCTTCAGAATACAAACTGTATGAGTGTCTGTGTTATTGCACATATTCAGAGTCTCATTGATTTCTGTGTCTCTAGTGGCACCATCTTTTGAGTCTATCATGGAAGACCTGGATGTGAACGTTGGCGAGACGCCTCGTTTTGCGGTGGTGGTTGAAGGAAAACCTGTCCCAGACATCCTTTGGTACAAGGTGTGTGTTTTTGTTGTAGTGCATGAACCGTTTAATTAGAACATAGCTCAATTAAATATGATTTTCTTTTAATAAATCAAGATTTGGGGCAGTGAAAATCTATACTCATCAACAAACACTTGGTTTGCAAACTATGCATGTAAATAGTAGCAAAAAACAGCCCATTTAAAGGGGACCTATTATGTCTCTTTATACAAGATGTAATATAAGCCTTAGGTGTCCCCTGAATGTATCTGAAGTTTCAGCTCAAAAAATACCCGACAGATCATTCATTATACCATGACCAAAATGCCTCTTTTTGAGTGGAAGCAAAAACGCAATGTTTTCGTGTGTGTATCTTTACATGCAAATGAGCTGCTGCTCCCCGCCCCCTTTTCAGATAAGGGCTGTGCCTTTACAGCTCATGCCTTAATACCCTGGCAACATCAAAACATGATAAATAGGGAGGAGCTGTTTACACAGACCATATTTTTGCATTCCATATTTTCCATATTTTGCATTTTGCATCTCAAACGTTCTGAGTAGCGTGTTTACATAGAAAAGCAATGGAAAAGTAGAGCAGTGGAATGGAAAACCATGTTCTATGTTCATTGATCCAGCCAACAACAAAACATTTAGATTGTTTATCGTGTAGATGAGACATTCTTGTGTTTAATGTCTCCTGTAGTGAGGAGATAAACATGCTGGACTGTATAAAGCTCATTCAGGGGAGGAAGCTTATAAGGCAGATTCCGTCGCCAGTCTTGGGCAGGGTCTGTTACTTTGTGAGATCACAATGTATAGAAAACACTTATTTAGACTCATTCAAACGTCAAGATGGGAATGACTCATTTTGAGACACTGTTTATGATTTATGGGGAACATTCAGTGGATGCAGTGGGTGGACTTTCACTATTAAAGGGTGGCTGTTCAAACACCATGTAAAAGTGAATTTTGCATAAAAGTTTCCTTTTAATTCTAAGAATCAGAGGGAGGGTGAAAATTAGTTTTGAAAAACTAAGTTATATCTCCTTTTGCTTCAAGGACACTTTTTACTTTATAAATAAAAAACATTATGCATATAAAAGATTATAATATATTATTCTTTTAATGTTATGCATATACATTTTACTGAGGGAAACAGGGAGTACTTTGGATTTGTTTTAAAAACTAGAATGTTCTTAAGCCAAAAGTTCTTGCTGTTTAATGATGCTCATGCTGTCATAGATGTTTGTTGTTCTCGTATCATTTGCAGTCAGTTTAGCTGAGGGTTCTGACTTTTATCCAGATCTTGAAGTCAAACCACGTCAGCCTCTTTCCCACCTGCTGATCTCTCACTAATGCCGCCTGTCTGATATTTCCTTTAGCCATATGACCTCCCTGGGACATGTATTATGTCCTGTAAATCATGCTAATTTATTCTTTGAAAGATACTGTTGGATATTCCATCTCCTGCCTCAGGACTTTGCCTTCTGTTTACTGTTCACTACCCTGTTCACCTCAAACCCACACAAATGCATTTTAAATTCAAATCACAACAGTGGGATAGCTGCTTAGTCAATCCTTTCCACTTGTTTTCATATGATTTTCAGGGAGACACCCTGCTGTCTGAAAGCAGCCATTTCACATTTGTGTACGATGACAATGAATGCTCTCTAGTGGTGCTTAACACTCAAGCAGATGACTCAGGAGTGTACACCTGCACTGCTAAGAATCTGGCCGGATCTGTGTCCTGCAAGGCTGAGCTGACCGTCCACACAGGTGAGCAATTTGCCATTAACAAAAGAGCTTCACCACCTTACTGTGACCTCATGTCTTAACTAGGTGAGGTGCAACAAAGTGTTAAATCCAACACTAAATGGTGTTTTCCCTGCCGTCCTCCAGTCTCATTGAGCTTCTGAAATGATGAGGATATTAACTTTGATTTCCATTCAGTATCTTATTCAGCAGGAGAACATTTTGTTCATGCACAGGACCCCAAAATATGATGTTCTTTTTGCAAGTGCAAATGACTAAAATATTATTATTTTATACTGAATGAGAAATATTAAATTTGATGTTATGAACATGTTGTTTCCAAAATTATACAATTGACATGTATTTATCAGTTATCATATTACTGAAAAATATTATCTGGAAATATTCAAATATATCTTGAATTATAATTTTTTGTATTATTAATTATGTTTTTTCTTTAAAAAATTTTTTTTTTTTTTTTAACAATTTTTTTCTTTGTTCTTAACAATTATTAAAGAACCCTTTTCAGTTAATTTTAAATTGTAATTGTTTAGCATTTTCTCACAATAATTTTTTTTCTAACAACTTTTCTAACACAAAATGTTAACAAAGCACAACAAGATATGATAATACCACAGATAATTTATGAATAATAGCACAGATCATTTATGAATGCTACGCATTCTACGCAAGAATATATATATACTGACTGACTTTCAGAAATTATCTTTGTGATTTGTTTTTGTCTGGACTTTCTTTGTGTAGTCAAAGAGGACAAAGACGACCCGATGGAGGATGAGGCGTCCATCCTAAGAAAGATGCGGAGGCTTACTGATTACTATGATGTGCACAAGGAAATTGGGAGGTGAGTCATCTGCTCGGAGCCTCACTTGGACACGCACCATTTATCTCTAATGATTTCCTCTGTCGGCCTAGAGACTCAAAGAGCCGACTCCATCGGCTCTCGCTGATGACAGATCTCAGGTCTTCTGACTCATCACACACGTCTAAGGTTTAATAAAGCATCAGCCGAAAAAAGCGTTGGCACATTATTAAAAACACACTTTTGGTTTGGAAGTATGCAATTTCATGCTCCACAATCAAAGGATGATTCAGCCACCTCAGAAGAGGCGGTAAGACCCTTGAAATTTCTCAGGTTGTAAAAATATAGAATCCCTGCACTTCTCAATAAGGTTTGTACAGCTTCTGTATTGAGTAACTACCCAGAATCCCTCAATATAACTATCGGGGCTGACAATTTAAAGGGATGTGTTCAATAAAATGGACATAAACAATATATTAGCTTCTAAAACCATTATTTTATAGGTCTATTCAGTTATTTATTCATCTTCCACAATATATTTGAATAACCTCCATTTGGGGTTTTCAAAATGTTTATTATATGCGATTAATTAATCAATATATCATGGAATTAAATTGACAGATCTAGTCATCATGCTCCTCAACACATGTCAGTTTTGATTTAGGTAAGATTTGCTTCAATGCGACTTTGAAACTGTTCGGTATAATATGGTTAAAGTCGCATTTTAAAAGGAGGGTTATCTGTTTGACACAATGGTACACTGAGTGCTCGGCTGGGCAGAGAGGAGTGCAGCCTTTGTGGCTCTGTATCTCTGCTCTGCATGCTGTCGCTCTCTCAATCCTTAATTATAATCTTCATGGCCGACTGCCACCGTTCTATTAAGACCTGAACCCGCTGCAAACAGACACATGCTACACTCTCTTTTTCAAAACCTAGTGAGCTGTCTGTTCTAAAAGGATGTTAAGGCATCATAGGAGTGCTTTTTGTACCTTTGTACACCTTTAGGCAACATTTTGACCACAGATGGTAAACAGAAAATGTAAATAATAAATGTAGATTTTATGCATTCACTGAAAAGTATTGAGAAAAATGTTTGGTCCTACAAACCTTGAGAGTATTTAATGCAATATACATACACCACTACCTTTCAAAAGTTTGTGGTCATTTAAGAATTTTTAATGTTTGCATAAGAAGTCTCATTCAGCCAAGACTGCATTCATGTAATCAAAGATACAGTTAAACTGTAATATTGTGAAATATTATTACAATTTAAAATAAGTCTTTTCTGTATTGAATTTTTTTCATGTGATAGCAAAGCTGAATTTTCCTCAGCCATTACTCCAGTCTTCAGTGTCACATGATCTTTCAGAATTCATTCTAATATGCGGATTTGATGCTCAAGAAATATTTTTTGGAAACTATGATACATTTGGTTAATGCATCAACATTATCATTGGTCAATTTAATGTGTCCTTGCTGAATTAAAGTGTTTATTTCCTTCAAAAAAAAAGCTTATCTTTTTTTATGCTTAGAATACAGAGTCATTTGCTCTATTAGAATTGAGTTTTTGTACAATTTGTCCCCAATCCTTTAAGTTAACCAAATGAGCATTGATTACATTTGGTAAATATGAACAATTATATTTCATCAGCAGAAAGAAAAAAATAGATGTCAAGATATTTGCTTTGACACATGATCTTTAATAGCTCAGCTGATTATCGGTTAGTTTGTTGTTAGCACCTGGTAAAACAATGAATAAACCATTATTCACTCTTTCCCCAGACAAATGTTCTTATTTTCTATTTTTGATGAGAAATGTTGTTTCCTTTAGAGGGGCGTTCTCATATGTGAAGCGGGTGATACAGAAGGCAGGAAAGATTGAATATGCAGCCAAGTTTATTTCGGCTCGTGCTAAACGGAAGGCCTCTGCTCTGAGAGAGCTGAACATCCTGTCTCATCTAGACCATGAGAGGATCCTCTACTTTCACGACGCCTTTGAGAAGAAGAATGCTGTCATCATCATTACAGAGCTGTATCCTTGTTATCATCTCTGAGAGCTTTAGGGATCACTGGCCATAAAAGCAAGTTTAAGTTTAACATTCAAAGTTTGTCTTGGTGAACTTTTTATAGTTCATTGTGAGTCAGACCCACAGATGAATAGTGCCCTTCTGCACTGAGAGTCGCTACAGCTGTTTGTGTAATCTGTACCTCATATATTCTTCATATTCACAACTGCCTTAGTCACATAACTATAATTGTTGCAGTGTGTGTTTTGCTTCAGATAACCTGTCAGGTCACAGGGAAGGCACACAAAGAAAGGGCAACTTACATAACAAATGCATTTACATAAAAAGTCTCGAGTCTGCTATACAAATCTGCAATTAAAATCAAATTTGAACAGAAAGTTTTAGGGTTTTTTTTTTTTTTTTACATGGAAAAATAGAAAAGACAACACGGTCTCACAGATTGGCGCTTGGTCAGGACCCTTTTTTATCAGTTCTTAACACACAGGGATAAAATTCCCATGCTCATTGCATCCATGTATGATGCCAAAGTTTTATTATTTAAAGCAATGGAGTACCCTGCACATCGAAAAATGAAGCTAAAGGGGTACCGTGCTTTAAAAAGTGATGCCGAGGAGTCCAGATCAAGTGTCAATATAGGAGTGAGAATGTGTTGCAACGGTACTATCTCACATCCAGTCTTGCACAATCACACTTATTGTACACCCATCAGTCACACCCTTGTTGTAGTGATGATGAGCTGTCCACAAGCTTTCCCCATCACTCTGTTGTCTTTGACAATGTGCAAAGATGCCACGAGGAGCTTCTTGAAAGGCTTACAAAGAAGTCAGCAGTAATGGAGTCAGAGGTGAGTGAACCAATTTGATCTTTCAAAGTGTCCATAAAAGTTTCAAATGTGTGAACAGACTATTCTGTAACGGTTTATCAAATTTGGTTTGTCCTGGGCCATTCATCTTTGCTGCATCAAGTTATCTTGAGGATAAGGAATATATTATTTTATTTCACAGATGAAAGAAGCTTTAGATTTACTCAGAGAGTTTAGGTACACACGTCACATTGACCTGTCTCTACAGAACTTCTTTGAATTGTCTATTGCAGATCCGATCCAGTGTAAGACAGCTGTTGGAGGGTCTTAGCCATCTTCATCAGCTTGATATTATTCATCTAGACATCAAGGTAAGGATTTATGTAATTTGCTATCATCACCATTTCTTTCTATAAGTAAGCAATAATCACAGTAAGGAAGAAATGTGTTGACTAGAATCCTCTTTTTTTTCCGCTCAGCCTGATAACATCCTTATGGCAGACCCTGCTAGTGATCAGATCCGCATATGTGATTTTGGAAATGCTGTAAAGTTCACGCCTGATGAGGCACAGTACTGCAAATATGGCACTCCAGAATTTGTCGCCCCAGAGATTGTTAACCAGACACCCGTCTCCAAGGCAACGGACATCTGGTAACGCACCTGGTCCCTCTATCACAAAACGGCTCTTGAACAAATCTGTATGCAGCTTCTAAAGTATCATGAATACATTAGTGTCTTTCTCATTCAACTTTTTTTTTCTTACAGGCCTATTGGAGTTCTAACATATTTGTGGTAGGGTTATGTCAATTGTCTCTATAATAAAGTTATTTATATAATTTTAAATTATTATATTATGTTATATATTTAACGTTATAGAATGTTCATCGCTAAAACAAGTATCTTCAGTTAGACTTCATCAAAGAACTCTGTTTTGCAGTCTCACTGGAGTTTCTCCTTTTGCTGGAGAAAATGACCGCAGCTCTGTTCTCAACATCAGAAACTATAATGTGGCTTTTGAAGAAAGCATGTTTACCGACCTCTGCCATGAAGCCAAGGGATTCGTCATCAAACTGCTGGTGGCTGATAGATTGTAAGTGGAATCTACTGGGCTTATCTGCTACACCATGCTCCTGTTGATAATTTATCGTCAATAAAATTGTTTCTACTGCTAAGAGCACTTTGTGTTAACTGCCAATTTGTTTAATGTTTTTTTTTATCTGCAGGAGACCCGATGCAAATGAATGTCTTCGGCACCCCTGGTTCAAGGTAACAAGAGACCCATAGCTATCCAAATGTGTTATTTAAATTAGTACAGCATATATGCTACTTGAAGTTAATTTAAGTTGCGAACATTTCAGAACCAAGTATTTCCTCTCTAAAACTCCTATGGAAACAGTTATTTACTTTGTCATTTTTAAATACATATTTCTTTCTTTTAGACCTTGAATAAGGGTAAGAGCATCAGCACAGAGTACCTCAAAAAGTTTCTATCCAGACGAAAATGGCAGGTAAGATAATATTAATGACTTTTTTCATTGCTTAAACATTATATATTCTTTCCGTATGTCATTGTAACTATGTTCACATCTCTTTTAGCGATCTCTTATTAGCTATAAATCTAAGATGGTGATGAGGTCTATACCTGAGTTACTGGACGACTCCTCCAGCCATATATCCATTGCTGTTCCACGACATCTGAAACAAGGCTCACCACCACCTTCATCATCTTCAGATTCGGATGAAGACATTGATGAGCTGCCTTTTATCCCAATGCCTCTCAACATGGAATTCTCAGGATCTAGAATGTCACTGACTGAAATTGTTGGGGATGATGAAATGACAGGTAGACCGAATGGAAATACTGAGAGGCCTGCTTCAATCCATCAGAAGTCAGAGCCGATGGAAGTGGAGACGACGGAGAGAGAGGGTGGAGATGCAGTCTCTAGGGGTAGAGGCAGGAAGAGGTCAACGCAAGAAGATGAAAAAGGATCATCTGATGAAGAACCAGCAGAACTGGCCAAAAGGGCAGAACAGGCCAAGAGACCAATGCGCAGAGGTTCAAGCATGGAATCAGATGAGCCAGAGGGAGCGCGTCGCAGAGGAGAGTTGCGCAGAGGGAGCTCAGCTGACAGTGCCCTACAGCTCCACATCAAACCAGAGGAGGGCACCGAAGAAAGCCCAGCCGATGGAAGTAGAATTCTACAAAAGTCAGTATCTATGGAACTTCCAAGGAGGAGCCCAAGCCCAGGAGCTGCAAAGCTGAGCCAGGAAGACTACGCCCTGAAATTAGAACTGATGAGGCAGAGACTTCTCAGGGGTGGCTCTGTTGACAACAAGATGAGCGGATTAAGAGGCCCATTGCTGGAGACACTAGGTATGGGGGATGAGAAGCGGTATGTGAGGGGATCTCGCCTAGGTAACCCACCCCTTGTTAGAGCAGCATCCAGCGAGTCACCTAGAGATGACACCCCAAAGACCAAGATACTCCGCAAAAGTGCTTCCTTCAGCCAGGGTGATTCAGAGCCCATGCCCTTGCACAGACGGATTGGAGCACCCCTAGAGATCCCACTGGCACAAATAGAGGAGAGACGACTACAGCAAGCTGTATCGATGTCTGCTCTCACAGAGCCAGTCAAGGATTCTCGCCCCGTCACCCCAAAAATTCATACACCAGAACCAGAGAGACATGAGAAGGAGAAAATTGAGGAAAAAAAGTCAGAAGTCTATGAGGACAGTAAATCTGAAGATGTCATTGTTGTGTCAAAGACTGATGCGGATGAAGTCAGACGTGTTGATCAGAAACCTTGGGAGAGTGATGCACAAGAGAAGGGCCAGAGCAAGTTAGAAGAACCCAGTAAAGAGTCTGAAAAAGTTGCTGAAATTAAGCAGAAGACCCCCATAGCAGAGGAAACTATCGAAGAAGAGGAAGAAAGAGAGGATAAAGAGCCAGAGGAAGAAATAGATCCTCCTGCTCCAGAGATTGAGGTTCAAGAAGTCAAGGATGATGTAAAGGCATCACCAAAGTCTCCAGAGATCATTGTTTCTACCAGCTCAATAATGGTGTCCCCAAAAGCTGCCCCATCTCCCAGCCCCCAGAGTGTCGTCTCAACCTATGTCACTCCATCTCTCCCTGCACGTACAGTGCTCCCTGATGGTAGGGTGTCTGCATATGCCAGTATCATGCAGACCATCATGGTACCATCGATCCAGGCATCTAGCCAATCTGATCCTGTTCCTGTCCCTACACCTTCACCAATGTCCAACCCACCATCAGTTCCTGTCTATGCACCAGTTTCCAGACACATCTCTGAACCAACCCTTCTATCAGCTTCATCATCCAAATCAGATCTTCACCAAACCACTGAACATCCTGCAGTCTTTTCTCGGGTTGCCTCAACAGAACACCCTCCCAAAGAGCCAAGTCCTCCTAAGACTCCCACTCGTGCCTCACCGAAGCGAGAGCCATCTCCTGGAAGTAACCTCCAGGACCTTGCATCTGAGGAGGTCTTTGAAGCTCGCTTCAAGAAGCGTGAGTCCTCTCTAACCCGTAGTCTCAAACGTTTCTCATTTCAGAAGACTGAAGAAAAGCCCTCCACTGTTGCTCCTGAAACTGCAGAAGAAATGTATCGCCCTGGGCCAATTGGTGCTCCTTTAGAGTTTGTGCCCAGGAGGTTGGAGGAGAAGTCTAAATCAGTTCAGGATCTTCGTGAGGCAGAGAAGGACCCTGGATTTATGAGGAGACTCTCCATGCGCTTGAAAAGGACCCCATCTGTGGAAAGGCAGGAGGAGAAGCTCAAAGAGGAGGAGGCTTCAGCACCCAGGCGACGTCTGTCCTGGGCACTGGGACGGAGGGGATCCCAAGAAAAGAAGGAGATTGAAATGGTGAGGTTGGATGGAGGTCCCGAGCCTCCCCCAGAGCCTGAATCCAAGGCACCTTCAGAGTCACCTATCCTTGCCATGCGCAAGAAGATTGGCAGCACCATGGCAAGCTTATCCACAAGGATTAGGAGCCACTCTGAGGACAGGAAAGATGACAATGAAGGCAAAACGGAGCTCAAGAGGACACCTATATTCACCAAAATGCGCCGTTCCACCTCCGAGGGCGGCAGTCTAAAGAGGATGGGTGTCCCACAGAACCAACTGGCTGCCCAGTCAGGGAAAGGGACCTCTTCAGAATCTCTCGATTCCATGTCAAGCATTCAATCAGAATCAGCTGTTAAAAGTATGCCATTTTTTCTGGTTAATGTTCTTATTACATTAACTCTTTCATGTTTTTGTCAATTCTCCTGACTTTAAAAACCCTAATTTTTCTTTCTTAGGTGCAGAAATCGAGCGTAGATCACGGTGGGACCGCTGGGGTTTGACTAGGGGAAAAAGGGAAAAGACAGTTTCACAACCAGACATCCCAGCTTCCATTGCTAGAGAAAATGGCTCTCTCCGCTCTCGGCAGTACACACGTCTAACATCTGGTATTGTATTATCATATGTATTATTTGCGTATTTCACTGTAGCGTCTGTCCAAAAAGAGACATCTGTTTGATGACTTTTTGTTTTTTCATAAACATTTACATATATCATCAATGAATCAATTATGCATATGGACTTGCACAGCTGTGGGAAAATAAATTATAGTTCTTGTCTCACTGATTCTCTCAACAATTAGACTTCCCTCCTGTGTTCCATATTAAATTGAGGGACCACGTTCTCTTGGAGGGAGATCCCGTCACTCTCAGCTGCCTCCCTGCTGGCAGTCCCCACCCACACATCTCATGGATGAAAGGTCTGATTCAAATTATAATATTAGCTTCGATGGGACTAAAGAATTGAGAATTGAGTACAATATGCTTAACAGCTGAATATAAAATAACTACAATATTGTAAGTGTATTATCTGACTTCTGTAAAAATTTTGTTCACTATATTGGCTTCATGTTATTGTATCTGTAGAAATGAGTTCTTTCAGCCTTCCATTTTATACTAAAATATGATTAAATGCATACTGTATATTTCTTGGCACCACGGATTCTAGATGCATTTTTAGTGCTTGTGCTCACATTACCAAACCTGTTTATTTTTTGGCTATTTATAGAAGGATCTCTTTTCACCTCAAAGTAAATGTCACCTCAAAGTAACACACCAAAGTCAACGTTTAAAATGTCAACATTAACATTAGCGAACACTATGATGTGGCTTTGAGATTATGATTTTAGAAAAACTTAAAGTTCTAAACGAACATTTTTGCTTTTCAACTTTGTGTAATCTCAGATAAGAAGCCACTTGTGATTGACCCAAGGATGAACATGATATCCTGCCCCGATGGGAGACAGCTGCTGATGATTATGAAGACCACCAAGAAAGATGCAGGCCTTTATGAATGTGTGGCTTCAAACACACTGGCTTCTGTCACCAGCTCATGCGTTGTGTCCCTTGCTCGTAAGTTGAAAGACAAAAAAACTTGATATTCTGCTCAGGAAAATTGTTAGTGTTTAAATCGCAGCTGTGCATAATACATCATAACAACAATGTTTATCAATACATTAGGCAAACTTAATTGAAGTCTACTGACATTTTCTGACAATCATCAATTTTTACACATTACTTTTCTTAACTTTGACAAGTGACTGGACACACTCACATCACATTGCCATAGTGATGTTGCCTCAGATCTCTCATTGAAAGTAAATAAGATCCAGTCACTTTGCTGCAGGAAAGCTCTCAGTATGAAAACTGCTTAAGGAGGGAATAAGAAGAGAAGTGCCACAATGCAACGTTCCAGAATTTCTCAGAAAAGTAAAGGCTAGAACAGAGATGAAAGTGGGATGCAATTAATTTATTTTTTAAGAGTTAGTGCATGGCTCACAGCTAGACTCGGGAAGGAGTTCTTTTAGCCTTGAGAACAGAAATGCCATTGGCTTTCTAACATCGTGTGCAGTCTAATGTACTGCTTATCATTGTGCAAAGCCATTTTCTCCTAACAGCAGGCCATAAATTATTCACTCCTTTTTGTGCTTCAGAGCTGATTTATATGGAAAGGTGACTTGCTAGCAGAGGGGCAAAGGTCTTGTAGTTGCCTCACCTGACACAGTGTTTTTTTAATTTATTATAATTTTTTTGTGTATAGTACCTGAAATGTGGTTATTATAATATCTCATTTTCCACAGGGTTCATACGATCAAGGAAAACCGTGGAAATTGTAAAAAATGTGTGAAGTTTCGATAGCAAATAGAAAGTTTTATAGTTATATGATTGTTTATGAGTCCAGTATATACAACTTGGTCTAAAAATACACACTTACACACTTACCATTCAAAAGTTTGGGGTCTATAAGATTTTTTTTACAGTGAAAGCAGTGATATTGTGAAATAATATTAATAGAAAATAGCTATTTTCTATTTTAATATTTTAAAATGTAATTTTTTCATGTGATGCAAAATTTAGCCATTACTCCAGTCTTCAGTGTAACATGATTCTGAAGAAATCATTCTAATATGCTAAATTGGAAGAAACAAGAAACATTTCTTCTTAGTATCAATGTTGAAAACAGCTGTGCTGCTTAATATTTTTGTGGAAACCAGGATACATTTTTTTCATAAATCTTTGATTAATATCAAGTTCAAAAGAACACCATTTTTTAATTATAAATGTTTTGTAAAATTGTAAATATCTTTATTGTCACTTTTGATCAATTTAATGCTTGCTTGCTGAATAAAAGTTCTTACTGACCCCAAACTTTTGAATGGTGGTATATATATTTGTCAAGACAGAACAACCAAATAAGAATTTGTAGTAGTAAAAACTGAATATTATTTTGTAGGTCTGCCTAATAGTCCTGGGACCCCTGAGGTTCCTCAGAAATATAATAACACTGCCCTAGTTGTGTGGAGACCCTCAGACACCACGGCACCATGCACCTACTCTCTGGAGAGGAAGACGGAGGGTTAGTGGCCATCTTTCATTATTCATCTGGCTCTAATTCATTTAGAGTGGAATTTGTAAAGGACATTATACTATTGAAAAGATATATGTCATAATATTATTTTAAATGCAAAAACTGTAATGTTTCATGATGCTAATACTGTTTTGCTCCACCCTTAAAATTTTCTCCACTCCATCATGATTTTCCCAAATCAGACAAAATTTCTTACTATTTGTTTAGTTAATGGTGGAGAATGCACTGCAGAGGACAGCTATCATTTCCTTCTACTGCCCTCTTTTGGAAAAGATTGGTATTGCAACTAATTCTTATTCTTTACAATATTTATTTTCCTATAGGTGAGACGAACTGGCTCATAGTAGCCACAGGTGTAGCAGACTGTTACTACAATGTCATGGACCTTCCAGTTGGTGCCGCATACAGGTTCAGAGTGGCCTGTGTGAACAAGGCTGGCCAGGGACCCTATAGCAACTTGTCTGAAAAAGTGGTCCTGGACTCAACAGGTGCATAAAAGTGATTTTCAACCGTTTCATGCTGTCAGCAGCTAATAATTCACTAACAAAATCCTCATATTAGTTGCAATTGAATCCATATTTAATGTACTTTGGGCCGTATTTTCTTTTACCTTGTTAAGACAAAAAAGATAAAGACGTCACAAAAACCATATTTTTTTAGCTTTTACCACATGACAATGAATTTGAAGCAAAACATCGACGTTTGATTGGAGGATGGCTTTGATGTCAACTACAAATTGTTTTCTTCTATTTAACTGGTAAGATAGCATTATAGTGTATACACTACCATTCAAAAGTTTAGGTTCAGAAGGAGGTTTTTTTTTATTTAAAATAAATTAATACTTTTTTTCAGCAAGGGCCCATTAAATTTATTTAAATTGATAGTAAAGACTTTTTCAGTGTTATAAAAAATTCTATTTAAAATGAAAGCATCATGGTAAATATGCTTTACACAAAAACATTAAGCAGCAACTGTTTTCAACATTGACAACAGAACAAAATGTTATTTTAACTTCAAATCAGCATATCAGAATGACTTCCTAAGGATTGTGTGACACTGAAGACTGGAGTAATGATGCTGAAAATTAGCTTTATTGTAATATATATTTAAATGGAAAAAAAGTATTTTAAATTGTAACAATATTTTCACTACATTACTGTTTTACTGTGTTTTTGATCAAACAAGTGTTACTTTGGTGAGCAGAAGAAACTTCTTTCAAAAACATAAAAAAATCTTACCCACTTTAAACTTTTGAACAGTACAGTAGTGTAATATAATTTTAATGGAACTTATGCATCTTTGTTATTCAAATTCTTTTCCACAGCACCTCAAAAGTCTAGTGGAACAGTTGTTGTCAAAACGCTTTCGTCCGCTCCGGCTCCTGCACCAGCAGTAGTAAAATCTACCATGACTGTACCTTCAATGAAGCCTGCTACAGTAAAACCGGCTGCTACACCACCAACTACTTCAGCTCCCTCTACAGCCCATCCAGTAAAACCTGTTGATCGTACTGCACCTGATAATCAAACTCCATCTCCTGGAACTCCTACTCCTGCAAAAGCTAAGACTACTCTCAACATCACTGTGGCCAAACCCTCCCCAGCGTCCCCTACATCTCAACCTCCTCCAGCCAAACCCTCACCGCCCGTCGTTCTACCCAAACCTCAAACCCCCATCAATGTGGTGTCCCCTCTATCGCAAACTCCTCCAGTGTCTCCACCTCCATTAGTGTCCCCTCCACCCGCTATCGGCAAGCCCATCTCCTCAGTGCCTATGTATGTCCCGGCCACCACCACAGCACATGTGACCCCAGTCACCCCAAACACGCCTACTCCTGCCCTGTCACCACCAGTGGTGTTAGTTACAAGTCTGAGTCCCGTAGGGGAGGGTACTGGCACACCCAATCGTATGACCCCAAGTGGAAGAGCCACTCCTTCTGGACGCATAACTCCTACAGGGCGCAGGACCCCTATAGGAAAACCTGGAGACTTGACCCTAAGGCAGGGCGTACCCCAGAAACCATACACATTCATGGATGAGAAAGCAAGGTAATGCACTTTTATATAACCTTATACGGTTGCGCTTTATTTTACAGTACGTGCACTTACATGTACTTTCCTTGGAAATTACCCCGCCCAAAAAAATATGAATGTTTTGCACTTTATAACAGATTATCAAACCAAGTGGCATTTATTTTACAAAAATATAAACACCTTTTTCAAGCAAAAAAAAAAAAAGTTAATAAAACTGACCTTGGCTGCCATTGATCATCATGCATTTTCTTCACCACAGAGGTCGTTTTGGTGTGATCAGAGAGTGTCGGGAAAACGCCACTGGTAACCTTTACATGGCCAAGATTGTGCCGTATGAGCCTGAGAGCAAGCAGGCCGTGTTACAGGAGTATGACATACTGAAATCCCTCCACCACGAGAAGGTCATGGCTCTGCATGAGGCCTATGTCACTCCACGCTACCTGGTGCTCATCTCTGAGTGCTGCTCAGGGAAAGAGCTGCTCTATAGTCTGATTGACAGGTCAGAGACTGCTCTGGACTCCTTCGTGTCCTCATGTCGTCACTTTTCAGTCCTTTCCCCAGCACTGTTTTGCATTGTTTGCTACTACATAAACACTTGACTTGATGGTATAAGGGGTAATTGTACTATGGTTGTGAACAGAGCTATAAAGAGTACTGAAAAAATATACTTGATTTATAGTATGGGAACTGTCATAATTTTAATCTGTGTAATGCCAAAAAATATACTTGAGTGAAAGTAAAATATTTTTTCATATTTGATTGTACTTGTTTATAAAAAAAAACAACATTAATTAAAACAAATTCATCAATAATTAAACATTATTTTAAAATATTATTTTAAATTTCTTTGACAGCATGAAGTTTATCTCTGATTGTGAAGCTCTTTGTTTATTTGCATTCCCAGGTTCAGATACTCAGAGGATGACGTGGTGGCATATATTGTTCAGTTACTTCAGGGTCTGGACTACCTGCACAGCCGGAGAATCCTGCATCTGGATATCAAACCAGAGAATATCATTGTCACTTACATGAATGTGGTTAAGATTATTGATTTTGGTAGTGCACAGACCTTCAATCCGCTGTTCCTGAAGCAGTTCAGCCCACCCATTGGAACTCTGGATTATATGTGTAAGACAACATTTTTGCACATATTGTTTCATATATTTCTTTCAACATCTTCTTGCTAATATTAAAGTGGACCTATTATGCCCCTTTTTACAAGATGTAAAATAAATCTCTGATGTGTGTATATGAAGTATTAGCTCAGAATACCACACAGATCATTTTTATAGCCTGTTGAAATTTCTAGTTTTGTGTGTGTCCCTTTAAATGCAAATGAGCTGCTGCTCCCAGCCCTCTTCAAGAAGAGGGCGGAGCTTCAAGTGCTTATGCGTATCATCAACAACCAAACAAGGCAATCTCACACACTGAACATGTCAGAAACTGTCAGTAGTAGTGTTCAGCCTTATATTTCAGAATCAACCTTTGTGAAAAAAGCCTCGTTTTTGAAGCAGTCCAGCACAAAATGATTGCCGCAAATGTATAACACTTTACCAATTTTAACAACACAAGTTGTGATTGGTTCAAATTTAACCACAATGCCCTCTGTGACTCGGATCACAAAAGACTCTTATGTTCATTGGTACGTCCCAAAACACATGTAATGCCTCTTTGGTGCAGACATTGTACAACTCCTGCTGCTACAGTGAGGATACAGAAATGGCAGACTCTGCTTCTCACTCAGGGCTGTGTCTGTGCTAATAGTGCAGATCGTTACCGGCTGTGGGTGGGGCTTCTCCCTATGATGATTTTATCGTAGGTGGGAATCTGAATCAGCTGAATCAGAGACTGCTTTTGATTTATGGGAATTATAAAAAATGAGTGAGTGGGTTTTTACCATTATAGGCTGGTTGTTCTCACAAACTGTGGACACAAATCAGTGTTCAAAGACCTTATAAAAGTGAATTTTGCCTAAAGGTTCCCTTTAAAAAAGTCACTAGCTAACTACTGTTGCTCTAGCAATCACTCAGAACACTTTCAACAGTCAAAGTCATGTTACAAACGTCGACAAACGTTACTTTAATTATTTATTTGCATTATATTCGTAAATCTTTCTTTGTTAGATATTCCTATGGTATCCCTTTCCTTCTTATTTATGTAATTGCGCAATTCTTGACACTTTCCAATGTGTTTTTAATCTCTGCTAATTACTCAAAGCCCCTGAGATGTTGAAAGGAGATGTGGTGGGTCCACCAGCTGACATCTGGAGCATTGGCGTATTGACTTATATCATGTGAGTGCTGCTCACTCCAACTCTGTCTTTGCAAGTAAACTGTTTTGATTTTACGTTGACTTTAAATGTCCGGTTTTGCTGAGTAGTGCTTTCTGTGTTACCTGCAATTTAGTTAGCAATCTTCTGTCAGCGGGAGCATTTGAATCGTTACAGTTGAGTTCTGTCTTCACATTCCAGAAGCTCTCTGAAGCTTGTGAGCTGTCAGTGTCTGTGATTATGTTTGACATGAATGCTATTCTAGTGTGTAACTCGAAGCTTTTGTCATACTGTACACCATTCAGGCTCAGTGGGAGACTGCCGTTTACAGAGAATGACCCTGCTGAGACAGAGGCCAAAATCCAGGCAGCCAAGTTTGACCTCAGTAAGCTCTACCAAAATGTGTCCCAAAGTGCCTCTCTGTTCCTCAAAAAGATCCTGTGCAGCTACCCTTGGTGAGTAAAACAGTGCATTAAAAAAATGATCTTGGCTGTGTAAATCTCAAGAAACCTGTCAAAAGAAAAATATTTTGTTTTGCATATGAAATAAGGCCTTTTCAGGACCGTTATGTTTTTTGCTTTGTGACATTATATTTATGACAACTAAACACATTTTTCTTCACAATTCTAATTACTGTATATTATACTGATTTGAATAAAAATTACTTTATATAATTGTGTTTATATTGAATAAAGTGGAAGAAAAATTAACAGTAAATGAGGATCTAATTAGAATCACAATTGGGAATCATTGAGACTAATACATTTACATATACATACATAATTTAATATACAAATATTATGTGCTTAATAAACAATATATATTTAATATACAGTATATATATTTCAATAAGATTTTAATAAAATAATGAAAAAAACTAAATCACGACTTTTTTGAATAAAGGTTAAGAATATTGAAATTAAATAATTTTAGAACAACGATGAGGATTATTTTAATATATATGTGTATGTGCATGTCCTTATTGCTGTTGTAAAATGCCAAAAACAATTATTTTAATTTCATTGTAATGATATCTCACAATATATTTCAGTTTTGGTGCGCATTGAACAAAAGTGTGTATTAAAATGATTGTTTTTAAAAAGCTTTGTGGATGGATGCACAAAATATATATTATATATATTAAATTTTAAGTATTTATATACATCATTGTAGTGTTGCTTTTTTTTTTTAAACTGATTTTTATTGAATAAGGTGATGAATAATTTTAAACAGTGATGATGATCTATTTATGGTAATTTCTACATTTTTAAGCATATATAAAATTGTACTTATTTACTTATTTTTTTACATAATTGTTTTAAAATGGATTCTTTTTGGAATTATAATTTTTTGCGATTCTGTTTGGTGTGATTTTTGTGGCACTCAAATGGCACCTTTCACCCCTCAGTCATCTAGCTTTCAGTATGGGCCAGTCTATGTGTCTTGTTAACTGATTCCTCTGTTTCTGTGTGTTTCAGGGCCCGTCCTACCATTAAGGACTGCTTTAACAACTCCTGGCTGCAGGACGCTTATCTAATGAGACTGCGGAGACAGACTCTCACATTTACCACCACACGCCTCAAGGAGTTCCTGGAGCAGCAGCAGCAGGTCAGGGCCGAGGTGGCAACAAAGCACAAAGTCCTTCTGCGTTCCTACCAGAGCACTCCACAAACCCCGTCCACCCCGTCAACGCCCGGCACCCCTGCGGCACCCATCTCTCAGTGAACTCCACCACTGGACGTCCTCTAGAGAGATGAGAAGACGGCTCCGGTGTTCTCCAGGATAAGGACAGAGAGAGACACAGCCTCAGGACATCCCAGCCCTTGGTGGGCCCTTAGGGGGCGGTAAAAGTGCAGTGTGTGTAAGCAGATCAAGCACAGAATCTTCTGGCCTCGCCACCAAAGTTTACACCACCTCGAAACACACACACACACACACACAAAACCTTAATGGATTTCAGTGCATTTACCTCCTTTAGCTGTGGCCAGCATGCACAGTGCATTTGTGTTTATTGTTCAGGACGTTGTCCTTACTTTAAACTCCTACCGTCCTACTTCTTTCCTATGACTTTTTGACAAACCTATTTTAGCAGTTCTCAGCATTGCATCTCTAGAAAGTGGTCAGGAACTTGGACCCATCCTGGTTGAGAAGAGTGACTGTGTTTCATACACAAAACTCAATCAAGAAGACTAGTCCATCACTCGACGCAAAAAATGTCGTGTCAATGTGTATTTTTTGTGGTGTCTTCCAATTGTGAACCAGGGCCTTGAGATTTGTGCAAAATGGTGTATATCTTTTTTTGAACTAGTTTTTATGGCATAAGTAATACTTTTATTACTGCTAGTTGTTATACTGTAGTGATTATCAGTATATATGAAAACTATTGACTGAAATCATGTTCTCAAACAAGATGCTTTTTGTCTTTTACTAAAGTGTTTTGATCTAAACTGAAGTGGATTGACTTTATTGTAATATTGAAAGGCCTCACAGCTTTAGGGAGTGACATTTTTGCAAAAATTCCCAGTTCATGAAAGCACACATGGTTTGGTTTACCCTGACACTTTACAAATTCAACTTTGATTCGTTGAAGTCTTTGCGTTTAACACCAGGAATGTATTATATTGCAGATTTCAGTGCATTCAGTAGCATACAGCATGCATCGGTACAAATTCCTCTTCATAGCGTATCGGCAGTACCATTGGTTTTCAGAGAAAACTCAGTCCCTGTGAATGCAAGAGGATGGTATAACGGCCAAAGTTGTGTTTATGTAGAGATCAACTGATTCAAGATGTGCTTGGAAAATGATCTTGTAATGGATGGATGGAATGGAGATGTCTCAGACAAGTGCCATTTTTTTCCTGAAGGGACTAGAATATGTTGTAAAACATACATTAGATGCTGCTTTGAATGTTTATGAGAATCTTTAGTATATTATTTTAAACATTTTGCTGAAAGATTCATTTATGGCCATGAATGAGAGTAAATTTATGGTTGAATGATTCTCATCATCATTGGTCATTTAAAAAATAATCTTGTTTTGAACTAAATCATACAAAGTATTTACACTATATTAAAATATAAAAGATTTTTTTGAGATTTTTTTAATGAATGATCAAACGCATATATGGAGATATATATATCAAAAAAAATATTTTATTTTATTTGAAGGCTATGAACGGTTGTTGGTCTTGATTTTATTTTATTTTATTAGAGACACTGTTATATTACTTACATAGTTTGTATTATTTGGATTTATTTTTGAACAGTTTGCATTCTGTTTGGTGAACATAGAGTCACAGAATCTTGCTTTATTTTTTATTTTTTGTTCAGATGTTAATTTATCTAATGGACAAATGAGTGATTCACACCCACAAAAAATCATTCACAATTACAGCTGAGAAAAAAATCTACAACTTGCTAAGCAAAGTGAGAGAAATGAAAATAGTATCCGGAATGTGCTCACGGAAATCATGGGAATTTAAATTGCGTTTTTCTAAAGTGAATATGAATTTTACCAGTTATGCTCAACTCAGAAATATTTTGTTGGCTATTGAAAATGTTGTTTGTGAGATAAATTTCCATAAATCTATTTTTAAAACTGATCATGAACAACAGGAAAAGATATGGAAATCCATTGGCCAAAAAGTGTGGGAACGCTTTTGTTAACAGTCTTATTGTGACCTCATCTATCCACACACAGCAAGTCACCTTCTATCAAATACATAAATATTGGCTTGGATTATAAATAGCTGTTTGCTTGGTTATTTTTTTTGCAGTACTTACTATGAGATTCAGTGCAAACTCTTCTGTTTTCCATCACTTTGCATAAAAGCTAATATTGGATTTGTTCTTCTATCTGATTTGTTTATTATTTGTTTTAACTTGGGTTATTCAAATTGTTCAAGCTTTAGTTTCAAATAAATTACGGTGCAAAAACGAAAAGTGAGAAAAAATGGAATCACAATAAAGAAAGATTTCAGACTCAATGTGTTGTTGTGAATAAGGTTTTATATTATTTCATTTTGTGTGCGTGCGTGTTTACTACTCTTTCAGTCATGCCGAGCAACCCTTTAATGTGAAACTAAATCAAGCTTTTCTGGAATGAATTATGTTGCACTAAAACAGTGACAATGTGGAGATAATATGAATGTTTTACAGTAGAATGAAGTGTGTATATGTCAACCATGACTTTTCATGAATAAAATCAGCTGTCAGCAATACTCAACAGACTCTAAATTAATTTATTATTATTATTCCAGTCATTTCAGTGTCTGTATAAGTATATTACTTAAGTATATATATATATATTAAGTATTATATTAAGTATATATTAAGTGGAAATGGTCTAAATGTTATTACGAGACACTTCAGAACAAATTCAACCAGACTTAGTTAGATTGTGCTACATAAACAGGCCATTAACTCACTCTACGTTCTTGTGTTTAAGTGACACCAATCCAAATGTTAGGACTCTCAGGCTTTCTACATGTGCTCTATTTTATTTTAGACCATTTCTGTTTCACATCTGACACTATCAGCTCACAGTGTATGACTGCTCTTAGCCTTAGGAGTCTTTTCATGATATGTTGACTAAATAGAGCACATCTGTTCCCTCTAGAACAATTGTTGATCTTTCATCAGATAAAGATCTACAGAGAGGCAAATGGTTTGATATTTAAAGGTCCTGTATTTATAAAACTCAGGTACAATATGAGGACGGCAGGCCATTTGTTGGAACATCAATTCTCATCCATCCATCCATCCATCTAATCAATCAATCATCAATCCAATCGATCAATCAATCCATCCATTCATTCATCCAATCCATCCATCATCCATCATCCAATCAATCATCATCCATCAATCTAATCAATCAATCATCCATCCAATCAATCAATCGATCAATCAATCAATCATCCATTCATTCATCATTCATCATTCATTCATTCATCCATCCATCATCCATCCATCCATCCAATCAATCAATCCATCCATTCATCCATCCATCATCATCCAGCCAATCAATCAATCAATCAATAATCCATCACTCCATCCACATCTACAAAGCTTTTTAAAAACAATTATTTTAATACACTTTTGTTCAAAGCTCACCAATACTGAAATTTTACTGATTTTACTGAATCAAAAATACAGTAAAAACAATATATTGTGAGATATCATGACAATTTACAACAACTTTTTGTATTTTAAGATGTTTTAAAATGAAATTTATTCCTGTGATGCAAAACTGAATTTTCAGCATCATTATTCCAGTGTCACATGATCCTTCAGAAATCTTTCTAATTTGCTGATTTGCTCCGCAAGAAACATTTATTATTATTATCAATGTTGAAAACATTTGTGCCGCCAAATATTTTTGAGAAGATACATTTTTTTTCAAGATTTTTTGATGAATAGAAAGTTCAAAAGAATTCATTTGAAATAGAAATCAATTTTGATCAATGTAATGCATGCTTGCTGAAAAAAATGATTCATTTCTTAAAAAAAAAAAAGGTTTGAATGGTACTGTATCTGTATAAATGTAAATTAGAAACAATCAACTTTTTCTGTAATCATTTAAAGCTAATTGACTGTTAGCGATCTCACGAATATCAGATCAGATCCTTCTCCGGTATGTCATAAACATTTTGACAGAGATGAAACAGTTCGAAGTTTAATTTTACAAGATTTCTCCAGTCTAATCCGTCTGTCCAAAGGTTGCACCAGCACTTCCAGGATGCCCTTTGAACATGAATGGCCCTCAAGTCTAAGAGGCAGCAATCCACATTCAGGCTTCATAGCGAGAGCACTGGTGAGTCACAATCGGATATAGATGGAGCTCTATTTAATACTGTGTGCCTCAGCTGCATGTAACAGCTGACCTTTGATTTGTCGTCTGCATGAATGTGCACCATTGTCTGTCTAAATCAAGGAAAGAGCTTCAACAAAAAGGGCCCTCCAATGTGTCTGCAGGAACTGAAAGATGTGGTTCTGCTGGAGGGCAGGGGCAGTGTCTTCCCAGACTCCTTCTTGTCAAAGGATAGGAAACAGCTGAAGGATAGACTAAGCACCAATATGTTTTGGAGGATCATGATGTTCTGGCCCTGGTCACGTGTGAAGCCACCTTGGCAGAAATATGTTCATCAATATGCAAAGTCAAATTAAGTCACCATGAAATCAAAATTCTTGTTTTTAATGGAATAGTGTTGTATTTATTTTAAATGATTCATCTGTGCATATCATTATTATTATATTAATGTGCCTTCATAACATTTAATCATATACTTGCAGTAATGACATGTTTAGTGGCACGAGGGCGGGACAACCTGTCACTCACATGACATCACAGCAATAGCAAACCACAACCATCCAATCAATTCCCGACAGACAAAATAGTCCCACCCTACTTTTTTTTTTCTTCTTTGCGAAGGCGTTTAACTCGCATATACATCACAATTGGGAAGATAAGATACTACTTGCTTTTCGTCTCTTATAGACATCATAAATCACAAAGAAGTATTTGAAATGTTTGTGAAGATCCTTTAATTGGTTGTATTTTGCCCATTATCCTCTGATGTGGCTGTGACAATGACACTAACAGGCTACTTTCCTGACCAGTTATCATCAAATACACTTAGCCAGCAGATTAAGGGGAAGTATGATGTCCTCTGAGCAGTTCAAGACACAGGTTCTCTTGTCTCTTCTTTGTGGTTTATAAACTTCAAATCATGTCTTTTGTCTTCAACGGGCAGCAAGCATTGACGTAAATGGCTTGCTGAAGGCAGCTTTAACCCTATAAAGACTACTGTATCATGTTTAATTATCTATTTGTTATTATTATATTATTTATCATGCAAATTCATATCCTCTAAATTATCGACACGATTAAAACTTTGCTGAAAAACTTGTTGCACACAATCTATATTCCTTCAGTCGTTTGATTGATAGTTTATTCTTGTTTATAAAGTAAAAGTATAATTGTTGGCAATGCTTACATATGAACTGGACTAAAGCAACTTGGGTTTTGATTATCCATATATGATTTTTAGAAAAATCATGTTAAATGTATGTCTCTTATATGACACATCTATCAATCATCATTGAATTGCAGTGCATTATGGTTTTTGCCCCACACAATAAATGCATTTTATAGCCTATATGTGTTCTGCTATGTTTATGCAATGGTGCTAAAATGTTTAAGATGAAAACTGTAAGATATTTTTCGAAAGAAGTTGTGATGTGACAAAAAAATCTTCAAACTCATAATCTGGAGGGTCTTGCTAATGCTCTCAGTGAATGACTGTAGTGTTAAGTGTAGTGTGTCATGAATACCAATGATGTAAACTTTGTAATCAACATGACAGAGTGCGCGAACTTTGAGGACTCTCCCTATCCTCCATTCTAGACGGTCTCTAGCCCCCCGCGCTCGCAACTCCTTCCAAAAAGTTCGCAAGAAAGTTTTCTTGCTTGTTAAAAAGCATAAAATACACACGCATTCATTTGAAAATCATTCACGACTAACTACTTATGATATATATTACCTTTTGCACGTGAGAAAAAACGGTTTTAACTCAGAACTGAGCATTCTGTCACGCCGAGGCCAAGAGATCTTTTAAACTTTGTTTGCGTATTGGATTTTGTAGATTTTAAAAGGGCAACGCACATTGATCGAGACCGAGTCCAAGCGATTAGGACACTTTGTTCCAAACGCAAAGTCACATTTATTATCCAGTTCATAAGAAAGAAGAAGAATAAGAAACAAAAGAGAATACTTATATGTTATATCGTAGAAATATTTTATGCTTTGAACGAAATTGTTCAATAAAAATATGCTGTATGCCCACCATGACTATAAAATTAAATATCAGACAAAATGTGTGAAATGTTCGACTTGAATATACGATAATAATATGGCCTATAGTGTATAGTATTATATTAATATATTTACATACTGTGCAATGCTATGAAGTCATTAAAATAATGATCATTACAGCATCATTTACTTTTTTTTTTTTTTTTTTTTTACATGTATATTACATTCCACATCATAAATATTACTGTGAGCTGAACTTTAATTGTGCTAAACTGTCTTGTTTTTATTTTTCTTCCTAATGAGTATTAAATATGTTTGCATTTGACATTCATAAACGTTGATACTTCAAACTGCCTTGCATAGTTCTGTGGCGTTGCCCCTTTAAGGCGAAGGGTGCCTTGAAACCGCCGAGTTCCATGTTTGTATGTTGAAACTGAGAGCAGAGCCGAACTCCATGTTGTGAAAAGTTGTAATCCAGGAACTTAAGTTTTTATTATTATTTTTATTTAATTTTCTTTTTGTCGTATAACTTATACAAATATAGATATCCCATCCAGCCTCGTATGGTTTCGCATTATGAATGTTCTTAAGTGGTAAAAGTCTTTTGGAGTTTAGGGGGCATTTGCAGGGAGGTTTTTTTTTTTTCTTTTTCGATTCAATCGTAGCCAGCGGAAAGATTTTAATACGGAAAACCTTTTTAAGTTGCGATTTTACTTTCCCTACGGATCTCATGGACCACCCGTCCGCCTCGATCATCACACAAGTGAGCAGGGATGAAGAAGCGAGTGCTCCTTCACGGGACAGAGGTGAGTTGAGAGAAAGTTTTGAGTCGGCACATGTCAAACTCTGTGATGAATGTTTGGCGCGCGACGGCCGCGTGATACAAATGTGCATATTCCGTCAAGAGTCGCATTGATTGGACTTTATTGAAAACTAAATCCGTCATTTCCGCACTTCAAAACACTATAAAAACATTTGAAAGTTCATGACAGCGTCTTGGATGAGGATGAACTTCATTTATTATAATAATACAATGAGGACCCAACACATATCACGTGCGTGTTTTACTACAAAACAACTTTTATTATATATATATATATATATATATATATATATATGTATATGTATACATATATATGTATGTGTAAGTGAAGGGGGCGTGTCCACGATGACAGTCTTCACTGACGTTTGAGGGAAGGCTGTAGCCTTGTTTACTTTGTAGTGTGTTGAATGGTCCCCATCTACTCTGTTAATTCAAAAAACAGATCTATAAGAGAGTTATTTCACAGAAATGTTATATGTTTGCCTTATATTTACTCTTATTATAATATTGGTGACAGACAGTATTGCTTGGGAAAAGGTCTGGATTATACCTAATCAATATTTAATTACAAATAGAGTCAGAGAGGTATTCAAAATTATATCAAATTATATTCAAAATTATCATTTAGAAATGATGTTGAAGTTAACTGCACTTTCTCTGATGATTGGGCTGAAACTGTAATCCATCTGTTGTGGCACTTCTCATTGGTAAGACCATTTTGGCAATATATTTGTGATTTTATAGCAAAAAAATATTGATAACCAGTCTGTGCTGTTATGGAAGGATGTGGTATTTTGTCATATGGAGATTTTTATAAAAATTTGATACTGTTATTAGCAAAGTTTCATTTTCATAAATGCAAGTTTTATATATTTTAAGAGAGAATTTGAACATTATGTTGACTCCATACGATATTCTTTGAAACAAAAAGCAGTTTTTTAAAACTGATATAAAATAAAATATATATTTTTTGACTTTATTTAAGCCCCCCCAGTGTACTTTTATTTGTTACATTCTTGATGTTATGTATTGTACTTTGATGTCTCTGTAACATTTTCTAATAATAAAAAAAAAATTGTTGTGTGTTGTAGTACATCAGCTAAAGTGTCATATTACACATCGGCATCAGTCAAGTTATGTTTATGTATTCACTTATCCCATAATGAATGACTCTGAGTCCCTACTCAGGTGACGGGTTATCATTATTGCGTACTAATGCGTAGTAGTCATTGTTTGTTGACGCCAGACTCCTAACCTCCCTTATCTCTAATGTTTAGATTGTCTATTTGCTATGGTGTCAATGCAGGAATGTACAAGAGTTGTTGTATGTTTATTGTACAAAGTTGGGTCATTCCGTGTGAAATCAACCAGAGGTCACCAGCTCACGTTTTTGATTTTGTTAACATTTTTTTTCTGTTGATAGACAAACATTAAATAGTGATGAAAGCCAACATATTAAATATCACATGTAATCCTGAGCCAAATTAGAAGGGTGTGAAATGATTTTAGAAAGATGTGAGCATCATTATTTAATTTTTACACTGAGATTAGTAAAATCTGTCGACTTTAACAATCTTTGTTTCATTATATGCCAATGGTGACAGTTCAAAAATGGGAAGAAGGGCTTCTTGTGTTTTTTGCCTCAAGTTTGCATGGCTGTAACTGAAGAAGATATCTTCATATTCTTGTAGATTCTGCTTCTTGACAAACTTTCCTTCATTTTAAAGGCCCTCGATGGTTCAATCCCAGAGATCTCAGTGCGGCTCCATGAGTAAATTGGTCAAATATACACACATTCAATGGTCAAAAACCAACTGTATACACTTTGTATACAGGTGATACTATTTTATTTTAAATAGGAATATCTAAAGGACAAATAATATTACAACTAGAAATGTATCAAAAAAATTTCTATCACCTGAAATGCATATTTGAGTGCCATATTCTTTTTCTAAAGTTGTCATGCCTGTTACTCTAAAACATATCTTAATATCCTTCTAGATTCCCATTCTTAATAAACTTTTCTTTTGGAATCTTTATTTTTAAGGCCACGTAGATGTTGGGATGCCAAATGTTCAAATTGTTGAATTGTACCCATTTTCAATTGTCACAAACCAAATAAACAGACTGAAATATTTAGATATTTAATGAAGATTTCAAAAGGAAAGTTTACTAAGAGCGAGAAACTAGGAGGATATTACGATATCTTGAATACTTCTTGAGTTGCAGGCATGCAGATTTACAAGATACACAAAAATACAAGAAGTGGTTTTCACCATTTTTCACTGTTGGCATATAATGAAACAAAGATTGCGAATGTCAACAGATTTTACTAACCGACCAACAAATCACTGTGTAAAAATAAAATAATGATGCTGCCATCACCCCTGTGAAAAAAAATAGTGGATTACTCAGTAAATATAGATCTGTGACATTTTAATCTTTTGGCTTTTATCACTATTTATGTTTGTCTTTCAACAGAAAAAATATTGGCAAAATCAAAAATTTGAGCCGGGGACCTCTGGTTGATTTGACACGGAACGACCCAGTATACGTGAATGTGCAAAAGATGCATTAAACGTTTAGAGGACATGCTAGTAGTTGTAGTACCTTGTTAATTGAGGCTTTTTTACATTATAGAATAATCTTAAACTTATCAAAATTATAAAATAGCTAAACTGGAGGTGGTGGTATTTATTGGTTGTAGTATTTAAGACTTTTTACATTTTTAATATCATGCAATCAATCAATAAATAGTTTGATTACACTTTATTTTAAGGTGTCATTATTACAGTGTAATTATACATTTAAGTACTGCGTAATAACAATTAACTACATGTAATTACAATAGGGTTAGGGTTAAATACATGTAATTATGCATGATTTCTAGTTATTACTACAGTAAATGCATGTAACCTATGTAACAATGACACTGTAAAATAAACTGTTACCAATAGTTTGACTGGTAGAATTAGGTCATAAGTCATAATGTCGCAGTAAGCAAGATAGGCCACTGTTTGCAGGTCAAAGGTTAGATGAAAATTTGCCCCTGTAATCAATTATTTGACTTCTCAGAAAAACATTATGGCTACTACATCAACTTCTTAGGAAAACAAAGGTCTTTTGCTTCTCTTTTCTGAGTGTTATATATCAGAGAAATATTTTGACTCTTTCTGTGATGTAAACAAATGTGTATCTAGCCATCTCTCTTTTTTTGTTTGGTCAGTGAGGAATATAATGAATGATTACACTCCTGTGAAGAGAAAAAATTCCAATATGTTTAGTGGTCTTTTAATGGCCTTAACCATTTTAATCATTAATAACTGGTCAGGAAATCAGCTAGGATTGCACAAATACTGTAGATAAAGTAACTTAGCATGCAATAGACTTTCCCTTTGTTTTCTTTAAATGTTTAAGCTGTGTTGGTTACCTTTCTTTTTACAGGAAGAAAAGTCAGTGTTGTTCCACTCAACGTTAATGGCTTCAAACGGTTCATGAGTAGCTGACTAATGTCTGGTCTGGGTTTAATGTGAGACCAAATATTCACTCTGGACATGAGCCTTATGAACTTGTTCTCAAGTCACCTCTTGGTTGTCTTTGCAGTTTTAGCAGGAGCATTGTCCTGTTGAAAAATAACATCCGATCATTCCTCTTTAGATATCAACTTTTCAACTGTGGGAAGCAAGAGATTCCGCAATATGCTGCTGTAGAGTTGTCAAAAGTACCGACTTCAGTACCAATCGGTAGTGTGACGCTTTGAGCGCTGTTGAGCTGATTCGTAAACGCCTCTGGCTATTGTGTTGACGTATCAGACATGTCTGTGATTGGCTACAATGATCAACACACTGGAGTGTTTGAAAGCACAATTTGAAATCTGAAAGTGGGTGCGTTTGAAAGCAGGCGTCTGTCAGTGGACTGATGCCTGCTTAAACACTCGCGTGTGTGTTAGTTTAAGTGATCGGTGAAGAGCGTCAAATATGTCTATTTACAACATGTGTTGATCATTGTAGCCAATCAGACATAACTGAATAGCCAATCAGAGGTGTTTACGAATCCGCTCAACAGCAGTACATTTTTAAAATTTCAGTACAGAAGTCTGTACTTTTGACAACTCTATTCTCCTGTACTCAAACATTAAATGGGGCTTTTCACACCACGCTTAACCCTGGGTTATCGTAGTTCTTTATCGGTAGTTAACCCTGATAAAGGAACATTTCAGACTTTAGAAGCGGGGTTAGCACCACTTTTTACCTGGGGTTATGAAACCCTGCTCCGGTTAGCACCGTTTTAACCCCCGCATTGCGATGCCAAACTTGAACAATGTGAAACTATGTTAGAATGTTACTGCGAGACGCTAACAACAGACAACCAATCAATCACTTATTTTATTTGCCTGCTTTGGGCAGTCACAGAAACACTGTGCACTGTATATTGTAACAGTAAATTCTTACCTTTATAGTCTGAAATGTCCATTCAGTATAAATTCGATAGTACGGTAGGCAATACATGGATACGCAATGCTAGAGTTAGCTTATGTAAACGCTGGGTTTTGAGCTGTATTTATCCAGTCAATGACATTGACTCTGCAAAGCCCTAATGACTTTTCACATTGAAGTATAGTTCACCAATACCAGCAGCTAAAAAGGCTCCCCAAATAATGAAACCTCTTCCTTCTTACTTCACTGTGGTAAAGACATGCATTTATTATATTTCTCCACAGATTTTTAAAGACATCGCTCTGGAGCATCACCGTTCAAGTCACGTTTCATTGTGATTAATCACTCCTCACACAACCTTCAAAAACTTCATTCGGTCTTGATGTTTTCCTGAGAACGCAATGGCTTTTTAAGTAGTGCATTTGCTTAAATTTTGCTAATTTCCTGACCAATAATTTGTGGTTAAGACAATTAAAAGCTTCGCGAGCTTAACGAACACAGCCGTGTTTTCTGAACGTTGCCGACTACACTAAGAGCTTGTGGAGAATCTGCTACGGGTAAAGCCATAGCAGTCCGCCTCACTGCTTGTTTTTCCAACCGCTGTGTTTTTCACCAGCACTCCTTTTTCCCCTCTTGCGCACACAGAGATGGAGATGGTTTACAGGCCTGTGTTTTTGTTCAAGATTTGAAGAAAACCACTCCCTGTAGCAGGTTCGGTTCAGCACAGCGCACAGACTCAGAGCACGTCATTTACCTAGAAATACAACTTAATTGTTGTTATATATTATTTGTGCTCAAACCAAAACTATAATGTAGAGGAAAGGGATGCACTGTAATATATAGGAAGGTGTAGTGTGGTTTTAAAAAAAAAGAGCAAGCCTTTGCGATGTGCCTAGAGAATGTTGTTGAACTGGATAGTTAAATCTCTGGTTGCCCCTATGAATGTAAAAAGAAACGGATTGTTTTGTAAGGCAAAGTATGACGTGATTGTCGAGGAATCAGGAGCATTTACTGACTGTACATCCATGTGTGATATTAAGTTTCAGAGTGACTCTTTATACTCTGATCGGAAAAATAAGAGTTTTTAGCAGTATTGGACTGAGCCGCCTGGAAGTTTTTAATAAGAACTGGCAATTTCGACCAACATAAGAAACTAGAAAAAAGTTGAGAAAAATGGCCTTATGCAAATGATTAAAGGATTAGTTCACTTCAGAGTTAAAATTTCCTGATAATTTACTCACCCCCATGACTTTCAAGATGTTTATTTCTTTCTTTCTTCAGTCGGTTTTTGAGTAAAACATTCCAGGATTTTTCTCCATATAGCTGTTTCAATGCAGCTTCAAATCAAAGGGCTCTACGCGATCCCAGAGGGGGAGTAAGGGTCTTATCTTGCGAAACGATCGTTCATTCAAAAAAAAAAAAGATAGTATACTTTTTAAGCAAAAATTATCATCTTGCTTTAGCTCTGCGATTGCTTTTGACGGAGGGTGAAAAACTTCTCCTCATTTTTCTCCTCCAATTTCAAAATCGTCATCATAGTTTTACCTTTTTGTTTTTTTTTTCTTTTCTTTGTAAAAGACATTTGAGTTAGTCTTTGCTCGTTCGTTTGGTAGACTGGAGCAGAATTTTCGCCTACGTCGTGCTTGACCTTTCCAACATGAATACGTAAAGCGTGGCTTATCTCAAAGCTTGTGGTTAAAACTATTTAGAAGTTTGGGGAAGCCACTGTGGCTCTTTTTTCATAAATGACTTGCGTATCAGAGCATGCAGACGAAATGCAATAAATATTTCAAAATAGCTGAATTTAAATATGGCAGATACCTGGTGTTTGGGAACGCCATTGTTGAAAACCGTTCTAGGAGGTCATTATACCAAATCATTCTTGGCTCAGGCATTTCAGAATAATTAAAACAATATTTGAGATGCTGTGCTATGAAAATGATCCACTGGTTAGTCCAGTTATCCAATCACATCCACTGTCGGGGGCTTGAGGCAAAGTCATGTGAGTATTTTTGTTGTTGTTGTGCATCGAAGGATTTATTCGGTAAATGTGTTTCCATCGTAGTTTATGTGCATGTCTTCTTATCAGATAAAAGCTTGTTTTTCCATCCAGCATTTTTTTGTATGCGATATCCCAAAATGCACATACAAATAGGTGGATAGAAACATGGCTACTGATCTGTCTTGAAGATACTCAAGATGAAGTTCATTTGACTGTGAGCACTTGCACACAGAGGGAAATGGAAAATAATGTTGCATCAAAAAAAACTGCATGCTGATTTGTTTATTGATAATAATTTTTTTAATGCTGAACCGCTGCAATTCATATACAAAACCTTTCCCTGTATGTTTTATTAATTTGCTGTCTCATGAATCGTGAGAAGACAGAGCGGTAGGTGTGTGAGGTGTATGAGTCAAATGATACTCTTGTGGTCTTCCATGCGAAGGCTGTCGGTGAGCTTTTTTTATACATTCATTTCTAAACCTGATTTGAACTACATGTTTGTTCTTGAAGTTGAACCACATCAAAGTAACTCAATTAGTGCTCTGTCACGTACTGTAAACATAACGGCCATCACATCATGTGTGTGAGTCCAGCAGCAAGGTTCAGTTCTTCATGTGTGGCCTGTTTCTACATGCCCTGATGCGTCAGAGGAATCCCTGGATTTTCTTCTCTTGAGTGTTTGTACTCTCAATTTAGCAGACACTTACTGCTTTCAGGTCGTGTTGGTTGTGTTCTGTTTACAAGTTAAGCTCTCGTGAATGCTTCTACAAAGTCATAATTGCAAATAGGAAACTATGGATTTTCTTTGACTTCTGAGTATGGGGTGTGTCTGTGTTGAAGGATTCATGGCGGAAATTGGTGTTATTCAAGTTCTAATGCTGAATGTTAACAGTGCAGTTTAGTTTGTAAAGCTCAACAGCTCAAGGATATTTTTTTCCACTGGTGTAGACTTTTATTTGCTCTGCCAATATTTTCAATTATACTTTTTTGTTTTTGCTTTTTCCAAAATAATGACATAATCCAAAACATTACTGAACGGTTTACAATTTTCAGCCCATTTCTTACTAGCGCTTTAACACTTTTCCCTCCATTGACGAT
Organism: Opsariichthys bidens; assembly: GCA_037194245.1. Lineage (NCBI taxonomy): Eukaryota > Metazoa > Chordata > Actinopteri > Cypriniformes > Xenocyprididae > Opsariichthys > Opsariichthys bidens. The sequence goes on along the minus strand of CM074281.1, from coordinate 9,702,559 downwards.
ATTTTCCGTCATTTATGTCACAATGCTTCCCTGCCATTGAGACTACGTCCAAGTGGGAGATGTAAAGTGGGAGGAGTCGGATCCGAATCCAGGGAACGGAGATGGGTAGGTTTAAGGATATGTAAAGTGGGAAGAGTTGGATCCAGATCCAGGGAGTGGAGATGGGTAGGTTTAAGGATATGTAAAGTGGGAGGAGTTGAATCCAGATCCAGGGCACGGAGATGGGTAGGTTTAAGGATATGTAAAGTGGGAAGAGTTGGATCCAGATCCAGGGAGTGGAGATGGGTAGGTTTAAGGATATGTAAAGTGGGAGGAGTTGGATCCAGATCCAGGGCACGGAGATGGGTAGGTTTAAGGATTTGTAAGTGGGAGGAGTTGGATCCAGATCCAGGGAATGGAGATGGGTAGGTTTAAGGATATGTAAAGTGGGAGGAGTTGGATCCAGATCCAGGGCACGGAGATGGGTAGGTTTAAGGATTTGTAAGTGGGAGGAGTTGGATCCAGATCCAGGGAGTGGAGATGGGTAGGTTTAAGGATATGTAAAGTGGGAGGAGTTGAATCCAGATCCAGGGAGTGGAGATGGGTAGGTTTAAGGATATGTAAAGTGGGAGGAGTTGGATCCAGATCCAGGGCACGGAGATGGGTAGGTTTAAGGATTTGTAAGTGGGAGGAGTTGGATCCAGATCCAGGGAATGGAGATGGGTAGGTTTAAGGATATGTAAAGTGGGAGGAGTTGGATCCAGATCCCGGGCACGGAGATGGGTAGGTTTAAGGATATGTAAAGTGGGAGGAGTTGGATCCAGATCCAGGGAATGGAGATGGGTAGGTTTAAGGATATGTAAAGTGGGAGGAGTTGGATCCAGATCCAGGGCACGGAGATGGATAGGTTTAAGGATATGTAAAGTGGGAGGAGTTGGATCCAGATCCAGGGAGTGGAGATGGATGGGTTTAAGGATATGTAAAGTGGGAGCAGTTGGATCTGGATCCAACCTCGCCCCCTGGATCTCGTGTTCTGCAGTGAGGAGCGTCTCAGTTTTTCCAGCAATCCATGTTTTCACTGTTATACGGTAGGGGGTGCTATCACATCTTCTGAAAGGAGTACAGAATCTCCAGATCATTTGAAGAAGCAGAAGAAACAAGTGAAAGAAGCATTGCTTACACACATGTAAAATAATGTGATCTTCAAGCATTTAACAGCATGTAGATCAAAACTGCCTAACGTTACCGAATGAAATGTCGACCCAGAACTATAGGACTGTGAAGCTTTGGGGGTGTTTATGGACTCGATCTACTTGATGTTTGTTTTGGTCATCGTTTTGAATCTGATCCAGATTAGAGTCGACTGATTTATTTTTTTGCTGCAAATTAGGCTGATTAATAGGCAAGCGCATCTACGAGCACGTGGAACACGTGACACTGCCGCGGTTACCACCTAGGAGTCCAGCGGCTAAATTGTTCTAGTAGTTTACGTTGTATAGAAAAGCTCAGATGTTATCAATTCTGTTTCTGTAGCGGAGAATTTCTCTCCCTCCTGAGGCTGCATGTGACAACCCTGATAATGTAATAATAATTGGCTAAACAGATTTGGCAAAGGCTCCCGTGCGTTTGTGTTTACGCTCTGGAGAATGTCAAATGAATCTATTTCCAACGTTTTTTTTCAGAGCAGTGTAGCCAATCACAGACATAGTTTCTGATTTTTAGATAGCAATGGCCAATCAGAGGGGTTTAAGTTAGTCAGAGTCTCGCCACTCAAAACAGCGAGTTTTTACTCAGTACTGCTGAGTTATGCACGCTCTTTAAACCTCATTAAAGCGTCGACACGATGTAAGTCAGAGATTTATTGTGCATTGTTGGCAGTTTCACTGATCATAACGAAACTTGCGTTTTAGTGATTGTAAAGGGAGCGGTCTTGGCTCGCTTTTGAGACGTCAGCCTACCTAATCCATTGAATAAAATTATAGGTTTTCCTGTTGAAAAGAGGACCGATGGCCAATTTTGTGCATTATAACTATTTTTTTTCTTCCAAAAGTTTGCATTTAATATTTAACGTATACATAATTTTTTATTTACATTACACATGTGCACTGATTAGAGAGGCTTGTGTTGTTCAATAAATGTTTAATTTAAGCAATTTCTGTTTAAATTGTTATTACTTAACTCTTAGATTTTATGAGATGAAGGGGGAAAAAAAAATCAGCATCACGTATCGGCCATCGGCTGCCTATCGGACAGAGAAAAACCCGTATTGGTCAACCTCGAATCCACATGAATGTGATTTTCTTAGCTTTTTGTTCAAAATGTTTTCTTTTTTTATTAAATTAACCCAACTCATTTCACATTTATTTGTTGGTAAAAAAAAAAAAAAAAATGCATGAAGCTAAAGTAATTTTTTTTTCTTTTGATATTGTATGGTCAGAGAAATTCACTTGTTATTTTTATGTTTTTGTAAAGTATTCTCGTACTTCATAACATTTAAGGTTGAACCTCTGCAGTCACATTGACTATTTAAACAATGTTTTTAATACTTTTCTGGACCATGAATGATGGTAATTATGTTGCTTTCTATGGGGGATAAAAAAACTTCTTGGATTTCATCAAAAATATCTTAATTTGTTTTCCGAAGATGAACGAAGGTCTTACGGGTGTGGAACGACATGAGGGTGAGGAATTAATGACAGAGTTTTCATTTTTGGGTGAACTAACCCTTTAATGAAAAGGATTCCTTTAAATCAGTGCATGACTGACTTCTTTTCCTGTATACTGGAGTTAGACTAAACTCTTGACGTGTTGTGTCTGGCCACACAAACACCCGGACTGCTTGCATAATTCAGTAATCGTCTTCTTAATGGCTTGGTCTTTGAGCTAAGGAACATTTTAGTACCTGGATTAATTTAGGTGCGCTGATTAATGCGGCAACATAGAAGATATGTTACTGGATAATGTTGTTTACTGAGGCTTAGCTTTTAGTGTGACCCTGTGAAAGTGTGCCAAGACATTGTCCAGGACTATCGGATGCATTCATGGAGACGGAACACCTGTTCCCCACTTTGCTATAGTACTGTATTTTTAGAAAGGCCGAGCTTCAAAGCTGTGGCCTAGTCATTTCTCCATGTTTGGGATTGACAGCGGCCAAGGCTGTATTGGCAAGTCTGCGTGCATTTGCCAAATATTCATATTTCAAAAATATCCCTTTTTGTTGTTTCCCGTCTTGGAAGGTGTTACGGTCTCAGAGAAGTGGGTCAGTGGATGTGGTCAGTAATCGGAATCCTTCCCTGTCTGCACGGCATTGTGGATTATCTCAGCGTGGTGTTCCCAGGCCTTTGCCATTCTGTACCTGTTTTGTTTGCACATGAAACATGATCTGGCTGAGGCGGGACACAATGAAGGCTCAGTGTGGGCCTTCCATTGCCTTGTGGCGGCTCTTACTTCACTTCCTCACACTTCCTGTTCCTATTTTGGTTTGGCCGGGCAGTCGGGCACAGAGCAGCAGAGTTATAGGCCAGACACATGGCTGCATTCCAGGGAGGTTGTGCGAGAGGGAGAAAGACAGCGAGGGAGAGCGAGTTCATTGGGGCCCCCAGAGGGATTCTCATGCTCTCCGAGTTTAATCCAAGCAGCAAGACTGTCATTTTACGATCTGCTCTGTTTGTCTTGTGTTTCCTTTCTGGTACTGGCTGCTTTGTGTCATTAGGCGGTGGGTGGGTTTGACTGCTTTTACCAGCTTTTGCATTTGTTGAACCTGAGATTTAACTAGTTCATGTAATTCATTCGGTCACAAACAACCTTAGTGTGTGTGTGTGTGTATGTCTGTGTATATTTTTTGTTTATGAATGAATGTTATCTATATTATGACGTATATTCATGATATTCTTGAATATTTATACGGTTAAAATCTTTGAAGTCAGTAAGAGAAAAAAATGCATTAAATAAATCAAAAGTGAATATGAGCACTTGTATTGTTACAAAAGATATTTCAGTTTCTGTTTTATTCATCAAAGAATCCTGAAAAAAAATATTAAGCAGCATGTCAACAGCTTTTTTTTTAACATCGATGATAAGAAATGTTTATTGTTATGTGTGTGATTTTGAGGATCTTCATATTATGTTTTTTTCATTCAAATTGTAAATTACACTTATATAGTACATCGCAGGAATGAAGGAATATATATTTTTATACCATTTAGAAAGTGATATGCTACCATGGTAGTACCATTGCAATTTAGACATACCATGATGATAAAGTACATGATAAAGTACCTGCCACATAGGACTGGCTGCATGATAATTTTGCTCAAAAATGATTGTGATTATTAGTCATGATTATTCTCATTTTAATATATATATATATATATTCCTCTGCAGGTTGTTGGTTAATAAAATCCTCTGCAAACATTCCAAATGTTTGGATTTATTACAGTGCGTCACAGAGAAGGTTCGCTCACACATTTGGTGGCAGCAAAACGCACAGGCGGCTTCATGACATTCATTTGGGCAGAATTTCACAACGATCGTCGCTAAACTGCAATATACATGTTTGTCGGTGTTGTGTTGTCAGATCATCGGAGCTTTTGCAGCACATACGGAATGTTGCCAGATTGAGAAGGTTAAGTAAAATACTGGGGAGAAAATGTATACTTTTAAGAGACAATCCCCATTTGGGGGACTTTTTTTCTCTTGACATCTGGCAACCCCAAGCAGGAAAGGTAGTGGAGGCTTGTTACCAAGGTGATTTCAGGACAAATAATAAGCGGGTCAAATATCACGACAATTAATTGTTAGCAGAAATAATCACAATTAGAATATGATTAATCATGCAGCCCTACTGCCTGTAGAATTTGGTGGCACCAATGTCATACTTTCATAAGTTAGTCTAGAGCCTTTCATTACACTTGTGTGAAGTATGTGCAATGTCAACTAAATCAGCTGTCCTTCTCCTCCAATGGGTGGCGTGAAACAAGTTGTGAGATTTTAACGTGGGATCCCATATCATGGTCGTAAAGTCAGTCACTGAGTGGCCTCTGTCCGTCGGAATTGGAATAACATGAAGACCCTCTTTAAAAGAGACCTAGATAAGCCACCCTTAAGTATGTGGCTAGAAACTGACCTGGGTAGAATGAAAAAGCTGTAGCCTTATTATCAGCTCTTGAGAACTGAAGTGCATTCAGCCCTCTGGCTCATTACAGATTACCAAAGAGTCAAATTTTCCTTAGAATCGTCTCTTGTTTGATCTGTTTCTGTTTACAAGTTCAAGTTTATTGCTCCAGGCTAATAGGTTACAGCTTTCTGGCCTTTCATCATGGTGTCCATCAAGGTATCATATGTACAGCATGAGATAAACATATGGTTGAGCCATTCCCTTCTGTCCCCACGCCGGGAACACAACAAAGTTTTGTTTTGCGATTCCGTTTATGGCGTGGTCTATATTTATGTAGAATGCCATCACTAACCACTGTCAACAGCTGCCCGCGGGTGCTATTTAAAGCCTTCTGATGTGTAATATCAGAGGAGTCAATGTGAAGAGATGGATGCAGTTTCTTCACAGTCTCCTTCACCTGCCCTTTTCATCCCATTTGTAGCCTCGTGTCCTGTGCCAGGATGCAGGTGTGCACACTTGCCGATGTTTCACTATTACGGCCTGTCAGATTCTCTGGATATTTCCAGAGGGTCATATGCACGGATAGCGTGTGTGCCACCATTGACAAGTCAATGTACATTTAATGTTTGAAGGTCGAGAGATGTGTTTTATATCCTGATGATGGGTTGGCAGCTCATGGCGTATATATATTCTTTGGGTTAAGTTTGGTTTTAAGGGCAACTTTTATGTTGAAGGACACGTCAGGATGGAGATAAATCTAATAGGCTAAATTTAAATAAAACCTTCAGTTTCTGACTATCTTCTCTTACCATTATAATAAGGCTCTCTCAGAGTCCAGTGTGTACGGCTTGGTTTGATACATGAGCTTTAAGTTTGAATTTTGAACGGCGTGCTTATGCTCCCTGTTGACAGCTGCCTCGGCCGCCTTGGCCGCAGCCTAATTTGTCAAAGATTTTGTCTCGCAAAGTCCAGCTTTCGTCGCTGTTGTTCGCTCTTGTAAGTTGCCGAGAGCTGTGCTGTTGCCCCGAGCCCAACATAGATCCATAATCACGTGGATTCCCTGTAATGTGTCACTATTCATGGATACTATGTCTCTGTCTGCTGTATTTGGTGACAAATATCTTGCTTATTAGCTAACAGTAGGCACAATAATTTAGTGTTTGATTACTCTTAACACTGAATTTCAAACTATTTGATGCCAGGGAGTTGATGCCAGGGTATTTTTTTTTGGTAAAAACTTTTTTTTACTCAAATTAAAATTTTCTTAAAAATATTTCCACTGACCACTTAGAAACCCTTTTCAGGCCCTCTGTGTGGAAAAATGTGGTCTATTAAAATTTTAAATGAGTTAAAATGTGAGATTGAGTAATTCTAAACCAAAGATACAAAGAAAAAACAATTTGTGCTAATTTTTTTAGTGGTTGACTAGTTGGTGCAGAGTAAGTATGCAAAAAGCAGTTTGACATCCCTTTTCCCCCACAGTTTTTCCTCAAACCATGCCAGACTAAAAAGCATTGTTGGTGTATGTCGTATGTTGAAGCTCGGAGTATGGAGTAAGTCTTTGGGAACTCATGGGTGTGACACACATGTGTTTCATATTAATAAAACCTTCACTCCACCCTTTTAGAAGTTCATAGCATATTTGGTGTTTTAACTGTGTAGAATGAAACGGCGTCTAAGGCTTTCAGTGAAAGATTTTACTACAAGGTTAAGTATCCTGCTTGTCTTGATCAATATTTCAACTTGTGACTTTGACATTTGCTTTGGAATTGGCCTTAATATGGGGTACAATCCATTTTCTGTGTAATTACTGAAATGTTATCATTGGGAATTTGGTTTCAAGATTGAAAACTTTTCTGTGCCCTCAGCTTTTGTTTGAAGTTCTCCATTTTTTTTTTTTTTTTTTTTTTTTTTTTTTTTTAATTCTGATGCTGGCACTCAGCTGTTTAGATAATGTGTCATTTAAGACCAGTCATTACAGGTCATTTATAAGTATAGTCATCTTATAACGAGCATAAGCTGTCCAAACTAGCCGAGTGTATCATGTCAAAGATATATGACTGTGAACAGCAGGGTGGGTTGCTATTGGTATGATATGATGTGCTTCTTGTTTCCCAGGTACCCCTCCACATGCTGCATCCTCAATGAAGAAACCCCGTAGTCGTGGCATTTTCCACAGTCTCTTCTGCTGCCTTTGTCATGATGATGAAACGGATCACGTGCCCGTAAATAACAATGCCCCGCTGCTGGTGGAAGAGAACGGAAGCATCTCAAAAGTAAGAGTTTATTTCAGTTTCGGTAACTTCTTATTTAGATGTCCCGCTACCTCCCCACCGTGTACTCTCTAGCATTTTCTGAAAACTGGCCAACTCGTGGTTAACACAGGCGAGAGCCACATGATCAGCTGTGATATTGAGGAAACCAAAACCTCATGTTAGCTTTTGCGCAATTCTTTTCCTGTTTACGAGCTCTCACAGTTGAATGTACCAAAAGAAGAATTAATCTTATTTGGATTCATCTAGAGACCCCAAATTACTCAAAATGAATGCTGTTAATTTGTCTAGCAAAAAGAAAAGCAATCTTTTGTCAAAATTCCCAACTAATTGAAAGCTGATATGAAGATATGCCAAACATTTTTCCACTCATGATTCCATTAAACTAATCATTCAAGGAAAAAAAAAAACATGGCTGTGAACAACTACGAGCAGATCGGGTGTCAAGACGCTGTAGGTGTCGGATTCAGATTTATGCCTTACTTCAGCTTTTTATAGTGATTTGATACGCCAGGGGTTATTTGTCACGTCTCTGAGGCACCAAAATAAATCGGTAGGTGTCCTGAAGGCGGGCTGAGCGTAGGGTTCAGTGGAGTCTCAACCCCTCTGTCATGTCAACGTGCACATTGCTGTTGGTGTCTCAGGCAGGCTGTGGGCTCAACGAATCCCTTCAGCCTTGTGAGTCCTCTCTGCAAGCGCAGATCTCTGACTGTTCTTGCAGGCTCTCTAGAGAAAGCAAACCTATGGGAGAATGTCTGGAGTGTTTCCCTTCTTCTGACCTTTGCCAGTGTTTTGGAGAACGGATGTCTTTTGTCGAAAGCAACCTTACTAAATACTTGGAATCCTCTTCCTTTTTTAAAAGCGAGCACACAGAAGTAAACATGCCCGCTGAACTGTGCTTTGGCCATTCGGAGGTCTCTGGGCAAGGAGATCCTAAAAAGGAAAACCAGTCGTTGGAATGTGCTGCAGAATTTTGCACAGAAGAAGAAACATCTATTGGCCCAAATGCCATCGAATTGAATGAAGCTGATGGACTTTGCATTGAAAATGGTCAAATCAGTGGTGAATTTTCAGATCAGTCTGGTTCATCTGGATACAGCTCTTTGTTGGACAGCTGCTCTGAGCACAGTGAGTGTTTTGAAACAAGCAGTTCTTCAGTTGACTTGGTTGAAATATGCCAAAACGATGAGCTTTGTATTGCATTTGTGCCAAGGGATCAAAGTGAGTTTTCCGAACACGATGCAGAGCGGTTAACTTTGTCTGAGATGAGCTTAGAAGATTGTGAATCTTTTCAACTAGATGATGCAGGACCGATCATTTTAACTGAGATGAAATTAGATGATTGTGACTCCTTTGAACGACATGATGCCGGACAGTTCAACTCTGAGATGAGCCCAGATCTTTATGAGTGTTTTCAACAAGATGATGTAGAAGAAATAATTTCAACCGAATTGAGCCTAGATGATTGTGAGATTCCTCAGTTAACTGAGGAAGATCTTTGTGATTCTTTTCCACAAGTTGATGTTGAGTCCTCACAATTTGATCTCTTAGATTATGAAATGCTTTCCGAGTGTGGCGTAGAATATCAGGAACAATACAGCAAGTGTGAAAACAGCAGTTCTGAAGACAGCATATCTGATCAAAACGATGTAGATGAACTAGATTCTGAAGACTGTGAGACATCTAAACAGTCCCAGCCTAACAATCAAAACAAGCTTGATGAATACCATGCCACACATTTTGAATCCCCTGAACTGTGTCAGGACTCTAAAGAAAGTAAGCTATCTGACCACTGCACGTCCCTTGAGCAAACACAGCTTACTGGGCAAACGGACACCCCTGATGACAGAGTTCTGCTAAACAGTCTCGATGGTTGCACTTGTTTGTTGGAGACCTTTGATTGTAGCCAGAGCTTTAACTCCTCAACCGAAGGACATGAAGACTGTAACCAACTCTCTGAGCACAGCGAATCTTTTAAGGCTTTAGAACAATGCACAAGCTGTGGAATGTACTTCGAAAAATGTGACGTTCTTGAACAATGCACTCCCTCTGTGCCCACTGACCATTCTGAGGACCCACATCAAAGCAGACTTGCAGAAAATTGCCCGGAGTTGTCAAGAACACACGACTCTGTCTTTCACGACCCTGAAGTAAAAAATAAAGAGAATTTGCCTAATCATAGCAGCGGAATTGAGGGTAGAAAACCATCTGAGTGCGATGCCATGTTTTCTGGATCAATGGAAATGTTTGAGGCTCGCTGGCTTTCTCAATTTCTTACTGATCTTTTGAGGCATAATAAGGAGACTTCAGGTCTCTCTGCTGAAATGAGTGAGTCAAATGAAGAGGTAGAAAACCCTGAAGTTGTAGATTCTGAAACTGAAGTTCAAGCCCTGGATATCTCTAGGAATCTCTGTAGAAAGTGTGAAGAGCTGGAGAAAGGAAAATGTTTTGATGATGATGATGATGATGATGATGATGATGATGATGAGGCAACTTTTGAACTCCACTCAAATGTGGGCATCACCCTGGATGCGGTGACCACAGGAGCAGGTTCTTCAGATGAATCAAGCGAGGAGGAGTACGGTGACTGCATGGATGCTAAAAGTCAAAGTAGCTCTGATGAATCATTCAAAAGTTTTGTCGATGAGTCTGAATCATTTGAAATCTTCTCAGACCAACCATGTGATAAGGAAAACCTTTTTGCTGAGGATGATGAATCCTCAATTCAAATACTACAGCCAGATGAGTACCATAAAGAAGGTAATCAGAACTTTAACATGTATACACAGGAAAATTTAAATAATTTTGAAGAAGCGTGTGAGATTGATTCTGAGCGACAAGTGTCAGGAAAGGAAAGCAGTAAAACGTATGCTGAAGCTGTAGCTGTTGGACTCCCTATTGAACCAGTTCAAATCCATGAATGTGCCAAACCAGACGAGGTCTGTGAAACTGAAGCTAATGGGCCTTATTGTATTGAGGAGAGTCTCACATTGTATTCTGACGGCACGGGCAATGGTCTTTGTGTCAAAAATGGAGAGGACTTTGAATCCCATGTTGATATGCATGTACAAGTGTCCTGTGTTGGAGCCGTTGAAGGTTATGGACTCGAAGAAGTAGATGAAAATGCTTTCAACAATATATCTGGAGATTACACAGGGTCCTGTGTTGTAAAGAACACACTTCAAGAAGCTGACACTTCAGAATCACCTGAGGAAGAATCATTGGAAAATGAAATCAGTCCGAATTTAACTGAATTTTATAGGTCTGAGAACAAGGAAATCATACAAGACCTCAGTTCTGGGCTTGAAATTGATGAAAATGAGGAGAGGCACTCTAACTTTCATGAAAATGAGGGGGCTCATGGACCTTGTTGTGGAGAGATTGAAACTACTGAAGATGAAGAAACAACTCTGTTGGATTTTGAAGATCTTGTGAGATGTTCTGAGGAAAGTGACAAAGATAAAGAGACACCAGCTGCTGCTCAACTGCTCCCTTGCGCCTTTGAGGAACAGTCAAACACAGAGACTGAGTCTCTTTGTGTATCAGATGGTCAGCAAGACACCCATACTGAGCCAAAAGACACCTCTGAGCTCCTTCACCCTCCTGAAACAGATGGCCAGCCTAAGGAGAACAAGCAAAATGAAAAATTAGAGGGACTTATACATCAAGTTGCTAGAAGTGAGGCATCTGAACAGGACACGTTTTTTAAGTCTGACCAAAACAAGACAAGTGAGCAGAGTGATTCTTATGAGGATGGAGATGTATCTGAAGATGAAGAATACCCAGAGGACTGCGATTGTGAATTCTGTGTTCCGCCCATAGATCAGGTACCTTTTTCTTAGGAGAGGAACTGGTTGGTTGATTTTTAGCAGTGTAAAGCGTCAACATCTCAAATGCATGAATTTGATAGTACAGTGTCAAATGATTTTGCTTGTGAAGGAATGTAATTGAAATTGAATTAGTATGAAGTCAGTAGCAACAGAACTAAAATAAGACTCCATGCTGGGTTCTTATTCCATGGCATATGTTATGTTATTTAAATCAGAGTTATCTGCGAACTCTGCGACTTGTAATGAATCCGGAAGGCCGTGTAGATCTTGAGATACTCATTCTGTAAGCATAGGATGGAGACGGTTTCAGACTGTGTGTGCACTGTGTACTTTCTGCTGAAGAATTGGTTGGCCAGCAGCTTTGCAATTCCACCCCAGCTGCAGTCAGTCACTTGATCTTCCTCTGCTTATGGAATGCCAGTGCTAAAAGAGCTACCTTATGCCCCCTTATGGATACTCTATAACTAATACACCCAGTTTGGGATAGGCTGTATGACCAAAATCCTATCATGGTGTATTTGCATTTTGTTTTGTTTTACACTACCGTTCTGTTGTTTGGGCTCAGTAAGAATTTGATTTCAGCAAGGATACGTTAAATTGATCAAAAATGACAGAAAATGCTTTTTCTCTGTTTAAAAAAAAACAAAAAACTTTTGAACTTTCTTTTCATCAAAGATTCAGGGTTTCTACAAAAATATTAAGCAGCACAGCTGTTTTCAATATAATGATAACAATAGGAAACGTTTCTTGCACTCCAAATAAATAAAGATTAGAATCATTTCTAAAGTATCATGTGACACTGAAGACTGGAGTAATGGCTGCTAAAAATAACATGGGAATAAATTACAAAATATAAATCAAATCAAAATATAAAAGTTATTTTAAATTGTAATAATATTTCATACTATTACTGTATTTTTTTTTGATAAAATAAATGCAGCCTTGGTTCAAAAAAATAAAAAATCTTACCGACCCCATAATTTACAACAGTAGTGTATATATTATAGTGCATGTACTTTTTCCCTCTGGAAATTCAATTGGGAAAAAAAAAAACATTTAGACAATAAACAATTTTTTAAAATCCCAGTGAATTATATATTTTACGAATTATTAAGTGCAAGATAAGTTTGACGTTTGTCTAATTTCTGCGTTCAAACAAAATATTCAAACCGTTAAACTAGTGTTACATTCCGTCTTTAGATTCTGTTTAAATTCTAGACACGTCACGCCCTGTGTCTTACATTTTTCCATGCGACTGTCCACCAATAGCTTCCCATATAAACATATAGAATATCAAATAAAATCTTTACCAGTTGACACATTTTACTGTCCATCATACAGTACATACCATCATACCGGCCAGTCCTACATATGTTACTCATAAAACTTGATTCTTAACTAACAGATTAGGGAAGACTAATAATGAGAAATAATGCTAAAAAAAAATACTAATAAAAAAGTGTTTTGTATAGCTGATATGAAATATCAGTCTTTATTTGTTTAATAATGTTTGTGACATTAAAAGCTGGTTCTCAACTGGTTTGCCTATAAGACTCAAGTTTTCCTATGGTCATTAAGCCATGACTCAATATAATGTTACGTGAGCTCAATATAACATCTCACAGGACAGTAAAGTTTGTTTTTGTGAGGTGAGAGGCTTTATATTTTCACGCTCCACAACCCACTTTTGAGTTGTGACCCCCCCACCCCCCCACCAGTTGAGGAACCCTAACCTATACTGTATTTTCACTGTAAAATAACTCCTTGTTGTAAATGCCAACTGCTAATTTACCAGTGTCCTTGAAATGTTAATTACAGGTCCCAGCCAAGCCACTTCTTCCACAGATAAAGTCTAAAGATGTAGGGAAGATCTGTGTAGTCATTGATCTGGATGAAACACTAGTCCACAGTTCATTCAAGGTAAGCCAATGTGTTGAGCCCTCTTGTTCCATCAGTTTATCGCTGGCAGTGCGTGTGAAGAAACTATATGTCACATGTGCTGTTGGCAGCTCAGCTAATCATATCAGGGCTATGAGATACACTTGACTCAAATGTTATAGATGGACATTTAGCACCATTGCGTGCATTCACATCATCACAGACCTTAATGCTGAAGAGTGTTACAATTCTGAGCATAAAGGGATGGTTCACCCAAAAAGGAAAACACTGCCATCATTTTCTCACTTACTGTCATTCATTCCAAAATGGTTTGACTCATTTCTTTTGTAAAACGCAAACAAAAATATTTTGAAATGCTTGTGTTTTTGTCTATACCATGCTAAAAAGCTTTTTGGTAAGTTGTGTTCCCTCAAGTGTGAACTGTGGCTCTGTGTTGCTGTAGGCCCAGATATACTTTTAATTTGTGAACTTTTTAGTTTCAATGAACTTTCTGTTTGTCCAAACAATTTCAGATGATGGGTGGGTTTGTGAAACCTGTTTGTAGTCTATATAGTACATATTACTTTTGAAATGCCAATTGACCCTACGCGAAGACCCACTCCCTTTAGTTACTTTTGCTGTGTCCGACAAGCCATGCGCTCTCACGCCACACATCATGTTCTCACAGTGAAAAATACATCCCGGAGCAAAGAGGACACTGACGACAGACTAGACGAGCAGGTTACTTTTGAAATGAAACAGTTTCATATTTAAAATATTGTATTTTTTTAAGAAGTTTAAACAATAAATACAGTATAGTGTCTCTTTAGTGTGTCGTGACAGATCGCTGTAGCTCGTGAACCGATCATCTCTTCATACTAGTTCATTTATAGCATCAAATAAACATTAATTGACATCAGAAGGAATGTTGTTTCAAGCGTGGAAAGACGTGAGTACACACAATTTTTCAAGTTCAAGCTCACTAACGTTAATCTTAAACTCCCCTGACTGCTTTGTCAGACAAAATGGCAGATTCAGAAATATGATTGTTAGATCGTTTGTCAATTAAACTGCCTGTGAAGGGTCAATTGGTAAGAGTGCTTTAATGCACTTTTTTTTTTTTTGCGGTTTTACATTCATATTTTAAGTGACCAATGTCTGTCTCTACTGTACACTGACAGTTGCCTCATATGGAAGCATAGAGGAAAAAACCCTCCAGTATTAGTTCAGTCTGTTCTTGCATGTTAATGTAGACAGGTTTTTGCTGGCCTAATGCAATGCTTTCAACCAATGTAATGTTCTTTTGCAGTGTAATAATGAAACTTGTAACAGAACGCATACAGTGTCAATTACAATGTGCTTGACAACTAAGAACACAACAGAAAGTGTATGCACAAAAGTCATCTTTTGCAAAATTGCCTTCATTCTTTTGAGATACCAGACACAACTTATTTTCCAGTCTTCAGAGTTGGCAGGGAGTGTACCAGTGTTAATACACGCAAGCTTATTTGAGCTGATGGAAATTGTTTGAATTCTCTAAAGCAAGTGCTGTTTTGCTACATTTGGTTAAATGATTCTGCCGTACTGTATTTAGTGTTTATTTTTACATGCATGCATGCACTTAATGGAGAAATGTGGCAGCCCCTAATTTGACTCTTTATGGCGTTTTTTTTTTTTTTTTTTTTTTCTTCCTCTGGCTGCATGACATCATAAAGATGTTATGTGCACAATTTGGGGAAGCCAGTAAGAAATGGAATGTTTTCCGTCGTCTCCGGTCGTGTTCATATGCAAATTGCGTGAGCTTATTTTGTCGATTAGATCGAAAGTTCTGAAAAAGCTAATCTATTCACCCCATGTTGCTCCCCCATGCTTTTTTTTTTTTTTTTTTTTTTTTTTTTTTTTGTGGAACACAAAAGGAGAAGTCATATTACAGTTTTTTTTATTGCAAAAAGTCTTATACCAGTTTGGAATGACTTGCAAGTAAATAAATAATGAAAGTTTCATGCGTTGGGTGAACTTTTCCTCTAAAGTCAGTCAGAAGTAAAACAAATGTGATCCTACAGCGCAGGACAGCATAATGTTACTTCATGCCACATCTGTGAATGTAGGTCACACTGTCCTGACAACTCTATAACACATAAACGTGATTATCTCAACATTTCAGATTGAGTTTCTAGACCTATCTAAAGACCACGTTCAGGGTCTGTGGCAATATTCTGAAAATGACAGGAGCCTGATGGATATTGTTTACATATCCTGTCAGTCATCTGCAAAATTGAGTCATCTTATTTTCTTCTGTCTGCAACAATTAAATCAATTTTATTGTGTTTTTTGCTTCCCAGCCGGTAAACAATGCTGACTTCATCATTCCAGTGGAAATTGATGGGACAGTACATCAGGTGAGCATAACCTGTTCTCAAGGTTGTCCGTGGATAACTGACAATTCAGAGGTTATGACATTAGGTCAGCAATCAGTCGGTCGGGAAAAAAAATATTATTACTGCTTTTTCAGTCAGGAAAATTGTTCCAAGATCCTCAAAATATGATGATCCCCTTGAGAAGAACCTGCTTTCTTAAATATAAAGAAAATAAAGAAAAAAGATATATGCACAATCATATATATATATATATATATATATATATAAGATAATTTTTACTGTGGGAGAGAAAACTTGATATAAAGATGACTAATTGGCTAAATTAAATAATTTATGTTCTTATTGCACTGAAGCCAAAGTAAAATGTTAAAATGTTATCTGGAAAATATGTTTTATATTAAGTGTATATTTTTCTTAACCACTGTTAATGTTTTAAAGATTTATTTGTACAGTGCTTTTCATGATAGACATTGTGATCGAAAGCAGCCTTATAGTTATCTTTCCAATCCTAAAAACTTTTTCTCCTTCAAATTTTCCACGGGGGAACACTTCTGCTGCCCCTGGGTGTTCATGGATTACCGTGTTTGGTCAAATTGTTTTATTTACATGTTTTTGTTTTGGTTGAGAATTGTATCCAATCATAGTTCATAATACGCATGAATGCGTTGTTGACTTAAAGAGTCGTATAAATAGGCCTAAAGAACTGTCAGCATCGGTCCTGATTGAACGAATGTGTAATGTTTCACTTCTGTTCTCAAACAATGTGTGAAACAGTGAAAATCTGCTCTGACATCTTTGTTGATTATAATGTGAGCATTGTCGCATTTTCCTGTTGTTTGCTTCCTGCATACATGCATAAAGAATACTGCTTTTTCCCCACACAGAATAAGTATTTATTTTAATGTAATTTCTATTCTTTAAAATTAACAATTGTGATTTACAATATCAAGGAAAATAATCATCAGTTATGCTTTTGTCATAATCATGCCACAATTATTTGTCTGTCTGCTGTCACACAGTGTTGAACAACGCAAGCATTTTCTCCTCTGTTTACCTATTACCACTTAACACGGGTGCACAACCTGACAGTATCGTTGCCATCCCAGCTGATGGGTAAGAGCAGCAGGTGGCTATTTCTGTGTCCTGACGAAATGGAGAAACCCTGACTGGCTTCTGAGAAGTCATTGGCCATCAATCTCTCCTCAAAGCGAGTCTCCTGCTCTCTTGAGCCATGACAGAACGATGCCTTGGCCCTTTAAAGGCCAACGGCCCCAGTTACACCATGAGACTGAGGACTACTGACAGACAAGGCTTTGGCCTGTTTCAAGTAATCCAGGATAGGCTTGTGATGTCAGGAAAGCCTATTCGGGATGACTTGGTTCAGGAATGAGACCACCAGCTTCATAAACGAGCTTGGCTGACCTAGTTGTTAGAGTAAAACAACCCGTTTTACTGCTTCTCTTAAAACGGGGTTTATCGTTCTACGGTCACATAAAGCTCATCGTTATATGGAGCATCATATCAAGATGCAGGCTAATATAAATCTTATTTATTTAGCAATATATCTTAGCTGTAACAGTGCCCTTTGCGAGCACTTTATGAATGTGACCTGGTTTAGTGCCAGTTTTTCTCGTATGCAGTTTTTTTTTTTTACTAGCTGAGAATTTAATGCTTTGAAGTCATGACAGACTTTAACTGTTTTTTCCTTTGTCTGCCTTCTGAATGTAGGTGTATGTGTTGAAGAGACCTCATGTTGACGAGTTCCTAAAACGGATGGGGGAACTGTTTGAGTGCGTGTTATTCACTGCAAGCTTAGCCAAGGTAAGAAATGCAAAAGGATTTTTGCACTATGCAAGGCACTGAGCATTAAGTTTATTAAGAAATAGGATTTACTGTATGATTCAGTTTTATAGATGTTACAAGTTTCCCACAGTTATGGAAAACATCCAGTTATTTTAACTTTGCTGTCTCTAGGTGAGCTTAATAAATTGATCCAAAAGCAAGTATGCCAATTTTGGTGTCTGTTTTCAGATAAGATTTTATTCAGATAAGATTTTAATTCGGCCACTGCTTCAAAAAATTTTTTAGTATGTTTTCATACAATGGGCATTTTTATTTATTCACTTACTACTTTTTTAAATTTTATTTTCATATTTATTTTCATATATATATATATATATATATATATATATATATATATATATATATATAGGTCTGGGTAGATTAGGTGCAGTCAGTCAGTTCTCATAATCCATGTTGGATGCAGGAGAATGGGCAAGAATAAAGGTCTAAATGACTTAAAATGCCCAAATTGTAATGGCAAGATGACTTGGTCAGGGTATCTCTGAAACGGCAAAGCAGTGGTAAAAATGTATTGACGGTGGTCTGAGGAGCGACCAACCACAAACTGGCACCCAAGACTCATTGATGCACAAGGACAACGAAGGCTATCCCGTCTGGTCTAAGCCAAAAGAAGGTCTACTGTCGCACAAGTCCTGCAAAATTTTAATGAAGTTATGGGAGGAATGTGTCACAGTACACATTGCATCGCACTCTACTGTGTATGAGCTGCGTAGCTGCAGACCAATTAGAGTGCCTTTGATGATTCCTCTCAAGCATTGAAAGCACCCTCAATGGGCACACAAGTGTTGGGAACTGGACCTTGGAGCAGTGAAAGTGGTCCCATGAGTCCTGTTTTCTTTTACATCACATGGACCGCCGTGTAGGTGTGCGCCACTTACCTGGAGAAGCACTGTGTGATGACGACAAACTGGTGGAGGGTGTGTGTGTGATACAATGTTCTGCTGGGAAACCCTGGGTCCGGCCATTTATATGGACATATTTTTGATATTTGCCACCTACCTAAACATTGTTTCAGACCATGTTTCCTGGTGGAATTGGCCTATTTCAGCAGGATAAGGCACCCTGCCATATTGCAGTGCACACATTGTTCAGACATAGTTTGAGGAACATGATGACAAGTTCAAGGCGTTGCCCTCAGTCCAATTGAGCATCTGTGGGATGTGCTGGACCATAAGTTTGATCCACGGCAGCTCCACCTCGCAACCCACAGGACTTAGTTACTGACGTCTTAGTGCCAGACACCACAGCACACCTTCAGAAGTCTTGCAGAGTCTTCATGCCTATATATATATATATTATTATATCAAAAACACAACACACAACACACACATACATGTATACGTAGACATACACACATCACACACACACATCACACACACACACACAGTGCTGGGCAGATTACTTGCAAACTGTATTCCTTTACTGAATACATACTACACAATGAAAATTGTAGTTAATATTGTAATTTATTACAATAAACATTTTGGGTAATATAATCTAACTGCTTTTTGATTACTTTTGAGCTTACTTTTAGCATTTAGAATTTGTTTATCTCATAGATTTGAGTAAGATTATCTTGGACTATGGTGATTATCAAAATACAAAAATAACAGTGAATTGCATTTAACATTACATTATGTCAGGGTTTCCCAAACTGGGGTTTGTGAAGGAACTGCAATGATTTCTTTATCCAGTACTCACACATGAATTTGACATTGAATTTCAGTAGTAATTGGTTCATTGGTGTGAGCCTTGCATTTTTACAATGTAGTTAATTAGTTTTTTTTGTTGAAACGTGGCACTTTTTTTCTTCCTCGGTCTAACCTTGTCCATCACATTAATGTGATTCTGTTTTTCTAGTACGCCGATCCCGTCTCGGATCTGCTGGACAAGTGGGGAGCTTTCCGAAGCCGTCTTTTCCGGGAATCTTGTGTGTTCCACCGTGGAAATTATGTCAAGGACCTAAGCCGTCTAGGCAGGGATCTCAACAAAGTCATCATTGTGGACAACTCGCCAGCCTCCTACATCTTCCACCCAGACAATGCTGTACGTTACTGCCTTTCTTTATTCTTTTGCGCATATAACTGCTCTGCGACTGACGGTAGAGTCTCTACAATGCTTAGCCTGCTGAAGTTTGTCAATGGTTTGTCACTTTGTCCCAGGCTTCACATCATTTTTAACAGAAATTCTCATCTGTCATGTTTAGGTACCTGTAGCCTCCTGGTTTGATGACATGTCTGACACAGAGCTGCTGGATCTCATCCCTTTCTTTGAAAGACTGAGTAAAGTGGATAATGTCTACACTGTGCTCAAGCAGCAGAGGACTACTAGCTAGCGAGACACTAAGGGCAGCTGTCACTATGGGGCCAGGGAGGCTGCTGGGCTCGGAGCACCACACTGCTTCCCCCTAACAGGACCAGCCACTAGCTCAGTCCTCATCACCTACCCAGAATTCCATTCACATGATGTTTGATAGAGAAAAGAAGACGAATGACAGAACTGTGAAGGACTGCTTTATCCATTACAAGCAAAAAAATAACAAGCTGATTGTTTTAACACTCGAATGAGTGAATCTCAGGAAATCTGACAAGACCATATTTAACCCTGAAGTCAAATAATAGTAATAAAAATATATATTTTGCATGAGGAATTTAGTTTTTGCATTTGTGACAATATTTTGACAACTAAGCACATTCCCCCCAATTTCTGCCATGATGCAAAACATGCAAACTTATTTTTACTGCAACGTGTAAACAAATACGATGATATATTTAAATTATATTGTATTTATACCTTATGGTTGTATTTGTTATACTGCCTTTAATGCTTATTGCTAAAAAGTACTGTATTACAGTTATGAAAATCCCTATTGTGAATAATAATGGCAATAACAAAAAAGAAAAACAACAACGTTCAGATGCATCATGTTATTAATGAGGGAAAAACTTGTTAATTGTCATAAATAATTTCACAATGCAAAAAAAGTCATGAAATAGGCCGTTTCCTTAATGCAACTATTCTGTTTATTTGATTTCAGCGGTAAATGTGGCCTTGTTTTCGGTGAGGTTCACAAAAAAACGCGTCTTTCCTTCTTTTCAACTCTTTCATTTTCATGGTTGAGGGAAGCCCTGTTAAAATGAAACAAGTTGATTGTCTTCTTCGGTGGGTGATTTGAGAAGATTTGTGTTTTAAGAAAATGACTTCCTCTTCTTGGGTTTATATCTTGAGTTAAGCTTCCCTCATTCCCTTTGTTAAATGAGTTTACCTCAAGATCTCAAGCGAGGACAAAACCATAAATGGCAATCACAAGAATAATATGCTGTCTTTTTTTTCTAGACAAGTTTATTGAACTCTGAAACAAGCATTCACTATCCCTTTATTGTTCAAAAATCATGTTGTTTTCTTCTCCATTTAATTTCTAAATCAGAAATGAAAGTCATGATGCAATCAGTGGCACTTGAAATTCAAGTTTCATAAAACAACAAACATAAGAAAGGGAAATCGGCCCAGCACCTACTGTGTCACACGGTCCGTTTTCACTCTGAAGGTTAAGGCAATGCACCTTTTGAATCGTATAAAGTATGCTTTATTGTGTCTAATGCCAGGTCCTTCAATGCGGACTTAAAATTACTGTAGCAAATTTTTGTCAGACAATATCAAAATGGTCTTATTTACAAAATCAGTTTTTCTGAGACTGTATAGTTTTAAATTCATAACAGTATGCCATTTGTGTGTTTATATTAATCAAAACAAGTAAAGAATACTGGAATCAAACCTTGATTGTCAGTGCAAACCGATGTTTGACTTGTAATGCCTTAACTCTCCATTAGATCACTAAAGCTGTCAGGTGGTTTATTGAGAAAGTGATGTGGGCATTGGCGTAAGCATGCTTTAACGTGGACTGGAGAGCCCCTGTTAACGTGCCTTCTTGTTAGTCGTGCCATTTAATATGGATGGTTTTCCTCATGGGGATCGTATGCTTGCTCAGCACTATTTGAGTTGATTGTTCTGCAAGTGCCAATGTTGATGTTCATGTGTACGGGAGAGAGTGGAAAGATGATGTTCTGGTTTTTAATACTGGTGTTTTGTCCATTTTTCAGTGTTTGACTTTTTAAATAGTTTTGGGGATGACGAAACACTTGCCATCTTTCTATAATTGTTATATTAATGAAAATAGTGCTGTGCCATGGAGAAAAAAAAAGTTTTTGTTATTCATAAAAGCTTAAAGAGCAGCTTGAGTGTTGGATATTTGATTCTTAAAAAGCACAATTTATCTCCCCTCACTTTTGAACTCGAATCTCACACTCTATTTTATTATGGTATTATTTCCAATAGTATTTGATGTACAGTAATGTGGTATTAAGTTACTTGGGCAGTCTTCTACAGATGAGTTAAAGAATTGAACATAAACCATTATGGAACAAAAAAAAGGTATTTTTACAGCTTTAAACAAATTGACAGGAAAAGGAAAAAATGCTCAGTATTTTTCCTGTAGCACTTTACAATAAGATTCCATTCGTAAACTTTAGTTAACAAGCACTGGCTATGGAAAATATGCATTTATTAATTGTGGTTTATGCTCATTTCAACATTTAGTAATGTTATTAAAATCAATACATACTTTTGCTGGCAAATAAACATGAATTTCTCAGTCCGGGTGACACGGTAAACATCGTTCAATTACCTTATTGTAAAGTGTTACCAATTTTTCCAAAGATCCACTTTCTGTTTCAAACGTCATGAAAACAAAAACACATGAAACTTCAATGAAGATCAGCCTATATTTACAGGGTACATAGTGTCTTTTAATGTTTGAAACTGATGATGTTACTGAATCGCATGTCTGACTTGGTACATTCTCCGAGGTCTGACTATTCATCAATCTCAGCAGCACTTCTCACACTTGTCCGCTTACGCAACAGGACCAACCCGGGCCCATGTTTTTCAGAGGTTATATAACATTCTTGGTAGTGCTTGTTTTGAATGATACGCCTTCTTATTAATATTCTCACAGATGCATGAGAGAGGCTACAAATGCTCTTAATGTGTAATCGTTGAATCAGAAAAATGTAATGCTTGTTTTGCTGCGAACACAAATTTGATGATGGTTAGACTTCAAGGCTAAATGAAGGCCTAGCTTTGTAAATTGTTTCTCTTTAATTATCTGCCGTGAGTTAGCAGTCAGTTCCCTCATATCCTATTTTAATATGCACTGCAGCCTATCTTTTTATAGGTACACTGGGTGTTAAGATAAATGAAGACTAGAATTTAAAACTTATAACCATTAAACAAACAAAAAAAAAAACTAATTTTTTTTTAAACGTTAGTGGCTCCACCTAGCGTCGTATATAGAAATTATTTTTTTTACAACAATACCATGGGTGGTTCTCAAACAGAAGGCTGCATCCTACTGAGGCTGTGTCCTTCTTAGGCCTCTAGACTACGAGACAGTCTACTAAGTGCGCATGTCTACGTAATAAATGTGTCTTCCCCCACAGTCACATCACGAAAATACGATTTCAACTTAATTTTGGAAAAATACTTTGTATTACAAATCTCTATATTATAAGAGGTTTTCTATCAAAACATTACAGTGAATGACAGCCACCTGAGGATCTCCCAGTGGCTTACATTTTTGGACGTTTAGTGTTGATTAATGATTAATTACAGCAAAACATATCATCTAACGTCTTTCATGGCCGAAAACATTATTTTTGTCATACATTTCAGGATGCAGTCTTCCCGTTTAAGAAGCACCACATGACACGTCACCACATTTAACTAAAGATTATTACATTTAAATACAATTCAAATTAATTGTAAGTCAATGGGAAGGTGTGATGTATCACTTAAAATGACTAGGCGTCAAAATTAAGAAAGAAAATGATACAGTGCTTCACTAACTGTGTAGTCCCATGGCTTCTAGCGGTTAAAAAACAAATCTGCATGCATTTTGCGGAAGAACATTGTTTTGGTTGTGCTTCGGCTCTGTGTCTACATGACCCTTCACAAAAGATAACACAACGAATTATGTTAGAGAGCTACATATGACGATTTATCAGTTCAATAAAATACCTTACTCACCTGTTTGAGTAATAAAAATCTCTGAGTTGCTTTTAAAACATTTGAAATCCCTCAGTTCTGTCATCTCGGAAAAGCCAAGCCGATGCGGATTATATTAGGTTTTTAAAAGGGACTTTTTATGTTATTAGGACTTTTCTTGTTAGCGTTTTTCTAAAACCCTGTACAATTATGTAATATGTACATCAAAAGTGATAATTAGTCAAGCACTGAATAGACTACGCAAAAAAAGTGAAAATAAACCACCTTTTTCCTAACAAGCCCATAATACCCGTTTATATGGGAGGCACTTCCGGTTTGTGGACATACCATTCCACCAAAAAGACTAAAATAAATAATTTTGAATCAAATAATCTTTTATCCTCATTATTTACTGTAATGTTTCTCAATATCTGTCTTTCAAAGTGATGGAAATCACTTTGCAATATTATCAGTCAACGTCCCAGACAGCTAATGAACTGTTTTGATTGCAGCGGAAATAATCGAGCTTTTGGGGTTGTTCATGTACTGTTGTATAAATGTTACTGCTTTTACCATTTTAAATGCTTTTAATGTTCGATGGTTGAAAGGCGAGTAATATGTCATCTCATTGCATCCTACCCAGTTTTTGAAAATTATTATCGGTCTTTGTCAGACACGTGGGTTTATTGTGTGACGTCACTGAGACGCCATTTGTAGGGTATCGCTATCCATAGAAGAGATTAGTAATGGATTAGAAATTGTTAAACTGTGGAAGAATGAGAACACATGAGACAATACACACCGAGATAAATGATAAGTATTATATAATAAAAACCGAGACAGAATATTCCAGGAGCCTTATTTGGATAAACTGTCATCGATTCAGAACATTTATCCGTACGACCAGCCCGTAATAAGCCGACCCCACATTGCTGCATCCATCCTCATTAATGGATAAATATCTGGTTTACGGATCGTGAATATTATTAATTATCTTGTTAGAGCATACCTGGAATTAAAAAAAAAAAAAAAAAAATACTACAAATCACTTACCATGTGTACAACATTTGGTTTGCATACTTCAGTTGGCTGTTGAAGTGTTGATTACAAATTAGCCCCCTAGGGGGTCCGCGGCAGTATTGCAGGGGGTCCGTCAATTAATGTTTGACCACAAATAATAATAAAAAAATAAATAAAATTAAAACATGGGTAAAAAACATCACAAAGCCAAATTTAAATAAAATATTTTTTTTATTTTACAAATAGTATTACATTAACAGCTTTAATAAAACCCTTCCGTCCACGTGCAGTCACGTGATCTCATGAAACCGTCAACGGCCATACAATTTAGCTCGCCGGAATGCATCGCTTTCTACAGCTCAGAGTTCAGGTAAATGTATAATCGTCCACCTAACAGTAAAATCAAAATGTGAAGTTTTATTTAAACTTATAGGCCGGGACACGCCATCCCGACGTCAAAGAACTATCGGAAACGAAAGCCGACGGTGTTTTCGGGGGAAAACATATGTTTGTGTTTTGAAGAGATACAGCTACGGCCGAAAGTGAGGTAAATCTCAGGATAAATAACAGTAATTAAATGTGCTACTTATAAAATTGTATTTTATTAACATCTACACCTACCTCAACCCTAAACCTACGCTTACAATGCTGCAAAAACACTTGTGAAATTAAATAAATAGATATTAAATGACGCAATATTGATGTGCGAATGCCCAGTGGCCGTAGCTGCTCAGGTAAAATGGCTTAAAATTAGATCAACCTTCTGTCTGAGCCGTCATGTCTTCTTTGCTTGCTTTCATAACTTTTGACTCGTTCGCTATACTAAACAGCCAAGTTTTCTCTCTCACCGACGACCCGACGCCAATTCAACATATCGAATAACCGAAAAAAAGCCGTCGAGGACCAACTTCAACTGTCTATTAGACTCTGCCCTACTCTCTCTACATTTAAATCTTCTCTCAAAACATACATTTTTTCTCAGGCATATGTGTAATTTGATATTATTATTTTTTTTAATGTTCCTGTTTTGATTTCCTTTCATATTTTATTATTAGTATTGAAATTTTATTGTGGAAGGATACTTGTTTGATATGTTGTGCAGCACTTTGGTCAACATTCATGCTGTTTTAAAGGGCTATATAAATAAAACTGACCTTGATAAAATAAAATTGACCTTGACCTTCAACCGACGGGGCGGAACACACTTAGAAAACTTTGTCGACCGACCGTCAGCTTAGTGTGTTCCCGCCTTTAAGTTGGAGTTCAGAGAAATATATAATTGTCCACCTGACAATAGAATTTAAATGTACGAAACTGCAAATCTATTATAATAATTGTGATTAATTTAACTGTGAACTTAAGAAATTGTGATTTTAATTGCAACATGTTTGTTATGGTGCATACATCTTTTTAACAATGAAAATATAGACAATGTACAACAACATAGGTCTAATCTATATTGTCTCAACATAATATTACTATCGTAATATGATTGATTTCTATTAATATCCGAGGCTCTGTTTTACACATTTTGTGTCGGGGTACCCGCTCCATGTCTCTCTCATCTAACGGGTCCTTGCCCTGAAAAACGTTGAAGACCCCTGAATTAGAGAATAAACACCACATTTTTTGAACAATGTAATTATACATGCTTTGTTGTTCATGCAAGACTGGATAAAGCATCATGAAAAATGTATTCTTAAACTGTAGATGGGCACAGTGGAAGTAAACATGGTTATAGATTTAGGTGTAATACACAGCACATTTCTACACTACAATTTTGCAAAAGATTCACGCATGTGCTATTAGATTGGATGGTTTCTCTTCTCTTTGTTGGAGACATATTGTTCAAATCATCTGCCCGTAGTGCATCTCAATCAGCTCCTGAGCTCTTCAATCAGTATATTGTGTACACAAATGGCTCATTACACATTAGGACACCAATGACACTATTTCCATGCAGAAACACAACAACATCCTCTTTATATAATGTGATCACCACTGATATGTTTTTCTTTGCTTTGACTGAGATAGTCCTTACAATGGCGGACACCCTGATCAGTTCCCCAACTACTGAACTAGGGGGCTGATTGAGACGCACCCTGTGTGTTTAATGTCTGATGTAGGGATGGTGTCCAGTCGGGGCCAGTCTCCATAATCTTTAAGAGGGTTGACCTGCAATGACATGGAAAGTTTTTTAGCATAGAACCACAGCTGTAAAAAGTAGTCAAAATGTATCATCTGTATATGGATACTGAGCAAATATGTCATACACAAGTATATAAGATGAAAATGTAAAAAGCCTTAGCAAAATTGTAAGAATTACAAAAATATAGACATATTTAAGGCATTGAGTTTAAAAATTGATTGTTTTATAGCACATACAATCCAAAACAATGCGTTTGCTCAAACAGAAATATCTTACCTTTGTGAAAATGTAGAAAGCAAGCATATGGAGATATCTTGGCGTAAACCCAGGCGCCTCTGTTATTACCTCTACATACTGTCCTTACAACCTTTTTTCAAGTAGGAAACCGACAAAATCTTGTCTCATAGTGAAGTTTTTGACATTTTCTATTGTGGTTCGTATTATTGCAGCTTTTCACACAACAAAAGTGTGCCATTTTTCCAATGAAAGGAAGCGGAAATAAACCCAAAACAACTCTGCACTGATACAGAGAAGTGGAGACACCCATTATGCACTTCGGTTTTAACAAGTGTGACGTCACTTGACAAACATTTCTCTAATTGTTTACAGTTTAACGGAAGTTAGGCCTACTCATAGACATAATAATTCATTATTATACACATAATAATTTATTATGTCTATGGGCCTACTCCCATAATTCACACAAAGCGTCATGGGGCGTTGGAAAATATACCCTAATGTGCCATTACAAATCTATTTACTTTGCTTCATCATCTCGTTTTTGTAATTTTATTTTTGATTTCTTTCTCTAAAACACTAGGGAATGCACTGGTAGAAAGGTTTAAGTTATAACTTTTATTATAAGCTTTGTTTTCCACAGAAAGAAAGAGAATATTTTTAGGGTTGTATCGACTGTTCACAAAAATACAGTGTGATAGAACACTCCTCAAGAAAATTTGTTTTCACATTTTATTGAAAGATATTGATAAACCAGGGAAGATACTTCAGTAAAAGGCAAGAAGAACTGTTATAGGCTACCTTTTGAATCCAACAGAAGCAAAAAACTAAAACTCTCAAAAGCATTTCCAGTTATTTGTAAATGTTTCAACTAATTTGTAAAATGGCTGTATTCATGAACTCAGTGTTTTTGCTGCATATGCTAAAGTTACTTTCCGTCCCAAACCCTCTTTTGATCATCTTTGGCCCTGCACATTGTAATTACACGCCTTAACCTCACTTTAATCTGCATCCCATAAAACAAGAATAATAAAAAACAAAACAAAGGATATCTATACAAGGATATACAGTAGTACACAAATTTCAAAATGAAATACCAAATTACTGTGCAAGAGATTTAAGTCATAACAACATGGGTGAATTACAAGGGTGTCTGGCCTGGTGCTCCTCATTTTGTTTTATTTTTTAATGAAGCACAATGTGTTTGATCATAAATTTGGACAGCGCAATGTTAAAGAATTGAAGAAATTATGGATGGTAAACCATGTAGAATGGGATGTAATGTGCAAAAATGGCTCTAAAGATTTTAAATAAATTTAGATTTTAAATAAATTGTAGACTCTCACTTTCAAACACGTTGAAAGAAAAGAGATTTAATGGTTTAATCTTTTCATTTGATATTTTTGCATTTAGTAGCGTATTAGGCACTGGAAGTGAGTATGTGTTGTTTCTCAGTGGTTACCTGCAAAAAAAAAAAAAAGAAAAGAAAGAAGAAGAAATCAACAAGTCAGCAGTCACTTGATAAAACTCAGCAGGATATCAATTTAAATCACATGGCCAATGCCATTACAGAGTATCAAGTTCTTATTAAAACAAGTCCAGACTCCATGTCTAAGTATAGGCATCAGAAACATCTCCTATTCAGAGTAAAGGTAATGACATACAGTATATATGCAATATATAAACATGCACATTGTCTGTAAGAAAATAAATGACTTACTTATGACACGCAGATGTGCAGTGCTTTTGGATCTTCCTGTGATAAAGCACACAATGCCGCTCATGTCTGCGGATGTCTGTTTAAGAGTGAGCCTATGAACGGTTCCCATTTTCTCCACCACAACTTTGGGACCAGAATGCAGCGTCTCTCCTTTCAGGGTCCACGTAGGTGCTTTGACCACAGGCAGAGAGACTTCACATTCAAAGCATGCATCTGCAGGAGCAGTTACATCCACATCCTGCAGCTCTCGCACCATCAGGACTGACTGAGCTATTTAAACAGAGAGAAAGAGCCAAATTATCTCAGTTATGTACATGCAATATGTTTTTTTTTCTTGCAGTAGAATGCAGACCACAAATATATCTCATTATAATCACATAGACAAAAGCTGTTTTTAATTTCTAAAATTGCCATAATCATTTATTAGCCTCTTTCTTAAAAAGCAGTTATATAGTTTAAATCAGGTTTTTTAAATGTATGAAAATAGGAATAACACATGTATAAGGCATTTTTAACTAGATTTTAAAAAAGGAATTTGGCTTTTGCTATCTTGGCCATCCATCATTGGACACTGACCTAAATAAAAAATACTATATTTAATTTAGTTTTATTTAAATTGGCTATTTAATAATGAAATGTCTTCACTGTTTTACGGTATTACAGTCACGGTATTACAGTCCAGTCTATGTAGAAAGTAGACTCCGCCATCTGTCGGTTATCGTGGGAACTGCAGTGGAAATTTGCATTTGTCATGTTTTTGGCGTCGAATAAAACCGAATATTAAGACAGTGAGGTAATTTCTCTCGACAACAGGTGTTGTGTGAGACAATTTCGTGACGGATTCATCTTGGTGCTAAATAACTAATTTGACCTTCATTGAGAACAGCCCACTTAACGGAACTGACTGACTGATTGATAGAATTTGTCACAACATTAAGAAATACTTCTTCATTGTCCTGATTTTTCTTCAAAATATTAGATATTAGCAAACAGAATATCAAGGTATTTTTGATATATGTAGGGATGCACCGAATTTGAAATTCTGTCATACAATAAGATGGTAGCTTTTGGGGGCAATAGCCGATATGGCTGATATTACGTTTAAGAAAAAAATAAACTTGAACTGCAAAAATAGTTTATATGCTGCTATAAATCAGGGGTGTCCAATCTTGCCTCTGGATGGCCAATGCCCCAATTAATCACATGTAGCCATGTAATCAAGGTTTTACAAAGCAAACTACTTCCAGGTGGGCATTTTGAGGCAAGTTGGTGCTAAGCTCAGCAGAACCTCCAGGACCGAGTTTGGAGGTGAACGTGATTTCACCAAGTACTACATTGCTGCATTTAACTCCACTTTTAGACATAGGGTGCTTCTCATTTCTTATGTGTGCATCCTAATTAACTTTCCTCTCATTTTAACTGCACCCACTTAGGATGCGAGGGAACGATACACCTGTGTATCCTAGCAGTGCAATTAGAGAATTGAGATGTCTTTCAAGATGACTGAATTCGAATGGTTTCTGGACCATGGTTTGTTGGACAGCGAAGTGAGGAAACAAGGAAGCATCAATTTGAGCATTGAGAAGCACCCACTCACTCGCTGAATCCCCGCCGCCATTTTGAAGTGTGTTCAATGTCATCAAGTGGGCGAGCAAAGTTTATTTCAACAGATCCTTAACCCCTCAATTTTGACCGAAGGAGCGAGTCTACTGAATATGTCCGCTTCAGGTGCATCCATAGACCACAATGTAACATGATTGTGCAGATCGTGCCTAATTTACCCCTAACGGACACAACTGTAGTGTATGAGTTATTTTGATATTCAACCTCATAATACTTATAGCTACAATAAGCTGACTTAGTTTATTGTATTTTTTATCAGTTTTTTTTTTTTTTTTTTTTTTATATTTTCCGAACAGCCCAAGCAAACATGCAGGCCCTATAGAGTGGTATCCTACATAAAAAAGAAAAAGGGCTTAGGGCGTTCCATTTAAACACATTGCAAGGGTTCCGTCAGTAGTGGGCACTCGTGCAACTTAAGCGATCATGTACATCTGAGTGAACGAGATGGAGGGAAATTAGCAAGGGAAGGCCAAGAAAAATTGGACTTAAACACATCCCATGTTCCTAGATCAACATCTTTGTTGATCCTAGAACAACATTTCAATCGATCAATCAATCAATCAATCAATCAGAGTTGAAGGACAAGTTTACAGTTTACAAGTTTAGGCTTACAACAAAGGCTAATTGCTTCTACATCAGTGTTAAGCCGCGTTCACACCAAGAACAATAACTATAAAGATAACGATAAAGACAGTGCAAAAAATTGTTCTAAATATAATAGAGTAGCACTGTCCACACCTGTTGCATCTGTCAACTGTGGTACCCTTAAGTACCAGCAGATGGCAGCCTCATCCCACATTGTTTCCATAGACTCTGTTATTTCCGGACTTCATTTCCCAATATCCTCTGTTCATTATTAGTTAACCTGTTTCAGCTGTGTCTTGTTTGTCATTCATTTCCCTGTCTATTTAAATGCCTTTTGCCTTGTATTCTTTATGAAGTCTTGTTGGTTTTTGGGTTGGCATTTCGAGCAGTTCTGGTGTTCCTTTCATTATAAGTCATGGATTCCTTGTACCTGTCTGCCCATCGTGGAGTTTTTGTATGTACGGACTGATTAAATGTGGTCGACCCTCTGCCTGGTATGGTCTTAACCTTGGATGATATCTATTATTAAACTGCATTTGGATTCTCACTTCTGCTGTATGCCTTCATTATATATACAGCTGTAACGTTATATATAGAGAAACGATATGATTGGGATCAATTTCAGAACGATCTTTTCCAGCTGTTGAACGATAAAACACTGAGATCCAATCAAAATCCATTCTAATTAAAGGATTCACGCATTTAAAATGACAGACAACATTGTGGAGAAGTTTACATTTACATTTAGTCATTTAGCAGACGCTTTTATCCAAAGCGACTTACAAGTGAGGGAAACAAACAAGCGATTCTTCATGAACTGGCAAATAACACAGGAAGTGCTCACAGTACAAGTTTCATACATTGCTCAGTACCATAAGCTAGAGTAGGAAGGGAAAAGCGAAGGATAGGGGTTTTTTTTTGTTTTTTTTTTATGAGGGGATTAAGTGTTCACGGAAGAGATGAGTGTGACTGAGTTTGGACCCCTGACTGAGTTCACACCTAACCATTGTCATGTCTTGAATAATTGATTTGAAAGGACTGAATTTGCCTCACCTTCAACAGTTAGTCTTGCTGAGGATGTGTAGTTTCCAACTTGAACACTATAGGTGCCCTCATCCTCTAGCAACACCTGCTGAATCACAAGTTTTCGATAGCATCCTTCACTGCAGATCTCAAAGCGCTCTGAGGGCAGGATGACATTAGGTCCTTTATACCAGCGAATGCTGCAACGAGGATTGGTCACAGTGCAGTCCAGTATGACACGGGTTTTTTCTAGAGCTGTTTTATCCTGAAGTGGTTTCACAATGTTTGCTGGTAGTGCTGTGGAGATGAAAAGTCGTAGTTTTAAGCAATTTGATTGTGATATTTCTGTTACCATTTGTGATGTAATATGTCCAGGTATTAGATTTTTGCTCTGTCAACAATTGTATTGCAAGTTTGGCTACAGCTTTAGAACCATAATTGTGAGTAGTGAACATGGACAATCGGTTTGGTAAAAACAGAAATGCCCAGCTGCTTCATCATCACTCTTGGAATGCTACATGTCCAATAAAATTAGTGAGCTGTAATTAATTATTTTATGAAACTTTTCAAGCCTGGAGCTTGTCACCCTGCACACATTTAAAGACTAATTTCTTGCTTTATGTTGTGTTAGTGTGCATTTTTGTACAATTAATCACTGACCGTGTGCATCAGTTGTAAGAGCATTCTCATCCCTGACTATAGATACGATCCAGAACTCTCAAAAGCGTATGCATTTAGTAACGTGAAAGTTAATTATTGACAATAATTTGCACAGAATGAGAAAAAGAACCAAAACTATAGATGAAGCAGTGCTTGGAAAAAACACATTTCTGTTGGTCATCATGGCTGATCTGGGACTGGGACAGTGTAAATACCTGATGTCTGGTTGGCCACATTTCAAAATTGTTTGAAATGTCATAGCATCTGTGACTACTCATCAAAGAGCGTGACAAGATTTGCTTTTGTTGTGTGTGCTTGACTCAAACATACAGACCTTCCACCTCAAGGTAAGCTGTGGACTCAACATTCTTGGCAACAAACTTGATCTCTCCAGAGTCTTCTCCTTTAACATTGCAAATGAGGAGGAAGTGCTTAGTCCCTACGAAAACATGGTACAGAAAAGTCATGAACAGTTATTGATATATTCACTGCAATTGAGAGGTCAATGTTTGAAAAAGGGCAAAGTTTAGCGAAGGGTGCTTGAATAACCTTCCTGGCGGATCTTAATGGTGCTTGTTGGTTTTATCTTCTCTCCGTTCTTAAACCATTCTCCGGGCACATCATCCAGTGACACTTCACACATAAACACTGCATTTTGATCTTCTTGAATATCCAGTCCCTCTAAGCTTTGTAGTATCTCAAGTTCCCTCTCTGTTGAAATGTTATTAAACATAAAAGGTGTTATGTAATTCCATAATGTATTACTAAAACAGCAAGTGAAAATGCTTTCCATTTTGTCAAATTTGTATCTGTACCAGTAGATGGCAGTGTTGTACATATAATTATTTCAGCCAGTAGGATTAAGATTTAGATTTAAATAATCAGTACTATCACCAAGAAAGTATAGAATCTACTGATAAATGTGATGATAATTTAACACACTCTCTGTTATTACCATAGATCTCCACTGAACAGGATGTTTTAGCTTCCCCAGCATCACACACATAAGAACCAGAGTCTCCCAGCTCACACTTCAGTATATGTAGAAAGCACTTCCTTCCCATAGAGTAAATGCGATGATTTTTTCCTGGCTTAAGCTGAACCTCATTCTGAAAGTGAAAGATACCTGCATTATTTTGTAGAAAACAACTGCCATTTCAAATAATAAATGTAAAAATAATAGGGATTTTTAATTTACTGCAGCAAGAGGGTGTGGGATTGTCATGCAATTTTACCTTTGTCCACTTTATGTCTACGTTGTGCCGTGACAGCTCACATTCAAGGGTTATGGCAGATCCCTCTGGTTGCCTGATATCCTCAAGCTTTTTCAAGATTGATACTGGGATTTCTGAGAAACAAATAGTCAGACTATGTGAAAACATTACTTTTGACTTAAAAACATATGTATACAAATTTAAAAATAAAAGAGAAACGCTATTACGGTACATTTGCATGGTGAATTATGGGACAGACAGCGGACTGGAGAAAGTTTGGGCAGTTCTCGACTTTATGCAAATATCAAGTGAAAAACGCAGGCGGCAGGATTTAGTGCGTAAATCGTATTGTTTACACATTGGATGCTTTGCATTTGTTATATACAGTATATATGTTAAATATTGCAGTTTGCATGCTTTCATTGTTATCATACTGGCTGGGTTTACAAAAGTAAAATTGGCAGCATATCATTCGGAAACATAGATTTAACACACTTGCGACAGACACACTCGTAAGTGGAGGTATTTTAGCATTATCAGCAGCACTGGACACAGTTTTGCCGCTGAAGTTGACATTCACCATTAGACTTAGTTTGACACTGATTAGCTCATCGATAGAAGACCATTTTGATCACATTTGAAAGGTTGGGATCTTATTAATGATTATTTACCTCAGGTTGCCCTTGTTTGACTTTTGAGATCACACAGTCAACAGTGTACATGTGAACCTGTCCAGTACAACAGGAGCTTATCATTTAACCATACCTCAGCTTTGTGCTTAGAGGACTTTGAGAAGTGTCCTTTGTTGTAGTGGCATTTACATGTTATTGTCATCCTCAATGACAGCTCTGTGACTCCAAAGGATAAGCCCTATTGAGTGACTTGGCATAGAAGAGATTACCTTACACCAGCACCTTATGCGAGTGAATGCTTGAAATGTTTCGGTAGCTGGAGTCCGATCATGTGATCCATATCTTTTTATATGTGTAACCTGACACATGGTAAGACCAGTGGCAAAACTGTCTGTCCATGCCATTGTACTGTCATCAGCATCAGAAATTTAACCATTTTGAGGACTTACATCATTGCCCTGGACCCTCTTACCTCTCACGACTAAGTTAATCATGACCAGATTCCACCCCTTTTAAGTTAATTGTTGCCAAGGCAATTAAGAAACAAAAGATGGATAATTGCGAGCCTGTATATATTACATAAGTAAATATGAGTATTTGCATAACATTTGTGGTTTATTTAGGGATTTGTAAGGATTTCCTTTTAGGTTATTTTGGATGTCTGTTATGTTGAGGTAGTAGACTTTTTAGCCAGTTGGAAAACACTAGGTAGTGTGTTGGTGAGAAGATGTGGTGTTGAAAGGATAAGGATGTTTTTTCAGTGGCTAAAGGCCTGTTCACACCAAGACGATAACTATAAAGATTACGATAAAGCACTGTCCACACCACAGCTATAACGATATAGAGAAACAATATCGTTGGGATCCCTTTCAGAGCGATTTTTTTCCCTGGCTGTTGAATGATAAAACACTGACTGAAGTATGAAGTATTAATGAGATCATTATGCCAGACTAGCAAACAGTGTAATATAAAATTACCTCAGGTATGCAATCCTAGTTTCGATAACAATGTCATGCTTCCTTTGAAGTTGCAGTGAAAAAGACTAGGAGTTGTTTATTCCACTATATTGACTTTGTCAGCTAAATTCACTGTTAGATTAGATTGATTACACTAGCTATATCCACTCAAAACATAGCATGCTGAGGAAATCTCCTGGTTAAAGCGATGTAAATGCAACAAGATCAGCATAAACGTGTTGTGCACACTTTGAAACCACAGCGTATGAGCTTAGAATAAACAGACCGTTATCGATCGTTGGTGTGGATGTAAATATAGTTAAGTTATAGTTATCTTTATAGTTGTTGTTCTTGGTGTGAACGGGCCTTAAATCGGATTACTTACAGCATCTTTAAAGGTGATCTGTGTCATTTCTGAACCACTAGTTCACAAAAATGTTTTCTAAACTAACTCTTCTCAAGTTTTCTGTAACTTTTCAATTTGCATGACAGCGATGGTGTCAAAATAATCTCCATTCACACGGATCTGCAAAAATGAATAAAAACTATTAAACTGTTAAATAAAAAATATTATGCTGTCAGGCCAGTAGTTGGCCATGTCACTTTGTAAAGAAACACTACACGCCTAGAGACTGAACACGTAATAGGCATGCGCATGACGTCACCATTTTCACATTTTCATGTGTTTGTAGTTCACACAGAGATGATAATGCTATCATATTCAAAAAATTGCACTTTGAATCCCGTTTTTTAGGCCCCCAAAACACTGTTGTCATGTAAATGAATGGCCAAAATGTTTGAAAAGTCATGTCATTGCTTGAGCCAGTATAGTTGACGTGCCAGGCTCAAATAAACAAAGTAATGTTTTAAAGGTGCCACACAGCCACAGTGTTCATATTTTTTAAGACGTCAGCCAACAAATGACTTACTTTTAGTTGTATTTTCAATTGAAACTGAATTAAGAGTTATTTTTTAACCTTGAATCGGACAAGAATATTTTCAATCTAATTTTCCTGTTAAAATAGTCTTAAATCCTTTAAGATAAATATACTTGAGATAACACTACATTAGATATTAAAACTTGTTTCCAGAGAATGTCTTTTAGTGTATTTTGTCTTACTGCACTGACAGAGTTTTACATTTGCTTTAAAAACGTGAAAAATACAAACTACATATACAGTAAGATAAGGTACAATTTTATGAAGACAAGTCTTAATATCTTATGCTGTGTTGCTTGTCAAGTAAAGGTCTTTTGGATATTTTTAAACAAGCTTAAACAAAATGGAAAACCCATTAATCTGGCATTTTTTGTCACATTTAAGTTTGTACTATAAAAATTGGGTAAAACTTTATTTTACAGTGTCATTGTTACATATGTTACATGTAGTTACTATTGTAATAACTATAAATTATGCATAATTACATGCAACTAACACTAAACCAGACCAAACCCTAATCCTAACACAATAGTAAGTACATAGTCACTCAGTATTCGGTATTTAAATGTATAATTACAGTGTAACAAAGACACCTTAAAATAACGTGTAACCAAAAATTGTTTTAATTTGCACAGTACCTTTAACATCCAATCTCGCTAATGATCTGACATTCTCAACAGAGAATATGTAGGTGCCAGTGTCATCCAAGGTCAAGCTGGAGATGGTAAGGCTGTGTACCCGTCCTTTTGCAGTCATACGCAGACGGTTGTTGTTTTTTAGAGCGTGCCCATCCTTGTGCCATACGCCCTCCACATTGCTATGTGACAGCTCCACTTCAAAAGAAGCTGTCTCTCGTTCATAAGTCTGGATCTCAGTTAGACCTTTCCGAATCTTGATTTTTCGTGCTGCAGGACAAGCATAAAAAGCATAGTTCAATGGTGATGCAGTTAGAAATCAGCGAAGTGTGTGGAAAAGAAAGAGAGCGAGATTAAGATGAAAGGTGAAGATTATAAAGAGAAAAAAATAGAACAACAGTTGCTGAATTAATTGGCTCGGTTTTGTCCACTTGGTGTTAGCAATACACTAAATCCTCCCTTCGATCAGGGCTAGGCCAACATTTTTTTTTAAAAGTATTCCAAAACAGACAGGCAGACAGGCATTCCCCGTGGAAAAGGGTGGTTTATTTTAGAGAGTTGGTGACACCACCCTAGATTTTGAAGGCCAGTGCATAAATTTAGCTGCAATGAAAACAGATCCAGATTCAAAGTTGGTGCCAGGAACAGCCAAAGCACAGACTTTCTCTCATCACTTACTCATTTGTACAACACAGCTTCATCGTCTTGAGCTATCCTGAAAGGAATGTTTATCACTGGTAATGAATTGCTTGTCTGCTAAAGAGCAAATTAATTTTATCGTGAGAAGTTATGTTAAGAGATTTTGGAAAGCTTGTTTGGTAAGTTTGATGTAGACGGCTAATAATGGAAATTAGTTGTTAGTGGAGACACATAACTTTTATCCTCCTCTGATAATATCTGTGTTTCACAGGCAACTAAGAGGAATTAAAAGGTTACTCAGCCAGGACCTACCAGCTCTTGATCTAGTTCTCATTTGTCATGCTTAATTGAATTATCATAGCTCTTCTGATTTAATGTCAATACAGAAAGCTGCTCCCCGGGACTCAGTAAGTGGTCTGCCAATCACCTGTTTGCTGCTGTCAAACCATGGAACAAGTGTCACTAAAGTAGTTGCCTCTTCCTCGCATTACTCTTGGTTACTTGATTCAGTTTGTTTAAGACAACAACATCGCAATGGGCATTAATGAGGGACCATCACCGTAGAGAAACGCTAACAACAGCACATAGTGAGAAAGAGATCAGCATATGCAGACTCACGTTCCACACAGAGTTTGGCTTGTGTGCGGTCATGGAGCGTTTCACAGCTGTAGGTGCCTCGGTCTGAAAGGGTGAGTTTGTGGATTGTGAGAGAACGTTTTTTGCCATTCTGCTTCAGGGTGAATTTGGACCCTGGATGTATAACCACTCCTTGTCTCATCCACTGCACCTCCGCAGTCTCAAGGCTGACCTCCACTTCAAGTGTTGCCTCACCAAACTCCTCCGCAACCACCGAGTCCATGCTCTTTGTGAAAAGCACCTGTGCCTCTGAATACAGATCAGGGTAATTGATAAAATCGTTCCCCTATCAAGCTCTAAACCAATGCGCAAAGCCAATAAGAACAACATTATTTCATGTGCTTGGAGTACAGCTCCTCGTTCTACATTGCTATGTGCTGTAGTAACACTTGTCTCTGTCAGTTAAGAGTGGAATTCTAACTGGAGAAGCTGTTAAGCACAAGCCATCATAAGCACCTTTTCAACAATTCAGGCATGCCTGAAAGGGTCATTATTAAACTCAAACATGTTGACATGACATTAAAGACCTGTGCAGGCTCTTAAAGAAAAATACCACTCTCTACACTCCAAATATCATTTTGTAGAAAATTACCTATTGATTAATTTATCACTTAATATGTTGATTCTAAAAATTTTATGTTCATTAGACAAATTTTCAATCCAAATCACTCCCCACCCCGCAATATTGACTGTATTTATCTGTTTTAAACAAGGAAAGCTATGGCAAGCCGTTTTGACTTTTATTCATTTTCAGGATATGAAATTGAGATATCAACAATTATATTTTCACTAGTTAAAATGTTAATTGTTAATTGTTAGATTTCCACTAGTAACAATGGCAATTTTTGATATCAAGAATTACATTTCCACTAGTAACAAAGTTCATTCTTGATATCAACAATTCATTTTCCACTAGTATAAACTATAATTCTTGATATCAAGAATTGAATTTTAACTAGTGAAATCTCGCCATAGGCTGCCATTCAAATTCAATTGTTGATATCAAGAATTAATTTCTCACAAGTTGAAATTCCAGTTTCACATATCAGGAATACAATTCTTACTACTAAAAATGCTAATTTCTGACATCAACAATTACATTGTTACTAATTGAAATGTCTATTCTTGATATCAACAATTGAATTGCTACTCTAGTAAAAATGTTAATTTCTGATATCATGAATGTGGTTGTTACTGGTAAGAAAGCCGTTTTAGAAATCAGAAATTATATTGATATCAGGAATTCATTTTCAGATATCATAAACTAGTAGAAATTCAATTGTTGATATCAAGAATAAACATTTCAATTAGTAACGATGTAATTGTTGATATCAGAAATTTGCATTTTTACTAGTAAGAATTGTATTCCTGATATGTGATATTCCTGATATATCAAGAATGATACTTTGTTACTGGTGGAAATATAATTCTTGATATCAAAAATTGCCATTGTTACTAGTGGAAATCTAATTCCTGATATCAGGAAGTAACATTTTAACTAGTGAAAATGTAGCTGTTGATATCACAAGTTCATATCCTGAAAATGAATAAAAGTCTCGCCATAGAAAGCAATGAAATAACGATGGATGATGTTCTACCTTGGACCTGAAGGATAGCTGTGGAAATCACACCTTCAGCCTTAGCTGTCAGCTTACAGCTATCTGAGACTTGGCAGTTGTTGATATGCAGCATATGGCATAATCCATTACTTGAGATGTCGAACTTATCATTTGATGAAATCGGCTGGTCATTCCTGAACCAGGCCAACTTCGCATCCTCTGGAGACACCACACACTTAAATGTTGCATTTTCACCTTCCATGACAGTTATGTTGTGTAACTCTGCAATAAACTCCACAAAGCGAGGAACTTGGGAAAAGAAGTGAAGGAAGTTGTCACTTAAGTAAAATGTGATTTGTTCCTGATTTCAGGTTAAACTTTAGTTGGTAGAATTTTACTTACTATTGACCACTACAGCAGCTGACGTCCTTTCATCTTTGGATTCACAAGCATATTCTCCTGCATCTTCTTCTGTGATGTTATTTATTGTCAGGCTTCTCACTCGACCATCAGCTCTGATGGTAAAATGTCTATTTGGCACAATCTCTTGGCTGTCCTTAAGCCACTGAACATCTCCTTTCGACTTGTACAGTTCACATTTTAGAACCACATCACTGCCTTTGAGTCCCACTATGTTTTCCAGGGGTTTGGAGAATTTCACTTTCATTGCTGATTACAAACAGTAAAGACAGCATTTTACTGCAGACATTTACAAGAAATCTATTAATAGTACATAGAGCAATTTTGTAGAATGTATGGTTCATTTCCCAGGCTTACCTTTGACATGGACACTGAAGTGCATCTCGTCAGAGCCCAAGTGACATGTGTACTCTCCAGTATCACATCTCTTAAGTGGGTTAATGGTGAGGTAGTGGGTGTTACCATCACTTGTTGTGTGGAAACGATCGCCTCTGATTGGATCATGACCTCTCTGCCATTTCACCGGGGCATTGTCCCTGTTAACAGTGGCACGTAGTGTCACACTGTCTTCTTCATAGGCTGAAATATTTGTTCTTTCTTCTTTTTTGATGAATTTGAATGGTGGTTCTATGAAAAAGAATTGTGTTGTTATTTAGTGTTTTACACACAAAGTTTCAATTGACACATATGAAATTGCATTTTCTGCTAGTAAAACTACCTTGAACTGTTAGCCTAGTTATCATTTTGTCATCAACGGCATCACAGAGATACTCTCCAGAGTCAGATGTCTGAAGTCCTGATATCACAAGCTTCCTCATTGTGTCTCTGCTTTCAATGTGTGTGCGTGAATCCTCTTTTAGTAAACATGCATTGCAGTACCACTGGACGATAGCATTTGGCCGTGAAACCTCACATTCCAGGATAAGCTCATCTCCTGTCATTAAAATGTGGTGTTCTGGCTTCTCTGAATTTCCAACAATGGACACTGGAGCCTCTGCACAAAAAGAGGATTTTTTTAATTGTACACTGTCAGGAAAAAAATCGCAATTTTTTTTAAGAGTACAAGAGTTTGTGACTGGGGCAGTACCCTCAAGCTTTGTGCCTTAAATACACCTAATGGTATACACCTACTGCCCCAATGACAAGCGAAAGTTACATGTTTTGTACATCTTTGTACATGTTTTTCATTGTGTTTAACAAGTAGTACCTTCTACAGTAATAGTGAAGACAACTTTATCATCTTGTGCATCACAAATGTACTCTCCTGAGTCTCTCAACTCAGCACTCAGGACAATCAGAGATCTAAATGTCCCTTCCTCTTCACAGATGAAATGCTCCTTTCCCTCAATCTTCTCATTGTCTTTAAGCCAACTGACCACCCCATTTGCTCTTGAGAGCTCACATTTTAAGACAATTGCATCAGATACCACAAACTGGCGTTTCGTTTCTATGTCAGCTTTCCGCAGAATTTTCAGTGGTGGATCTGGAAGGACAAGGGTTGAATTATAGTTGGTCGCAGTGATGGATTCAACATCTAAAAATTTCTAAAAAATTGAAATGTACCTTTGATTTTGACTAGGAAATCCATTACATCATCTCTGGCATCACAGACATATTGCCCTGCATCATCAAAAGCTGCGGAGTGAATGGTTAACTGCCGACTTGTGGCATCCTCTGTTATAGTAATGTTGCTGTTCTCCTCAATCTCTTCTCCATCCTTCTTCCAGCTAACTTCAGCATTTGGTCGAGACACTTCACACTCAAGGACAACAATGTCTCCAACAAGTTTCTCTACTGCATAGGTTGTTTTTCTTGGCCGAATAAATCTAACTGGTGGTTCTGCACAAAGAAATTAAGTCATTATTGACACGAGAACTGAAAAATGATGAATGAATGATTAAATATAGGGTCTTTGACATACCTGCAATATTTACAAAGAAGGTTACTGAGTCATCAGCGGTGTCACAGACATATTCGGCAGAGTCTTTGACTGTAGGTTTTGGGATAATAAGCCTCCTATAGACACCATCAACCTCCAGAATTAGGCTGTCACTTTCCTCCACTTCAAGACCATCTCGATACCAACGTACTGTGGCATTGGGTCTAGAGATTTCACAGCTCAAGACCATCCTCTCAGAAGTCTGTTGGCAAAGTTCCATTTGGGACTGGCTTGGAGAAACTATGCGTACCGGTGGTTCTTTAGGGAAACATGCCACAAAGTAAACGTGACATCATAATTGACCTTATATGTGTTCTTCTTAATGCACGCTCCTGATCTTACCCAACACCATTCATGCAATTCATCTGTGAATGTTATTCCAAGATAAATTTTGTTTTGTAATTTTATCCAGTTGAAAACCCTATTATTATTATTTTCCTTCTGGCTGGCATCACAAATAACTTTTTCTTGTACATGCTGTATTGAAAGTTGAATTTGATACCTTTTATGTTCAGATTGAAGAATATTGAATCATCAGCTGTGTCACAGACGTATTCTCCAGAATCCTCAACACCACTGTGCAGAATTTTTAGCCGTCTATATGGACCCTCTGTTTTTAGTTTTATGTTTTCACTCTCTTGTAGTTTCTGTCCGTCCTTGAACCATGTCACCTTTCCATTTGGTCGTGACAGTTCACAGCTGAGGACAATTTCTTCAGGAACATAGCGATCAAGGTGGACGTCCTCTTTGGGATATACAATCATCACTGGAGGTTCTGTAAAGCAAAACAAAGGAAACAGCCTTGTAATTGTAATTTTATCAGATTTTGAGTTGTTGGTAGGAACATAGATGCATTTACTCACCTCTTACGTTAACTTTAAATATTAAGGCACTGTCTCCGGCACGACAGGTATATGTTCCAGAATCTGACAGTTGAGCTGACAGGATGATCAGCCTTCGTAAAGTGTTTTCTGACTCTATGAGGACATTGTCACTAGACTTTAACTCTACTCCATCCTTGTACCATTGTGTGGTAGCATCTGACCTCGACACTTGACAGCAAAGGAGTAAATTGTCTTGTTCCACAATATTTCTGTGCAGATCGTCTTCTGGTATGTAGGCAAATGTCACAGGAGGTGCTGCAATGAGAAGGAAGTGGACATTAGTTTTTTGTTATGCTGCTTTTACTTTTGATCACACAAGTATGATATGTTTAGCATGCAATTCAAGCACTGATGATGATTGCTTGGCCAGCCCTGTAGAACTCTTTCTCCACTCTAAAAGCCAAATGAAATACAAAGAAAAAGAAAATACAGTTAATGAAAGCTTTGTGAGAAATAAGTGCTGTTAAGCACAGATTATAACGGTTACAAGGCATGCTTGCCCAGCGTATTTTTATTTTTTTTAAAGTAAAGAGAACAAAGATGCTGGTTAAATAGCATCTAAGGATGGCAGTAGTTGGTGGAAAACTTGCAAACAAACTTGTGAAGCTTCAAAAATATTCCTGCATTAGGGAAATGGTTAAGGAGCCCATAAAAGCAGCAGAATGGATCTGTTGAAAGGTAGAGAAGAATGCTTTCACCCAATGGAAACTGAATTCTACAAAGTTGATGTATTTGTTAGTTATATAATAGAAAACTTTGGATAAGGTTTATATGTCACCTTTAACATCCACAAAAAATTCGCTGATATCATCAGCAGTGTTACAACTGTAAAACCCAGAGTGGGATACATGTGCTGATTGGATAACCAATGTCCTCATGGTGTGCTGTGATTTGATGTAAACCCCAGATTGAGGTAGGAGCTGTAATCCATCCTTGTACCATTGGACCAGGGCTGTAGGATCAGATATCTCACATTGGAGAATGATTGGCCAGCCTGCTTCAACTGACTTGTTCTTCTCAATCTCAGGAACGGCTGAGAACGTCACTGGTGGAGCTAAGAGGATTTTTGTTCAGTCAAAATTCATAGAACTTCCAAAAAAAGCCTTTCTAAGTTATATATCCAGATAATCGATGAGAATTAATGAAGTGAAAAAATGAAAAAGATTAAAACTTACGTACGGATAATGAATGAGATACTTTGCTGAGTCCATGTGTAGCCTATATTATGAGTTGATCTCTTGTGTTATTTGCTACTGTAATTCTGAAGCATATTCTTCTGAACATATAACTTAATCAGCAGGTCTATATTAGGTGACATGATCTATACAATATAGTGATATTGTATAGCGATAAGCGATTCGAAAGATGATCAAAAACCTTAACAATCCTTTTTATGCAGTAGTTATTTTTTATGTCAGCAAAAGGGGTGAGGAGATTATTGTGGTGTTTAACAAAATGGGACTTTGATTATTTGGTTATGAATGTTTTAATTGTTAAAATCTGATAAGGGCAAACAGCATTTAGTGGATGAAGCGTTATTTGACACATTGTTAGTGGTTTTGAGAAAAAGTATGTAGACTCAAAATCACCTGCAACATCCACCTTGAATGCTATGTGACCATCCACAGCCTCACAGCTGTACATGCCTGAGTGTTTGAGCTCAGCGGAATGGATGATC
This sequence comes from Opsariichthys bidens, assembly GCA_037194245.1. Lineage (NCBI taxonomy): Eukaryota > Metazoa > Chordata > Actinopteri > Cypriniformes > Xenocyprididae > Opsariichthys > Opsariichthys bidens. Next base: position 9,658,053 of record CM074281.1, on the reverse strand, counting down.
ATTGTCTTCATAGTGCCCTCTGATTGGATGACAAGTCCACTGTCTTGTTGGAGTTCGACTCCATCTTTGAGCCAGGAAACTTGTGCAGTAGGGTCTGAGATTTCACACTGAAGTATAATGGGACAGCCTGCTTCAATAAACTTGTTCTTTGCAATTTCTGGGAGTGCTGAGAACCTAACAGGGTGAGCTATGAACATTTGGAAAATGTAAATACAAGAAAATAGATTATCGACAAAGTAATTTTTGCAAAAAAGTATAATTCTGTTTAAAGACATTTAAGCAGTCTTATCCTACAGATGTGTTAGTCACAGGATTTGCCCAGTTATCAAGAAGTGAGAGAAGCAGGGTTTAAACGGATGGTAAGAGATGTTACGGGAGATACATTTTCTTCCACAGGGACTCAGGGAGTGATTAGAAATTAAAGGAATATATAAAGGCATGAAGCAATACACAGCATATGATCTTTTGAATAGTTAATCTGTGTGGTAGTGTTGTGAAAATCACCTTGAACGTCCACCTTGAATGATACGGTATCACCTGGAACATGACAGGTATAGTTTCCAGTATCAGACAGTTTTGCTGATTGAACAGTTAGTTTCCTCATATTTCCATCTGTTTGGAAATTGAGCCCAGGGTTTGGGGCCAGCTCTCTACCATCTTTACACCAGAGCACCTGAGCGGTAGTGTCTGATAGCTCACATTTCAGAACAATCGGTGAGTCTACTTCGGTGGACTTGTTCTTCTCCACTTCTGAAATGGGAATGAACTTCAGTGATGGAGCTACAAAGTTGTGAATGGCATAGAGAAAGAACTGCATGATTTAGTGGAAAATTACTGGCTATTATGTTGTTTTCTACTACGTATAAATGCATGTGCTTGAGTGACAATGAATTAACACATCAAGCTGATTTTGAGGGACAAAGGCCAAAATATTTGCCTTCTGCTTAACCACAATATATGGTTATAAAGGAGATTGCTTGACCTGATTTACACACATGTGGTTGTCATGTGGTTGTCTTCATGATAGAAAGCATCAAATCACCTTTGATTTCCACATGGAATGTGATGGTGTCATTGAGTGTATGGCAGCTGTATGTTCCACTGTGACGTAATTCAGCAGTTTGCACAGAGAGCGTTCTCATTGCTTCTTCATTCGCGGTGACAATACCATCTTGAGGAAGCACCTCATTCCCATCTTTGTGCCACCAGACTTGCGCATCAGGGTCTGAGACTTCGCATTGCAGTTTAAAGGGTCTTCCTGACTCAATGCATTTGGTCCGTTGAGCCTCAGGGACACTGGAGAACATCACTGGAGGAGCTACAGACAATTTTGTACAGACACATTTACTTTTATATTGTTTGTTGCCTTTTTATAAAACATACATTTCATTTCATATTTATAGTTTTGTCTCAAAACGTAATTCTCAAGAACGAGCCAAAATATTGATAGTCATTCACAGTTTTATGAAAGAGTCTGTTTGGCATGACTTTAAGAGTACGCTGACGATTAACTGTAATGATCAATAAAAGGAAAATACAAAACAGAAAACCGGCATACTCAAACATCAGAATATAAGATGAAAGATTAGTAGCGCAAGAGTAAAGGACAACACGGAAAGTCAGATATTTGACAACAAAGACAAAACATTGGAAACAAACATAAAAGACAAACATACTGAAAACTAATTTAGTTTTGTTACCTGTTTTTGTTAGTGATGGGACTTTCTGTAATTCCCTCAGTATACCATATACAATGATTGTTATATACTATTTGTATTAATAGTAGTAGTAGTAATATATCAACAGGAGCATTTCTAAACAGATATCTGTCTAAAGGAGATAATTACTGTAGACACTGGTATTACCAATTTTCTAGTTTTGGAAATGATTGAATTTATGAACTTTATGAAAGGGAAAGGTCAATGGTAAAAAGCACTATATAGGATAAAAAGTAATTTCTTTACTGAAACGTTCATCAGCGGTGTAACATATAACCTATTAGTCTGGCATTTATTTGAACAATAGATGCTACAAAGTTAGTGACAGTTGCATGATTGAAGGGGTTAGTTTGGTAATCGGATGGATTGAGCTGGCGTAGATGACTGATGAATCACCTGGTAGGTCCACTGCAAACTGGACTGTGACATCATCTGTCTCACAAGCATGTTGAGACGGCTCAGCTGTTTTGGAAACAAGAGCTCTGAAAGTTTCTTCAGGTTGGGTGATAACATCACATTGTTGGAGGTCCTCGTCTTCCTTGTACCGACACACCTCTGCCATTGTGCTTGATACCTCAGGTTGTGGAAAATTAGCAATGCCTGTTTCATCATTTGACTCACTCCCTTCAGTCTCATGGATAGTTGAAGTTTGCAAAGATGTAGCTAAGGGGTTTAATTTAATATGTTTTAATGCAAGCAGATAATTTTACCTAAACAAGTAATATTTAAAATAAATGGTTTTTTTTTATAATTAACATGTAACATGCACGAAAGCAAAGTTTTTTGTTGTTGTTGCTTATGTGTTATGAGTATCAATTACTACTTTGATACATTTTTTAATGGTTAATTTTTTTTTATATCTAGAAATAATTGAATGTATTATTATTTTTTTGTTAGATTTTTTAAACGCTTGAATGACTGGAACTGATTATGTAGCAGTGTGGATTTAAACTAGTTTAAAATCACCTTCGACATCCACCTTAAATATTTTGTCATCATCCTTTGATTGACCCGAGTCAGTGGCTGGAGCATTCAGTCTTCGTACACCTTCCTCCATTTCAAGGATATGTCTTTTTTCCGAGTAAAATTGTATTCTGTCCTTGTACCAATGAACTGGAGAATCACCTTCAATGGTTCTGACAACTTCAGTTTCAAGTGGTTGTGTAAATAATTCTTCTTCATAGACAGGTTCTTCAGTTTTAAGGGGACAAAGCAATGTTTTATAGTGAGTTATCTCTCAAGAGTATAAGTGTCAATCAATATGGATTGATTTGGGTACACAACATTTAAGCAAAAAGCCAGACGAAGTTAGTTGCTTTTGTTAAACAAAGTTTTAAATCACCTTTCAGTTCCTCTTGATAAACAAACTCATCCTTGGTAACAGTCTCATATGCTTCTTGCAGAAACATATTTGATGACTGGATGAGCTCTTTCTGTGTTGTAGGTTTATTGAATATCACTGTTGCTTCATCTTGTTGGCAGGATATAGGTTTTTCTTGAGTTGTGTGGTCAGAGCTCTCGGTTAGTAGTACACTGGAACGGTCTGCATCAATGGGCAAGCTCTCATCCATTCCACAAAGTGGTGTGGAATTTGTCCTCGAAGCTAGGGATATTTCAAGTTATATAAAAAGAGACATGTATTACAATTATGACATATTACATTGCATATTTAAAGTTAACTAAGCAATCTGCACTGTATTTATGGCCTTACAATCAATAATCTTACTAAAGGTTTGTATCTATCTTAGTTTTTTTTTTATTACCTATATCAAAATATCACTCTTTTTGCTAGAAGTTAGATACAATATTATGTTTTAGTGAGATGGTCTTTGTTAGATAAATATTTGGTGATAGAATCTTACTGGTAAATAATTATGAAATGCAGCTACATTGTAGAACAGGGCTGTTTTTGTTTCTAAATTCAGAAAATGGATCCAAATAGATGAAGTTAAATGGTTGTTAGGTGGTAAATGTCAATGGCATATATTTTGCTCTCATCATTATTTGCAGAATGATGGAGCTAACTATTTAAATCACCTTCAACATCCACCTTAAAAGCTAAGACATCTTGATCCATGGCACTCTCTTGTATTGTGGTGTGATTTGAGCCTTCATCTTCGGAAATAGAAGTTCTTGATTGATTCATCAGTTGCAGTTGTTGTTGCAGCTGTTGTTGCAGCTGTTGTGGCTTAGGTTGTAGCAGAGGTTGCAGTTGTGGTTGAAGCACTGGTTGTATCTGTTGTTGTAACACTGGTTGTATCTGTGGTTGTATCATTGGTTGTAACAGTGGTTGTAGAATTGTTTGTAGCGGTGGCATTGGTTGTAACTGTGGTTGAACCATTGGTTGTAACTGTGGTTGAACCATTGGTTGTAACTGTGGTTGAACCATTGGTTGTAACTGTGGTTGTAGCAATGGTGGAATCTGCGGTTGTAGCATTGGTTGTAGCTGTGGTGGTAGCATTGGTTGCAGCTGTAGTTCCTCCTCAATCAGTCTGAAGGTTTTTGGAATGGGCACTGGGGTCTCTTCTCCAGATCTCTCCGCTGTGAGTTTGTTGTTCTCTTTTTCAGATCTGATCTCAGCCTCAGTTCCTGATCTGCTCGGGAAGTCTTCTATAGTTGAGTGGTTTACACAAAGAAAAGTTGAAGCACTTTTCTGTCTTCGTAATCAGAAAAGCTTTTAAAGACGTAGTTTTATTGATAAGTTAATTTTTAAGATTATTTCAAGATTGTAAAAATATAAAAGAGAAGACCATATCACACAGTGGTCTAAAAACAATTCAAACAGTGGTTAAAACAGATTAAAAACAAAACATGGTTACACAATAACTCATATTACCAACTTTCATTCACTCAACCATTCATTCTGTATTCCCGATCTCTACAATTCAGTCAGCACAATTCTGATGATGATGATGATTCAGAATGGCACATGAACAAGATGACTCAAGCAGATGAAGACGGTGTACAGTATAAGTTTGAATAAAATGTGCTTCAATGAAGAATGAAGATATGTAAGTCTACAGAATGAGTGTTAGTTTGGAAGAAGGGTTTGCAGACCAACTGGATGTTGGGTAAAGACATGATAGCATGGATTAGTTTGGGAGCTGTTTTGGGTAGGTAACCAAGATGCAGGGGACCAGCATCTCCAGGAAGAGCTATTGGATAGTTAAAACCGCCCTGGTTAGTGGCACAGAGGTGCTGGGTTAAATGCTTGGGTTGAGGTAGCATTATATCACCTTTTATATCCACCGTGCACCGGACAGAGTCATCAAAGGTCTCACCACTGAACACCTCATAGTGAGACAGTTCTGCTGTTAGGAAAGCCACAAAGAAAACAATAACTGACTTGCTTCAGCCATGTCAATGTTCCTAATTCAGAATGGCGTACAAATAAGTGGCAAACCACCTTGGTCCATTTCAAACTGGATGGGATCATCTGGTGTCTTTGGGCTGTTTACTTCAAAAAGAGATGTTTCAGGTGAGTGGATGATCAACGTTCCTCTTGATGCATCTGAGTGAACTTCAGGCTCAGATTCAGGTTCAAATCCAGATTTAGATTCAAGCTCCAATTCAGTTTCAAATTCAGCAGGTTCAGATTGAGGAAGCATGACCTCCTCATCTTTTGTCTGCCTGACATATGGAGTGGGATCTGAAATCTCATAATGCAGTGCAGCAGGTTCCATTTCTTCAGTGCATTTGGTCATCTCAACGTCAGGATCAGCCAAACACATTGGTGGTGGCGGCACTACAGATGACCATTGACAGAGGAATGCTTTATTCAATGTAAGTGACAATTTTTCAAAACGCAGAAAGACAGAACGAGTTATCGCCATTGAGGCCAAGGGCATGTACAAGTAACATAGAATACATTTAAAGAGAATAAAAAAAGCTACATAGAGCACACAATTGTTAGTTGTCACACAAAAACATTAAGAAGGTTAGAAGCAAATATTTGAAAATCACCTTGGTCTTGTACATTAAACTGGATGACATCACCCGTTCTCACACAGTCGTACCATCCAGAGTTAGAGGGCTGTGCTGTCTTGACAGCTAACGTCCTCCTGGTACTCTCCAATTTGATATGAGGCTGACTTTTTGAGACGAGCTCTACACCATCCTTGTAACAACACACCTTGGCATTTGGATCTGAGATCTCACCGTGCATATCAGTGGAGTAGCCTGCTTCAACCAGCTGGTTCTTCACCGTGTCTGGTAATGTTGAGAACATCACCGGTGGGTCTAAAGGTGATCCATTGCATTATTAAAGAATATACAGAATTAATATCCTTTATTAAAAAGTTATCTAGGCTGCCTAATCTGTGATTTCTCAGACCATCTGCCAAGAAGCAAGTTAAATAAAGTAATGCAAAACATGTAACATCTGTATCGAATCTCTGCCCATAAGTTGGATGCATGGTGAGAGGCATGTCCATAACAGCAATGCTAAGAGACGCAGACAACAAAAAAGCTTTTTTGTTAGTTTGCATCTGGTTGTGCAAATATGTTACTGGATGTACAAGTTTCTCAAAAAAGTCACAAATCACCTTTGATATCCACAGTGAACTGGACAGAGTCGTCAGATGTTTCACAGCGATACACTCCAGAATGACTAGACTCGGCTGGATTGACTACCAGTGTCCTTGAATCTCCCTCTGACTGAATATCCAAACCAGTCTCTGGCTGAAGCTGTGTATTGTTGTGGAACCAGTGGACATGGACTGTGGGATCTGAGACCTTACAGCTGAGTTCAAATTTGCCACCAGCTTCAGTGCATATATTCTTCTCAGCTTCCGGAACGGCTGAGAACCTCACTGGTGCAGCTACAGATGATGGTTTGTATCAGAATCATCAAGAAATACAAGAAATTATCCAGATTAAAGGACCTATTGCTTTAAGATTACATGTACCGTAACAACTGAATATACAAGAACATCATGGCTGAAAAGAAAATCCAAAACTATAAAACTAAAGTAGAAAAAATTGGAGACAGAGGTATTGAACAACAATAAATCTTTGAAACATTACTAAAGAATGTGACACAAGCGCAACACAGAAAGCAGTGATTGTTAGTGGCATAATTGCAAGAAGACATAGTTAATTTGTAAGTTAGGAATAAAGATGGCTAATCACCTCTTATCTCCACATGAAACTTGATGACATCATCCTTTGTTGTGCAGCTGTACACACCGGCATGTGACGGGTGTGCTGACTGAATATTGAGTGTTCTAATGCAGTCATCTGATTTGATGTCTACTCCAGATTCTACAAGGAGCTGATCCCCATCTTTGTACCACTGGACCTGTGCAGTAGAGTCTGAAATCTCGCACTGCAGAATAATGGGGCAGCCTGGTTCAATGCACTTTCTCCGCTTAACCTCTGGGACAGCTGAGAACCTCACAGGTGGGGCTATGGATATTTTAAAGTGTTTTAAGTCTCACTTTATGATTTTAATTGTCAATTTTTTACATTTAATTTTAAATATATTCTAACATCTCTACAGTCTTAATCAACGTTACCACTGTCTTGCCATTTGTTAGTTGTCTGGCAAAATGAAAATGTATTTGAATCCACTAGTAAAAACATAAATCACCTTTAACATCCACACTGAAGTGGACAGCATCACCCCTTGTCTTGCAGCTATATACCCCTGAGTGGTAAAATTCAGCTGATTGGACAAACAGTTCCCTCTTTGTGCCCTCAGATGTGAAGTCTAGTCCACTTTGAGGCAGAAGTTTTGCACCATCTTTATACCAGGAGACGTGGGCAAGTGGATCTGAGACCTCACATTGCAGTGCTATCGTTGAGCCTGCTTCAATGGATTTGTTCCTCTCACCCTCCGGAAGAACCGAGAACTTCACTGGTGGAGCTATATGCGTTTTCATTCAGCATTATTTAGTAAACTTCAGAGACTTGAAAGGGCAAGATTCTTTTATGCCTTCATTCTTAAATTTCAGGCATGTCAACATTATGAAGCTGATTAACAACTTTGAAGAAAGGAGAAATAAGAACAAAAATGACTCACCCTCAACTTCCACGTTAAATCTGATGACGTCATCAATAGCATCGCAGCTGTATACTCCTGAGTGGGAGAAATCCGCTGATTGGATGACAATCCTCCTCATTGTTCCTTCTGATTGGATATGCAGGCCTTCCATTGATTGAAGTTCAACACCATTCTTATACCAGCGAACTGGAGCCTCAGGGTCTGACAGCTCACAGTAGAGTACTATAGGGTTGCCAACCTCCACAAATTTGTTTCGATCCATTTCAGAAAGTGGAGTGAATTTAACCAGTGGAGCTGAATAAGAGGAATATATAAGCAACAATTATTAATATCCTCATGAATATATCTCAATGCAAGGAAATCAAAGTTAAGACTTCACCTTGTATATACAAAGCAGCAGAATCTCGAATTCCGTAGGCAATGAAGGTGATCTCTGCTCCATTGTCTGTGTCTCGTACCCCACGAATGCGTAGGGACTGATGTGCACGTGAACGCCTTATGGAGAAACGTTCATCGTCTTGAAGCTGATTTCCATTTAGAAACCAAGTGCCTATAACTGAGGCAGAGAGCTCAATGGTAAAGCAGGCATCCTGGCCTTCTGGCACTAATGCATCTTGCAGAGGTGCTTGGATTCTGGCAACTGGAACTAGAAAAATATGGAATGAGATTTGTTAGTGTTTTCTTTGTATGTATGCAATGGATAGCCTTATGAAGGAGCTTACCTAGGTGAACTGTTCGAGGGAACTCTACATTTCCACTCCTTCCATATTTGTTGACACTGCATATTCGAAATCTGTAGTCTGCCTCACATGGAACACTGTCGCCAAGAATCTCCACTGAGGTTGCAGAGTCTGTGGTCAAACATTGCAGCCACTCTTGTGAGCCAACCTCTTGTCTCTCAATTATATACCCTGAAGGTGGATTCTTTCGAGAGTCTTGTGCTGGAAACCAGGAAAGAAGAGCTGCATTTGCTCGTTCTGTGTTTATCTGTACCCCGATAGGACAGCTTGGTGGACAGTGCCTTGCCGCTGAAATTAGCATAAGAGAAGAAGAGGTTAGTTGAAAATGAATAAATTTGGACATTCTGGAATAGAAGTATTTGCATATTAATAATTCCAATGTTTTCATACCTTTCACCCGTAGCTGAGATGATGTTTTTGATCTACCCACGTAGAACATGACCAAACCAGAGTCTTGTGGTGTGGTGTTTACAAAGACCAAAATGTGTGTCCTTCCAAAAGATTTGAGAATGGTCTGATGGGTCTCCCTGAGCTCTGTTCCATCTTTGTACCAGTGAATGTCCATTTCCTCCTCCTCCACCTCCACACAGAAGGCTGCATTTTCCCCCTCCAGGACATCAACTTTTCGTGGCAGTTTTCTTACTATAGTGCCTTCAAGAGAGTAAGTTTACATTTGATTGAAGTAACTTAAGTTATATAGCTGCAAATGCTAATCAGATGAATTTGTTTTCCCAGACAGATGATGTTAAATAAATATAACTTTTTTGTTTTACCTTTGACTGCTACCTCTGCAATGCTTCGACCTCCATCAGCCATCTCGCATAGATAAATCCCATCGTCATCAACTCCAATATCACGAATTGTGAGTCGACGCTTTGTCCCCCACTCTTCCATCCCATATTTGGCTCCAGGCTGTAGTCGTCTGTCTTCTAAGTACCATGTGATTGGAACAGAGTCCTCAGGAACTTCGCACTCGAGAACAGCCAAGTCTCTTTCCCATACTTGCAAGTCATTCAGCGGTTGCTTAAATCGAACAGGTGGCTCTGTTACAAGAAGGCAGATTTTTAACACTTTTCTTTATGTCAGTAATGGATAGATATGCATTATCTCAGAGATACATTGCAGAGATGCATTTGCAAAATATCAAATACCTACCCCTCTGACAATGACCAGCACAATGTTGTGTTTTGGATACTGATGTGCTGGTGTCCCCACCATGCTTTTTAACAAGCTTAGCCAGAAAGACTTTCTTGATAGAACAGTTGTACCAGACAAACCATGCTTGTCAAAAAGCACAGGCTGTGCTGGTGAACTGCATGACTGTGCTTTTAGAACAACACTAGCATACACTAGTCTCGGTCAGCATTGATATTCATGCATGAAAATTCAAAGTAGTCTAGTTGATATTGCTTTTCTTTGTCCAATAGTGGCTTTGAGGAAATCTGTAATCAGTAATGATGTTACTTTTGTATTATTATACTATTACATTTTGGAAAGTACTGTTTGTAATGTACTGCATTTGTAAATAAGTATTTTATCAAATTTTTCAGTTTAAAATATCAAAACGTTCTAGAAACATTTTTTTTGAGAAGCAATCCTGCTTAAGATATTTAGACAAGTTTTCAGTGAATATATCTTTAATATGGAGGTATTTTGAGTAACTTAATTATTTTAAGTATAAAGAAGTCAGAAGACATTCAAGATAACATTTATGAAAATTTGCGATTTATAAAAGTATAAAAGATTTTAGCAGTATGAGTCAAGTTTTTTCATGCAGTGTACCAAGGGTTTATGATTTATGTCTTAAAGTTTTAAACCACATCCCTTATTAATGTAATTTTTTTTTTTGTCTTCTTCGTGCTTGCTTTAGTAGTCATACCTTCGGTTTAGCCTTGGTGATTTGAAACCCTTTTAAGCTTTATGGTGTTGCCTGGCTCTGATACAATATAGTCATGCAAAGCAATCAGTTTTGACTGTTTGATGGTCCATGTGAGAAATGTGAGCTTGCCTCCAGAGATTTCTATCACATGTGTGGGCCTCAGGCCTTTCAAAGCTTAAGTGACTTTGCAGATATAGGACTGGATGGAATCTATTTCATGTTAATGAGTTTGGCCTGGTCAGGTAATTTTAAAGCTCCCTTGATGCATTTCCTATGACTGAATCATCATAAAAGTTACTGTTGATTAGGGAACCAAATACTTGACACAACAGATGGCATCTGGCTGATTAATTTAAATATAAAGTGTTACTAATATATGCTGTATTATATTATAGATCACGTGGTAAAACCATAAAATTATATTGAATTTGTATATATATATATATATATATATATATATATATATATATATATATATATAGATATATATATATACACATGGATTTATTATATTCCAAGTTAGAGGACTCTTACCTTTGACGATAAGGTGTACAGCACTCAGGGTTTGCCCTGCAGTGTTTGAAGCAGAACAGACATAAACTCCATTGTCCTGCTGTTTGCAGTAGAGAACTTTAAGTGTGAAGTAACCCTCTCTGTCTTCATACAAGAGATACCGTCTCCCAGACAAGATAAGTCTCCCATCTTTCCTCCATAATATTTCTGGTTTTGGCTTTCCGGTTACATAGCAACGAAACTTTGCATGTTTCCCTTCTGTCACTGCAAACATTTTCACTTTGGCTGAGTTTGGTAGGGGGTCATCTTTCAGCCTCGTTGCAACTTGCCTACCACTTCTCTGTTTTAACTGATGTGCTTTCCAGTGGCCATTAGTGTATCCATTACGGTTCCCTTCATCTTCGTGTCCTGGTCCGGCATCCACCAACAGCACAGCCCCTGCCAGACTCTCTCCAAATTCATTCCTGGCCTTACATGTGTACACCCCTCCATCTGGTGCTCTTGTCTTGAAAATCTTCAGCTGGAACCACCCTCCATCCTGATAGCTGATGGTGAAATGTGTGCTCTCAAAGATCTCATTCAACTTCTTGCCATCCTTCTCCCACATCACTTCTGGCCTTGGATTTCCCCACAGCTTACAGGAGAACATTGCATCCTCTCCTCGTCCAACCCTAGTTGACAGGGGCTTGATGAGGAAGCGTGGCTTGTTTTCCTCCCGAAATTCCATCTCCTGTGCTTCGCCTTCTACTTTCAAAGTGGCTGCTGCGTAAGTTTCTCCAATGCAGTTCTTGGCCTTGCAGATGTATTGTCCACTGTCCTCCATTGTCACAGAAGTTATGATAAGGTTGTAGACATTGCCATCCTCAAACACCCGGTATCTGCCCTCTGGGTGAATCTTCTCATTGTTTCTCTCCCATATAACTGCCGGTCTGGGATCCCCACCAATCTGGCATTTCAGAACTGCATCTGTGCCACTCTGTACAACCACAGGGCGAGGGTAGGCCAAGAACCGTGGCGCTCCACCAAACACATCCATCCCTGCTCGCTTGCCAACCTCCACTCAGATTGACAGGCTACAGGCATTCAGTCTCTTTATCACTCTGAAAGAATTTTGTTGTCCAGCTGTTTATCAAGTAAGACTCTAAATCATAACAAAGAAAAATACATTTATTATCGACTTCAATAATAACAGCATTTTCATACATTATATATACTGCATATATATACATACTACTGCATGTTAATACCAGGGTTGGGCACCATTGAAAATTCAGTACAGAATGCCTTTTAAATTCCAGTTCAGTTCCTGAATTTGAATTAAAGTATCCAACAGTATTGAATTTGAATATAAAGAAGAGCAATTATGATGAATTTGTAACTCTTTTGATAGTTTATAAGGCTTAGAGATAGTTGGTCATTTCTTCACTTTTGAATTTCACTAAACCCTGGTAAATACAGTCTTATCGAATAACAACAGTCTAGATGCCACCAATAGTTAAACTGGAAATCATTTAATGTAATTAATTTAGTAAATGTGCAGAACTTGTATTTCAGCAATTTTCATTTTCATTTGTTTATTGCATAATGCTACCTTCAACTCCCCCTCGAAAGCTTTGTATCTAATAACTAACAATCTACTTTGTCTAAATCAAACCATGTTTTACTGCAGCGTTGGTTTTTGCCAGTTGTAGACACACCTCTTCCAGCATCACAACTTAATAACTTGAATTATTTGGTCATTTATGTAGGGGTGAATTCAGGTTGATTGGGACACTTTTTCCCAGTCATCTCAATGGAAAAAATGTCCCAATCAACCTGAATTCACCCTACGTGTAAAGCATAATTATTATATTTTTAAAGCAGAATTACAATTGCCACTGGATCTGACATTTGACTCATCTACGAAAGTAATATAGTTCAGTGTTTTTTCAACTTTTTAACATTGAACACCTAACTTGACCTGTCATAGCAAATGTCTTTCAACTGTATTTGTCTTTTAAAAATTTATAACCACACTTTTCATGTCCCAATAATTTTTTCCCAAAAATCAATCTCAGAAGAAAATGTGCAAAAATTGTACCTTTAGGGGTACAAACATTTTCGACAAGGGTAGTACCTTTAAGAGGACATCTTTGTACCCGTAAGGTACATGTGTTGTGAAGTTCATAGTAGTACCTTCAGGTACGTAATGCTTCTCTAAAGTACTAATATTCACCCTTTAGGTACAAAGATGTTCTTTTAAGGGTACTGCCCCAGTGACAAGTTGTTGTATCCCTAAAGGTTTTCTGAGAGTGTATTTCTCAAATCTTCAACAATCTACTAAAGTATACAGGCTGATTAAAAACTAGTTGTTGAGTGAGGGTGTTGGTACGTGCACTAGATTTGATAGTGTGGGCTCTCCCCAGAGAGAAAGGATTCTATTACACCAGATTACTTAATGCTCAGAACTTTCTTAGATATTATACCTTGTGTGAGAAGAGCTCTATAAGTGAACCGTCTTTTAGCCCTATTGCAACAGCGATCACAACACATAACTAACACAGCTGGTGCTGTATTTCAATGGGAAAGTGCTTTATATAGTCTGCCCTATATAAAGACCTGTGAGAGGGCATGTGTCAGGTATCACAAAGCACACCACAGCACACGCGTGCACATACAACACAGGTCTCGCACACTCACGCAGGACACACCCCATGGGGACCTCTCAGTCAAAATATGCTATGCCACTCACACCCCTTTTAGAAAATGCAGCGACGAATTTAGCTGTTAAATGTCATTGTCAAAATTAGTTTGTCAAACGTTTCAGGAAAGAAACACTTTCTCTGTACTATTAAGTGATATCTTCCTCTGAAAATATCCTCTGTTGCTTATGAAGTAATCCAGATCATGTTGGCTTAATATGAGCTCATTTGATTTTTTTTAATGTGTGGCTTCTCAGTTTCAATCACGCTGAAGTTTGGCCTCTGGGACGTACAGGGGAATGTTCATTTGCCATGGCTGGTTTATCTGTTTTAGGATGGCACAACACATGAATCACTAGTTTTGGGAATCTATGACGCACAGCTAACATCAGGAAAACGATCCGTGAAAAAGTATCCTCTTCAGAACTATTCATCATGCTACGCGTAGAGGTTTGCTACGCTACAAACAAGACAACAAAACATGATATGGAACACATAACTACCTTATAAGAATCTCCCTAAAATTGAAGAGCTTTAAACACTAACTCTATTACTGTATACACTATATATAGACTGCACACTATATATTTTCTTAAGAAAACAGGTGCACAGATGTTCCACAACGTAATCAACATTAAATAACACAAATCAAAAAGAAGCGAAAACCAGATACTCTTATTATATCTCCAACTGGTATTAATGGTTTATATGAATAACACCAACGATCTAGATCAGGAATTTCCCTTAGGACTTTAAAAGGAGATTAACCTCCTGTTTGTGCTCCTAATTTCATTAGACTGACCTTTGACCTCAGGGAAACTGCACTTTGTAACATTAACATATCCTACCTCTCTTCAGTCCTCAGAGACAACTGTCAATATACATTCCACGGCAACCAGCTTCTCCTGCTTCACTGGCCCTCACTTCCAGCTGTAGGTTTTTTTTCTTTTTTACAGAATAATCCTTTTTCACCTCGGTAAGTTTGTTGCGATATGTTCTCCTCATTAGCATCTAGTCAGTGTCACCTGCCCATTTTGCCAAGCGCTTAAAGTGCACCTATTAAGATGGTTTTAGCCTTATCAGACAGCTTTCATTTGAACACTCCAGCAGTCCCACGATCTCTATGGCGTTTAGTCCTGAGACACCCCTAGTGTTATTGTTCGTAGAAGACTGTTAAATGCTTTTGCAGCTGCTGCTGTCCCCTAAAAATACTGGCAGCCTCGATGACAGCAGTGAAGATAAGTCAGGCTCTCCATTCACTTGCTCGCAGTGGCTAAAGATAGGTTGGATTGCTCGTCCTGGGCAGATTGCTTGACTTACTTGAGACCTTGCAATAAAATCTAAGGAGAAGGGCAGCAGCCTTCTGGCCTCCTGAAAACTTTCAGCGTTTTGTTGAATGTTCAGAAACTTTTGTTTATGGCAGCAGTGCCAGGGTAGTCATCTGAAGGCATTCAGACACCGCAGAGGATTCCTGGTAATGGTCATAATTTTATGGGATCTGTCATCAGCCTTAGTAGATGTGTAGCCCAACAAATGATTTAGGCAAGTATGCTCATCACACGTACTCTCTGTAATAACAACGACAACAACATTTGTTGTAAATAGCGTTATGTGTCAACTGGAGTGATCGGACACAGCCGATGGTGTTATTTTGAAATGCATTATGCATTTCATTGTCAGAGAAGGTACAGCAAAGTGTCCTTAAATAAGCTCAGCAACTGTGAAATGGCGCTGCGGAAAATATCTAAAAACGAAGCGTTCAAAGAAAAGATCCAGAGGGGCGCTGTGTGCACGTGTGATAAGGCTTATGAATGTGTGAGGGTGAACACAGAGAGCAGTGACCCCTCAGCTGTTTAGAGGCTCACGTCTCACAGGCTCAACGCTGCCTCCTCTGATTTCAGCCATTGGAAGTAATCTGATCTCACCCCGAACCCTGAAACCAGCAACCTGGCAATGAAACGGTTTGTACAAGCCACTTTGTGAAAACCTGGAGGGATTATCGGCCCTCTTTTTGAAACTTCTAAATTCCTCGAGCTGCTAAAGAAGATATTAGCAAGTGTGTCGTTTGTTTGTGTTGCAACCTGTTGCAATAAGGACTCTGCAAAAGGAGTAATTGTGCACTGAGAGTCTGTTAAAAGCTATGCTTTGCTGATAAAGACCCAGTGAAATCATATGACGAGCCCAGTTGTCTTCCGTGTTGACATTTTC
Source organism: Opsariichthys bidens (assembly GCA_037194245.1). Classification (NCBI taxonomy): domain Eukaryota; kingdom Metazoa; phylum Chordata; class Actinopteri; order Cypriniformes; family Xenocyprididae; genus Opsariichthys; species Opsariichthys bidens. Next base: position 9,642,310 of record CM074281.1, on the reverse strand, counting down.
TGTCAAAACAGGAAGTTTGGGTGAAAGCTTTAGTTATGTTAGATAGTAATATGATTTACAGAAAGATATATGTGTATGAGGGAAAATAGTAATACATTCTCATTCTTGAGGCATGAATATATGTGGTCTGTTTACTTCATTCACACTGTCAGTTCTTGGGATCGACAACCACATTTACAGGGGTGAATCTCGAACACATACAAACAACAAGTCAAGCCTGTATTCTCTTACCGGTGACTAAAGTAATAAAAGATGGTGATGTCCTTAAAACCTAAGTCTTATCACTTTTGAATCGAGTTCATCCGTCAAATCTTCATTAACCGACACCAGATTTTATATCTGTCTGGAGAGCGGAGCATTGTGTGTAGAATACAAAACTGACAGCGCCGGTGGACTGTTATCTAAAACCTTTAAATGACGCACAGCTCATATCTCCATCACAGTAAGTTAACGAAAGCGAAACCACACAAGAAAAGCTGCAACACACGTTAGAAACGTGTTTGTGCAGCGCAGAGTGCCTCTCTGGCACTGAATGAGAATTGTCCAGTCTGGTTCCATTCACACAGCATTCACAGGTTGTGAATCCTGAAAATTGATGGGTGTTAGTTTGGTTATTGAATGTGGTTGTGACTCCTGTAAATAACCGAATTGTGTGTGATCGTAACTTGTAGAAACATTTTTCTTTATTTTCCTTTCATTTACATCACATCAGATTTTCATGTAAAATAAGTTAACTGAATTTGCCATCAATGACATATAACCCATTTTTCACTGTCTTTGTTGTTTCTGATACTGATTTAACCGTTCAACAGTTTGTCTGTATTAGTGGTTTCCGGTTTGAGATCAGCTCTGATCGTACAGGTGTTCCTCAAGGTTCAATTTTAGGCCCCTTACTTTTTATCATTTACATATTTCCACTCGGATCGCTTCTAAGATCACTTGGGCTTAATTTATCACTTTTATGCCAACGACACTCAGATTTATATTCTCTCGAAGCCCGGTCAAAATTTTAATATTCCTTTTTTAACACACTATATTTCTGAGATAAAATCATGAATGTCCCAAAAGATTTTGCGTCTTAGTAGTGATAAGTGACTAAGTCTAGCTAATTGGCTCCTCTCATCAGCTTCGTAAAGCTGGCTCACTAATTTTAAATGTAGATGGCTCTGTTTTGGAGTCACAAACTAAGTTAAAACATTTAGGAATTATATTTGATTCAAGTTTGTCTTGAAAAGTTGTGAATTCTATCAATGACATAGAACCCATATAACCCATAGCTTATGCATGAAATTGGTATTATTATAATTTTTTAAATAGTGTTTAATAGCTTTGTTTAGAGTTGGAATATAATAACAATAGATTATTTGTTATTTATAGTTTTTTGATGATGGTAAGTGTATCTCTTGAGAGCACTAAATGGCTCGCTCCTTCCCTCTGCTGGCAGGAGAACAGCTGTCACTATCCAGTTATCAATTTTGCCTTAAACCTTTTCATTTTACCTCATGACTCCATCACTAAAATAATAAAACATAAATATATCTATGAAGTTCCTTTCCCGTAATAATCATAACAATCTGTTTACTGGTTATCAAACAGAGCTGAAATTGTCGCAAAGTTCTTTTGTATCTGAGTAGAGGTACTCTAATTTAGGAAAGCATCGTCATTGCTTTATAAGCGTCTTTCTTCTGACTGGTTCAGACATGTTGTAAGATCTTGGCTGCATGCTTGCCAGAACTATCTAAATGTATTTCTAGCCATTTGTTTACAAAGATGGCCACTGGACCAACAAGTGATACCTCCTTTTCTTAGAAAACATCGGTTTATCTGTTTACAGAGGCACAGAGATGAAGATATATCAAAAAGTGTAAAACATACCTACTCACAATGTTTTAAATGGTTTAGTTCACAGTTCCCCCAAAGAGTGAATTGCAGTACTTTTAGTACATTTTTTTATTTTATGTGTGGTTGTATATATATATATATATGTATATACACACACACACACAGGTTTGTTTTGCTATCTTAATGAGGATATTCCTTAGGCATAATGGTTTTTATACTGTACAAACTTATACTGTACATTACATCTCCCTACACTAATCATACACTTACCATCCTACCATCACAGAAACATTCTGCATTTTTACATTTTTAATAAAACATTGTTTAGTATACTTTGAAAGCTCTTTTATATATGACGACTCATGAAATGTTCTCATAAAACGTTTACATTGTAACGACAGTGTAATACCCATGTCATTATACAAATTTGTGTCCTCATAAATCATGAAAACATGCGCAAACACACACACACATACACACAAGACACAGTGTTACTGAAGAACAAGAAAAATCAAGATAAATATTAGAATTTGTTGTGTAGAAATTAAATTAATGAATAAAGTGTTTCTTTTCTAAATGTCCTAGAAACAACCTACTGTTTGCCCAAATAAGTACTAACACAATATAATATGCAGTGGGCTCGTTTTCATGTTACATGGGTTGGAATAGCTGATAAACTACTAAACCTAAAACACAGATAGTTTCCCCAGGCTCCAAATACTTTCTCAGATTGCCTCCTGAAACATGAATGGACATGAATGATGAATGTGTATAGCAGCACATCTTTAACAGAGGATTCTCAAAGGATGCAAGAATACCAAGAAAGTGCCAGATTATTTGTGAAACTGTGCATGTCTCTCTCATTCATTACACTTCTGTATTGCAGGTGAACAGGTTTGACTTTGACATTTGTTCAAGCGCTGTCTGAAATAATGGTGATGTGCTGAAACGGAGGGAGATCTTTTCAGGTAACTTAAAAAAAAACGTGTTTGTGTTCTTTTTGAAGGTCTATTAATGTGGTTGTTCCTTTTACTGTCACTGGTTCATTTCAGTCAGTAGAGAGTTAACAATTCAAACGGCCTGTTTCTTGACATGACTGTGTTTACCTGTGCATCACTAAGTCAGAGTGACGTAAACCTGGCATGACCTCTCAGTTTCCATAGGTGCAAATCTATTTGTTTTTCCGACATCAACCTCACTTTTTCCTCATGATTTAAAATTGAGCCTGCAAGTCTATTCCTATACAACCTCGCTGATCTACAGCAGAGCCAAGCTATCATTTAATATTACTACCTCTGTAAATCCTAAAATTAATCCTGCTCTTCTGTTGTGTTGAAAGAAAACAGGCAGGTGATGCATAAATATCAGACAATTGCATGGTCCTGGCAATGTCTACGAATGAATTCACACAAGGTTTAGAATGCTGCCTGGATGCTAAAGGTCTGTACTACCCTGTCTCTACTTGCTTATTTTTGTGCGTGTGTGTATGTGTGTGTGTGTTTGCCAGGAAACATTTCAGCTGGAAGGTTGTCTGACTGAGCAGAGACATTACGAACTGTCTGTCTGAGTACTTATTTGTTTAAACATGTTCACAATTAAAGCACAGTCTGTTTAATCTGAATAAAGACTAATGTTTTAGTGCACTGTGGACAAATTTGGCCAGTTTGTTCACAAATGAAGAATTGAACCTTCTGCAGTTCTTTCGGCAACCACTGTGTGGTGATAAAGAATCAGAGAATTTATGCATTAGTTGTCAGTCTTGAAGTCCACAATTGCATTGACTTTGATTCTTTCATTTTATTCGAATTTTTATGTTTGTTTTATAGGAGACATAGTCAAAAACGATCCTTTAACCTTGGTAAAAACCTTTGTAGCTTTTTATAAGGTCCATTAACTTTTTTAGGGTAGTAGATTAATATTTCCATTGGAAATTCATGTTTCAAGTTTATAATTCATTAACTAATGTTAATGTATGCAATCTCAAATGTTCTGTATCATTATATGTAGAAATTAACATGAACCATAATTGTTAAAGGGATCGTTCACCCAGAAATTAAAAATTTCCCATGATTTACTCACTCTCAAGCATAGGTTTATATGTCTGTCTTCTTTCAGACAAACACAATCAGAGATATATTTAAAAATATCCTTAGTCCTCCAAGGTTTATAATGGTAGTGAATGGAGGGCCAATTTTGAAGCCCACCAAAATGCTTCCATCCATCATAAATATAATTCATACAGCTCCAGGAGGTCTTCTGTAGCAAAACGATGGGGTTTTTGTAAGAAAAATATCTACATTTAAAACTTTCATTAAGTAGTATCTCTCTATTTATCTGTCTGTCTGTCTGTCTTATAGCTGAATCGACGCTTCGCAAAGACAAGCTATGTGCTGTAATGCCATACATCATGTTTTCACTCAGTAAAAATACACAGAGCAAAGAGGACACTGACAACGCGTCGACAGACAACACAGAGCAGGTTACTTTTGATATGTTTCATATTTAAAATATTGTAATTTTTTTACAGAAGTTTAAACAATATATAGCCTATAGTGTCTCTTTAATGTGTCGTGACTGCCGGCGAAGGGTGGATTGAACTCATTTCAAAATGGGTGATCCTTACACAGTTATTGAACAGAACTGAATCATCACTGAACAGCTGAACAATGACACTACTGTCTTTTTTGAGCTGCTTTACTTAAGCTGAATTGAATTCTGTTTGCATAATTGATCATTATTTTCCTTTTTATCAGTGTAAAGCTGTTTTGAAACAGTCTGTATTGTATAAAGCAGTACATAAATAAAGGTGGCTCAACTTGTTCATTTGTTTCTAGTCTAGGTGCCAATGGCCCCCCACACTTACAGATGGAAAATGGCCTGAATGGAAGGTGTCAGGAATTTTGATGCCCTTGTGAGACCTGGACAGCACTTACTACCTGCCTCCAGGCACAAGGGTGGTAGCTGAAGGTATGCTGGCCTACGTGTGTGAACAAGGCAGTCAGCAGGAGCACCTGGAACCAAATTATGCATTTTGCTTCCATTGAGTGTTCATGTTTTCTGTTGCATGTTTGGTTGAAATCACAATAATTCTCTTTTAAGATCTAGTTTTGTTCCCCATAAACACTTTCCATTTTAGTGATGTTGCTCACTCAGAAAATTAATCAGAAATGGTTTGTGGTTCCTTTCAGGTACCAATTATCATGATATTTTAAAGTGACCAGCAATAAATACTCTCATACAATGTCATGACATTCACTTGGTTGCTATTACAGTGGGGGTGTTCTGAGTTGCCCAACGTTAAATTTAGCTTTGTCTCAAAATCTCGCTGTATATCAGTCATCGTTTACGATATTTTTGGCTGTAAATGTCTTGTGACATTGTACTTGCTAAATACTTGTTTTTCCTGGTTAGGACACTGTGACATCAGCTGAAGAGCAGGTGGTGTTTTATCGAAATAGATAAATAACCTATATAGGTCTTTATTTTTTCTGTAATATGCTGGTTCAACCAGAGAGATGAACGAAACCCTTTGACTTGCAGGAGGGATTGTGAAAAGCCAAACTGAAGAGTATTTCTGAATTTATAGCACATAATTTAATAACACTTTACATTCTTGTTCTTGAGGCACAATGTTTCAGAATGTTTGGCATTATGTTAATACCCAAAAAGAGTTTTTGGAGACCTTTGTCATACAATAAACAGCGGGACGCTGTGTTGGTGCTTATCTCGTCTGAACTTCTTGCAGCTACTAGATTTATACACCTCACCCAACCTGGGGCAAGAGGCCCCTCGTCCTGATTCCATAATCAGATAACAGGATTCTTTCATGCATGACATTGTTAGCCATTGCCTCACCCAAATAACTAAAAGTATGGCCTAGATCCATAGTTTGAGACATTGTGAAATCCAAGCATAAAATATAAATGTGCTAAAATACAGAGAGACATATTTGAAGACTATCTACACTGCTCGCTTTTCAATTCTGATTGGTCAGTATTTGAATTCATCAAATATTTTAGTGAAATGAACATTAGTTTAATGGATGATAATCCCAGTCAACTGATTTTGTATGAAGCTGTGTGTTAATCTGTAATATCTCTTTCTTTTCATATAATTTCAACTCATATTAGTATTTCATGTCCATTTATTCATTTATTTGGAAAGTAGTTGTATAACTTGAAGGAATAATGTTCCACTAGCTTCGCATCAGGTTTATTAGGAAAGAATTGTTTTTTTTGAATGTTTTTGAATGTCTCTTATTCTCAGACTGCATTTACTTGATCAAAAGTACAGTAAAATTGTAATAATGTGAAATATTATTAATAATTTTCTATTTGAATATACTTTAAAATGTAATTTCAAAGCTGAATTTTCTGCATCATTACTCCAGTCGTCAGTGTCACATGATCCTTCAGAAATCATTCTAATATGATTTGGCGCTTAAGAAACATTTTTTATTGTTATCAATGTCGAAAATAGTTGTGCTGCTTGATATTTTTGATACTTTTTTTAAACTCTTGATACATTTTTTCATTTATTTTTGTTACAAAAATTTTGTCTTTTCTGTCACTTCTAATCAGTTTAATGCATCTTTCTTCTTTCCTCTCTTACTGACCCCGAACTTTTGAACATTTTGAACGTTGACGTTGACATAGTCCTGGGGAATTTTCTGCCAATACTACATGAATACACATATTGCTACAACTTATGTCAGACTAAAAAGCAGCTTTCAAACTATTTGGCCCATTGTTCTGCGTCAAGTCCTAACTGTGGCAAAACATCACCAAACCAAATTCCTTGAGAATAAAGCAGCATACACAGATCAGTCATCAGCTCGAATGTCATATTAGTGGAATTTGAATCACTATTCTAAGAGTTAAAATATGAAATCCACTCTTGACAGAAAAAAATCCACAACTAGACCAGACACATTCATCTCCAAACAGAAGAGTCTTTGATTGATGTTCACAAATAGAATGGATTCAAAGGGTCTATGTTTGAAACAGAACTTCACATTATCTCGGCACAACAGCAGCACATTATAAATCAAGAGGGAAGTGATAGGAGCGTAGCTGGAGGACATGGATGAGCACAATGAAGCACTTTCTTGAGCAAAAATTGACACAAGATAGAGATGTTCAGTTATCAGGCAGCAACTAACTGTCACTTGGGGCTCAACAACTATTTGACCAGTGCAACAAACAATGAAATTAGTTTGGAGTTTTGGTTTGATTTTGCATTTTTAAGTTCTTCTCATAAGTTGTTTATTGAGTAATTACACACACATACACACAAATAAAAAGTCGAATGAAGCTAAAAGTTAAAAACATTTTATATTATAAATTAGAATTGAATTTGGAGAATGCTTATATAAGGGGATTTTACAACATACCTTGATTTTCTTAAGACATGCTCTTATTAACTCCAGGTGCATAACCAAAATGCACACACTGGGTTTTTTTTCTATTTTCCCATGAAATTTGCCACCAATGCCCAGGCTGGGAAAGGACTGCTTTTCTTCTCAGCTAGTGAACTGCGAAATGACTGATAATTGTGAAAAAATGCCGTCTTGGCTAAGAGTTTGTGTTATGTCTGGTGAAAGGCTAATCTAGTTGTGTATTTGTGCAATTCTGAGGTTACCAGCTCTGTTGATTAGATTACTAACATTTTTCAAATAGGTTAAACTTACAGACCTTCATTCTTTGAGTAATGTTTACCTGGATTCTTCCATCTGTGAAGCAAATCTGCTTCCTTAATGTTTGCTGCCAAAAATCTGGTGTTCATATTTTTCTAGATATAAAGTCCTTCCTGAAATCATAATGAGTTTACTAAGACCATCCTGATGTAGTTAGCATTTTTTTTTCGATTTACAGAAAACACACTGTGTAATCCAGATGGTCTTGCCTTTATTAAAAGAATAAAGCTTTCTTCTGTGGAATACAAAAAGTGAAATGTGTAGACTGCCCTGGCTGCTCTTTTCCATATTCCATATTTTCCATCATCTCAAAGCAACATAATATATGACTCGAGAGCTGCAGTGTAGGGAATCATTTTTAGTGAATGATGACTTGCATTATGGCCTGTTCGCCACACAAATCTGTAAAACTGTATATAGAATATAGTGCTTAAGTCATATGGTCTACTTTTATTATAATTCCCTTATGCTCATTTTGGAGCTTGATGGCAACTGCCTCCATTCATGTCCATTAAATGAAAGAGAAAAGCAGCTCATAGCAAATTGAACTATTCATTTAAGTGTCATTTCAGTACTATTAACATACAATTACAGTATTTATAATTTAATATTTTTAGTTTCCAGCTTTATGTATAATGCATTATAAAAGTAATTAATGCATTAACTATGCCTTGTAATGAATCTAATAAAACTTTGCATCCTAAAAATGAAAATTCTGTCATTAATTACTCACCCTCTTGTTGCTTCAAACCCGTTAGTTCATCTTCCGAACACAGATACTTTTGATGAAAGATATTTTTGATGAAATCGGTGAGCCATCTGACACAATTAGCACTTTTAAGGCCCAGAATGATAGTAAAGACATCATGACTACAGTGGTTCAACCTTAAGGTTGTGAAGCGACGAGAATACTTTATTCAACAATTTTTTCTACAAAAGTATTCTCGTCGCTTCATAACATTGAGGTTGAACCACTGTACGGACTATTTTAACGATGTCTTTACTATCTGTCTGGACCTTGAAAGTGGTAATTGTGTTACAGTCTGTTGGAGGAAAGATGACTCACAGATTTCATCAAAAATATCTGAATCTGTGTTCCAAAGATGAACTAAGGTCTTACGGGTTTAGAGCGACACGAGGGTAGGTAATTAATGACAGAATTCAAATTTTTGAGTGAACTAACCCTTTAATGCATTCTTTGCTTTTATAGGAATGCAAAGCTCACCAGGGCTGCGAACGTGTTTCAACAGCAGCCCGCGAGCTGCTGATCACAGCTTTGGCTCCAAAGGCAGTGACTGAACTCCACTAGCATCAGACTACTCGGCGATCCTCCGCAGTGAGAGGTTACCCATGGTGCAGAGTGCTCATAATGAGAACATGCTGGAGATGCTTTGATGAGGAGGCCTTACTGGTGTATGCATGCATGTGTGTACCAGTGGGTGTTCTTGAAGTCGTAGGTGTGTGCGTGTATGTCTGTTCCCCTTCCTCTCTTGTTGACCCACTGTTCCCAAGAAAGCTGACCCGACTGGGAAAACAAAAGCTGCACTCTTATTGACCCACTTCACACTGGTGCATAAATCTGATTGGGTGACACATTCTTTTACCTCACACTTGTTGTAAAGAATGTGCGCTTGAAAGAGACCGGAAATATTTTGTGATCACTCTTAAAAGGATCTTTGTTTAATCTTAAGCATGTTTGCCCAAAGTGGCCATTTGCAATCGGTAAGAATCTGAAGTATTATCATATCTTGAGCTCATTGGATGCATCTTATCTGGATTCTGATTTTATGAGTCCTGACAGCATACCAGACAGTGACAGACATATTTGAGGAGTGATTAACTTTTATGTGCGAGAAGCACTCTGCTCACTTTGGACTTCACCTTATCCTTTGCATTGCACAAGTACACCACGTAACCCCAAGTTAAAACTGCACTCCAGGTCATGCTTCGCTCAAGAGCGCTCAAGTTCACCTGGAAGACAAATTAGGGCTGGAAGCATAGAAGGAACTCTGTACACACTCGAAATTGTTCCCAGTCGAAGACAGGATCAGATTTGTTTCTCTTTTGTTGACCCTTTTTCTTGATGGCAGTTCAAACTTTCCTCAGTACAAACAAAGTAGCTTAAAGGTGATGTCATTTTTTCCCCATGTGAATATATGATCTCATATTCAAGTTTAACATGCAGAGACAGCTAAGTAAGCCATTTAGGTTATAAAAACATTGCTCTGCAACATTGACTCAAACAATGGTGTGAGTCTGCAGCAGGACTATCCCCTTGGTTGACCAATGGATGGAAAAATGTTTAGGACACCTGCTTCAAAAATTTGTCGTTATTTTTGCAAATCCCTTTGGTGATGCCGAAGTTATTAATTTTTGCACCTGTTGTCAAACAAACTTTGCAATCTGTTCAACGAATGAGTAATTGTTTTTGCCTTTTAGTTTGGTGCTGCAGTGGCGCCGACATTACTCTCTTAACATTTTATAATAACAGCGATGCTAGTGATTTAGTGTTTATGATTTTTCTGCCAACATGCTGGCAGTGCTATCAAATAAAGACTGCAAAAACAACGCTCTTTATCAAAGAAATCCAACGTTTTGTTCTCAAACAGGTTTCTGCAGTCTTTTAGATTAAAGGATTAGGTCACTTCAGAATTAAAATTTCCTGATAATGTACTCACCTCGATGCCATCCAAGATGTTCATGTCTTTCTTTCTTCAGGCAAAAAAATTAAGGATTTTGAGGAAAACATTCCAGGATTTTTCTCCATATAGTGGACTTCAACGGTTACCAACGGGTTGAAGGTTCAAATCGCTGTTTCAATGCAGCTTCAAACGATCCCAGATGAGGAATAAGGGTCTTGTCTAGCAAAACATTATTTTCTAAAAAAAATAAAAATGTATATACTTTTTAACCCCAAATGCTCGTCTGACAATAGCTCTAAGATGTGTGTCCATGACGCATTACGTTGTCACATTGGAAAGGTCACACGGGACGTAGGCTGAAGTACTGGCCCAGTGTTTACAAAGTGTATGTGTAAAGACTAAGCCAAACGCCTTTAACACAAAAAAAGGTAAAACAACGATGTCAGACGATTTTGAAGTTGGAGAAAATGCGATGGAATTTTTAGTTTTTCCGCCTACGTCATGCGTGACTTTTCCAACATGACTACGTAATGCGTTAAGTTGTAGATGCGCATCGCAGAGCTAGTGCAAGATGATCATTTATGGTAAAAATGTATATACATTTTTATTTTTTCGTTTTGCTAGAGAGAAGACCCTTATTCCTCGTGTAGAGCCCTTTGAAGCTGCTCTGAAATGGCAAATTGGATCTTCAAACCATTGGTAATCGTTGAAGTCCACTATTTGGAGAAAAATCCTGCAATGTTTCCCTCAAAAACCTTATTCATTTTTGATAGACATAAACATCTTGGTTGATATGGGGGTGAGTAAATTATCAGGAAATGTTAATTCGGAAGTTAACTAATCCTTTAAGCTATGTGATTAACAATAATATGTTTTCTTCACTACATGGTCGCTCAGTTTACACAAAATATGAAACACAAATATAATTTTTTTTCTTAAAGGGATAGTTCACCCAAAAATGAAAATTCTGTCATCATTTACTCACCCTGAAATGCAATGGAATACTATGGAAGTCAATGGGGTCCATCAATTGACCCTTCGCAAAACCCGCCCCATGTTGCTATACCCGACAACCCATGCTCTCTCGCAGTGAAAAACACATCGCAGAGCAAAGAGGACACTGACAACGTATGAAACAGTTTCCTATTTAAAATATAGCAATTTTTTAAAGCAGTTTAAACACTAAATACCGTACAGTGGCTCCTTAATGTGTCGTGACAGATCCTTCAAACGGCTAGTTCATTACTAGTTCATTTATAGCATCAAATAAACATGAATGAACATCAGAGGAAATGTTGTTTCAAGTGCAAAATACGTGAATACACACAATATTTCAAGTTAAACAACGTTAATCTACTATAGGCCACTCCCTGACGGCTTTGTCGGATAAGATGGCGGATTCGCCATTATGATTGGTTAGATCGCCTGTCAATCAAACTGTTTGCGAAGGGTCAATTGTTTGATTATATTCTTCAAAATCTCTTCATACAGGTTTGGAACAACTTGAGAGTAAATGATGACAGAATTTTGGGTGAACTATCCCCTTTAAGAAAATATATGTAAATTTATATCACTTGACGAATCTTTAAATTAAAATTTAATTTTTTTTGTACATTTACTGACCCGTTTAGATTCTGTTTCCTCAAAATGAGTATTTTCAAGAATCTTTTTTCTTGTTTATTTTTTTCTGTGTTGTTTTTTAAGAACAGGAAAAAACTAAAGCATCCTTGAGATCTCAAAAAAAAAAAAAAAAAAAAAAAACTGCTTTAGTTATATCAAGATTACAAAGAGTTCTTGATATTTTGAGGTAATGAGAAAAGCTGAAAAGCTACACGAGAAAACAAGACAATAATGCAAAAACAAAACAAGAAAAAAACAAAAACAATGCATGGTCTCCAAGGGCTTGCGTAGGTCACGTGACCTAGCGCGTGACGTCACAGAGGCCAAGAATGCAGGTAGGTGGATTCTCTCGGTAGGCTTTAGGACCCAGAGGACTAGTCTTGAACCGTTCGTGTGCCGCTGTCCTCGCTCCGTCTCGTTCATCAGTACGGGTCTCGGATCACTCTCATCAGCTGTTGCACCCGCGCGAGAGCTCTTCTCACTCCAAAGAGGGAAAGTTCCATCCACCTTCCAACCAGGATCCCATGTAGCTATCGGAACCAATCAGTTGTAAAAACTGAAATGGCAAGGTATAATGAGAAATGCACTTTAGAAGCCTTTCAGAGTGTAAATGATTAAGATGAAGAAAAAAAGAAAGAAAAGAAAAACAAAACCTAAGCAAATGTGCGTCATCGTTGCAGGTGTCTTGCGTTTTTGGAGCGGTTCATCTGCTGCGTGTTCATTGCTCTGTCACCGGCTGCATCGCAGAGGAGAGGTGAGTACAGATCCGCATGGGATGAGAGCTGGACCACTGGCACGTGTGTCCTTACACTTGTTGAAAAGTCGAGCGATACAGACTTCATCATGTGTAGTGCTGCAGTATCAACATATAATGTTAAACATCATGTTGTCTAATGCATTGTGTGGAAAGAAAAAAAAAACAGTATGTCTGTCTATAGGATTTTATTCTGCTTCCCTAGTCCTGCCAGCTGTTGCATGTTTTATTTGCCTTTATTTTTCCGGTCCACACCCCAAAAGAATTATAATTTTAAAATATATATTAGATTTTTTCTTTCATTTACATTTAAAAAAAAAAAAAAAAATCTTCCAAACGTGTCTCTTTTCTAGTGTAGGCTATCTCATCAAAATGTTGGGTTTTTTAAAAGTTAGGTCTGTTTAATTTTCCCTATTGCTATGAGATTAGACAGAGACGCCAAAATTTGCTGACATAATTTTTTCCTCTATCCGGCGTCCTTCCGAGTGTTAGCCTGGACTTGTTTAATGAGGTGGATTGTGGGATCTGCCTACACCATACGGCAGTTTTGGAAGTGATGGAGTCTCTTCCAATGTATATCGTTCTGCCATGACTTCAGTCGCGGACCATTTAATTAAGAAACGGTCTGTACAGCTGTCATGTCAGGCAGGCATGAAACTGAGAGATCTAAGAAACTGAGAACCTCTTTATAAATATTTGATTGACAGAGATCACGGTTGCTGTCATCACATTATATAGGGATAACTCGCATCAAAGTTTGTGGGTGTGCCATTTGCCTTTTTGATTGAGGCACAATACTTAGGCTATGAGTGTTGCGTCTCAGTTTCTCAAATAATAGATACCATGAAGATTCCCTGCTTGGGTTTATAAATTTATGGGAGGTTGTAAATGCTTGATGTGTCAGGATTTGATAGAGATCACGTGTTCACCGTGTGAATATATGAATATCTGTTTGATTGTTTTGAAGTATTGTCGAGAGAGAGCCATGCTGTAATTTGAATGACAAGTTTCACTTTGTATGAGTGACTGACTTTGTGTTGGGACAGTCAGAGTGCAGATTATACTTTCTTGCCCCATAGTGGATTTTTCTTTTGTCATGCCATCAATTTGTCGCTCTTTGACTGATCGTGGCCTGAGGCTGCACAGCAGGCCGGAGGAGAACAGCTGTAAAAGGACACCCCACCGGGATATTTAATCGCTGAGAGAAATTCTGCATTAAAAATCACAGCAAACAAGGTTTCCCACCTGCTGTATATGGATGCCTAAACGATAGGAGGCAGGAACGTCCTGTTGAGAACTCTGTGGTTGCAAGTAACAATACGCTTTTACCCAAAACAAAGCTTTCTTCATGCTCAGGGATACCTGGAGACCAAATAACCTCCATGACCTGTGCTTTAGTTAGAGCCGCTTTGTTCATTACTAGCTCGATTGCAAATGTGATATTGGTTTTATAGATTAGTTTTAAAAACAAAGTTAATATAAGTAACTTGGGCGTAAAGAAAAGGATAGTTTGTAGCACTTTTCAAGCATATTTTCAAAGAAATGTGACAATAAATTTATGGCTATAGCAGAAGTCGAAGACCTAACACTTGTTGATTTACTTAAAGACTTTGGGAACTCTTTGATTGATTACAGAAATATCTCATATGTTTCTTGTTTGATTGATGATCTCATAGCGTTTATATCCCCTTCTGTTAAAATAGCATCAACTTTGTTGAGTTTCCATTAGGAAATAATTTATTGTTGGAAATTTGTTGATGAGGTTAAAAAGGGTGGATTAAACATGATATGACATGATGACTTTAAATGCAAGTTCTGATGCTAGATTTATGTTAACTGCCTAAACATGTTTTACTGAGTCCTTTGAACACCCACAGGCGCTAACATATATTCGCTAATCATATTTTAAAACGAATGGAATGCCTTCATTTTCATGACACAGATAAAATGTAATCATTACAACAAAGTCCTTGGGTTTTCTTTTACTCTTTACACAGATGATCGACGATATGTTTGACGAAAGGGCGTGATCCACATGTGAAGCGTGACCTTTTAGTTAGCGGCTGCATTCTTGTAGGTGAATGGCAGTGCTTTCTTAAGGGAATAGCTCAGCCAGGGAATTAATATTTTATCATTATCTTCAGATTCGCATAGCTTTTTTTTCTTTTTGGAGTAAAAATCACCAACCACATTTTTTTTTGTGTGTGTGGACAGCAGCTCTGTCCTGGTTCAGCAACTCCTGTGGTTTCAGTAATCCAGAGATTTTCCAGTCAATAAACAGATTCACTTATAGCAGAGTCTTTTTCACTTGCAGACTCAAGTCAGGGCCCCGTTTATCTGTCTGAGAAGTGTTGATGCAGAGATGTGAATTGAATTTTTCTTTAAACCACCTCTCCTTTTCAAGGGGAGCAGTGGAGACGGCATTATCCTGTGAGCTAAATGGGCTGTATTTAACCCACTTTGTGAGAATGGGAGCCCCTGGGATCAAGAGATGGCTTAAGTGTGTGTGTGTGTGTGTGTGTGAGAGAGAGAGAGGGTCAGTGATTAAGAGAGAGAATGTGTGTTTGTGCACTTCTCTTATACCCCATCAGAACAAAGAGTCTGGATTTATCATTAAACTTAGAGGTATTGTGATCTGGTAACTAGGGATGCAAAGGATTTACAAAGTTGTCAAGCAGAATAATAGCCCTCATTTTTCACGTTTCCACAATTAAATTGAAGCATCCCAAACTTCTCTGACTTTAGCTGTGACTTTTGTTTTAGATTTGTAATGCATACTCCATATGATGTTCTTATAAAATGCATTATAGTTCATGGGTAGAATTCAGCTTCCTTCTCATGCAAATTAAGAATCAATTTCTTGTCTCTCTCGATCAACTGTTTTTGTTTTCAGGAGCCAGTTTTTTTATTGAAGACATGAAGTGGTGACTCTCCACAGTAACAAAACTGTTTATAATACGAAAGTAAACTGAAACTGTGCATACTTGGAATGCACACAGAATAGATTTCCTCTGCCTCATCATGCTCAGTTACGTTGTCGTTTTTTTTACAATGTGTTTAGTTAGTCAATTTGACCCAGTGATGACCTGCAGTATATGCAATGAAGCATATCTCACACCTTGACATGAAAAATATAAACCGATGAAGTGAACATTTAACCCTGTGGCTTTTGCCTCACAAAATTCGAAACCAATGTAGACTACATATGCAACACAGGTTGAGACTTTATTGTTAGTAACAATCTGGCAAAGTTACCTTAAACTGTGGTCTTCAAGGCAATTTATTTTATAGTAAAGTACACCCTAAAAACCGCTGGGTTAAAAACAAGTGAAGTTATGTTAAAAATGGACAAAGCCAATGATTTAATGTTTAAATGTTTGCCAAACGTGCTTGGCAGTTTTATTTAACTCAACTATTAAGCCAGCATAGGGCTGTCTTAAAATTAACCCAAAATAGACATAATTACTGGAGCCAACAAAAATAATCCAAATGTGAACATTTATTAATGAGCAATTTTATGAATATTTATTGTTTAATTATTATTATGTTCATTTATTTAACATATTAACGAATGCTCATTTCCCACATATTTTGGGTTAATTTTAAGCAGTCATTTTTAAATAATAGTTGTGTTAAATAAAACTCTTCAGCATGTTGGGCAAACATTTAACCCAACTGCTGGGTTAAAACAACCCATTAGTTGGGTTTAAACAACCCAATTGCTTCGTTTGTCCATTTTCAACCCAACTTGGGTTGTTTTCAACGCAGCATTTTTTGAGTGTATAGGGTCTAGGATAAATGTGGGGCGGTGTGGGTCAAAATTTACTCTTTTTCTGGTAACCAGCCAAGTGGATATATTTAAATATGCTTGGTTGTTTTAACTCAAATTTGGGTCAAAAATGGACAAACCCAACCATTGGGTTAAATTTTTAATAAGAATTTTAACCCAACAGTTGGGTTTGTCCATATTTAACCTAATTGAACCATTGAACCACAAATGTCCAAATAATGGCTTTTTACTACAGATTTGCTATAAATACATTCATGTTTTGGAGATGTGATACTCCAACATGCCAGCTAAAAGGGTGGGGACCGCATTGCTAAATATGAACTGACTGCGACACATCTGTGTTTTACAGCACAGTGTCGTAATCTATTCACAGTAATCCTACAAGAACAGAGGGTACCGTTAACATTCAGTGACAGGAATGAAAACATATGTTTCTCCTTAATGCTTGTCATTTTTACTTTACCACACAATAGTTGCAGGGCTTAAAGGAAGTGCATTCTAATAGCATGCGTAATGTCCGAGATTTAGAGTTGACGAGATCAGGGGTATAGTATTCGCAGCAGGTAAATCATTCAGTCTGTATAGGTTACTGTTTTTTTTTTTTTTTGATACTTTTAATTTAGAGTTTATTTATTATACACATCATCCCTAGAAATCACTATAAACGTAAGCAATGGCAGATGTATGAAGGGTTTGCCATGGTTTTGTAAGCTGGGTCACCGTTTAAACTGGTTTCTTTAACTTTACTCGGTCACAAAGTTAGATTTACTCTTTGTTTGCTTGGCACAATGAGCGATCAGCTGTCCCACCAGTGCATTTGCGTCCTCTCAATAAAAGCAGGTGTGCGCTGTGGCTATTCACAATGTCAAAGCCGAAAGGTCTCTCATTTTGGTCCAGTGCCATAAACGCAGCTCTGTCTGAATGATATCTTCCCGACACAATTAGACCTATTCTAAGTGGTGATTTGGTGATCTTCAAAGCTTTCCAAGGTTTAAACCACAATTGAATTCTAGAAAATATTTGCAAGCACATGCTACTGCCTCATACCACTAGAAATTTACTCTCCAAAAGCTTTGATCTGAATTCGCCGTAGCATGTCCTCTTCCCTTTCAGAGTGATGCTGTAAGCGCTAGCAGCTGTTGTTTGTATATTTTTTTTTTTTCATGTAGCGTCAGTCCTTGGTGTCTGAACCTCTTGGTCTCACACTGAGCTTTAGCAATTTAGTGCCAAAAACCAATAGGAAAACCATAATTACAGCTCTTGGGTCATGAAAGGACGATTTGCAATACTCTTTATGACCCGTACCCTACCATCATCATGGCTAATAGGCCACTGAGTGGCACTGAGTGCTCCTGAAGTCCTTCCTGCCCTTACTTTTTTCGCTTCCTTCACCTGTAATTGTGGCGGCAGTTTACCTCTATAGCGTTATTTGACAAATGACAGGCCAATGGGTTTTGTACACATCTCAAATTCCCCAGAAAATGCTCCTGTGGTTTAAAGGCGTTAAAGGCAAATAGGAAAAGTTGACTTTTGCCGAAATAGCATTATGTGGATATAGACACTGTGTACTTTTATTGTAAGGTGTATTGTGTACCAGATGATGGATTGACTTCCTATTTGGGTTTTACAGATAGTGTCTTGCTTTTGCAGCTGTTGTGGAAGAAGATGGTGTTGATAAGGAGGGGCAGACGGGTGGGGTTGGGGACAACTGCACGTTATCTTTATTACTGTCTGTTGTCATCGGTGTAAAGTTGCACTTCTGTGGATCTGAGGCGGATAGAATGGATTTTTGTGAGCCAGGATGAATGATGTTTGGGGGATGTATTATTATTATTTAACAATTTAACTGGTATTTAACTTTTTGTAATTATGGTGTAAAAAACATTTGTTAGTAAGTAAAGAAACTAATCATTTTCTTTAATAAGAATGCATTAAATTAATCAAAAGAAGAAAATCTGTTTCAAATAAGTGCTGTTTTTAATGCATCGTGGTTTTCATAAAAATATTAAGCAACACAACTGTTGCCAAACATTGATAAAAAAATGAAATGTTCTTTGAGCATCAAATCGGCATATTGGAATGATCTCTGAAGGATCATGTGACACTTAAGATTGAAATAATGGCTGCTTTGCCATCAGGAATAAAGACATTTAAGTATATTTTTTATGTACAGTATTTTGTCAAATGCAGCCTTGGTGAGCAAGATAATGTATATAAAAACAGTAATTCACATTTATATTTTATGCAACTGTTAAATTGAATCTGATTGTACAGTTTATTTTTTAAAACGGTAAAATCAAAAAGCCAGCTGAAAATGATTTATATGATAGGGCTATTATAAATTTTCATTTTATGTCTTCTAAATGGCAGCTGGCACACGAGTACTGTTTTGAATAATTGTTCTCTATAACAATTATTATGCATAATTGCAATAGATGAGAGCTTAACTTGTTTTATCTTGCCTGCAAGCGAATCATTTTAACTTCCAAGGTGATTATTTTGATAGTGATTTAGTGAGAAATTCATGGCTTGCAGACGTGATTGTGTAAGTATTTTCACATGAAGTAAATCACGGCTGACACTATGGTGATAAAATAAAGTCAAAATAAGTTTCAGCCATTGTTGCGTTCAAAATGGTAAATGCAAGAGGGAAATTACTGTAAAATGTAGTTTAAAAAACGATTCTAAATAGACTTCAAAAATGATGATTAACGAAAAAATTAATTGAGCCATTTTATCCACTTTTCAATAAAATCTCTCTTTTATAATGCACTTAGAACATTTAATGGCTAAATAAATTGCATTAAAACTGATAGGTAATTGATATCATGAATATTTCAATCAATTTACTACCTACCACTTTTTTTCTGGCTCTGACATGTTTTCTAATAGGAGATATATAAAATATGCTTGTGCAGATAGTCATCTCATCGTTAGATCTTGACAATTGGTCAATAACGAGAGGCTGCCAATAGGAAAATGGTTTCCATGCCGACCAGGTATAGATTTGTCAGACACAAAGCGTAGTTTGGCCTCTGTGTGAGAAGTAAGATCCCGTTACCTGGCACTTTATCCTCCCACCAGCTTAAGAAGTGTTTACATGTCCCAAGTAACAGTCTGCTGAACGCAGGGCTGGATGAAACCAGATACAACATCCCATGAAATCTATACCAGCGCCTTTATTCTCATGAATGAAAGTGGGATTTGAATGACCACCACTGTACACCACACAAGACTATTAGGGCAAAGGCCAGTGAACTGATACCTTTAGTCGCTCAAGGCAATTCAGCGTCTATTTCTGCTCTATATGTGCTTGTGAATTTTAAGATCTTGATATGGATCTTTTTGTAGATTCTCTACTTTTAAAATAGGGTTTTAATACTCTATTTTTCTAATGGTCTTCCTTGAAGTGGTTTTCAAAAGACGATGTTTGAAATTCCCTCCTTTCATTCATTCTTTCACCAACAGCAGTGTCCATGGACAGTTCTCTTGTTTCACCCCACATAAATCTTTCTCCCCAATGGTGTGAAAGACGTCTGTCCCCTGGGCAAGGGAGATTACCATCAAGGGCAGTGGGCTTGAGAACAAAACACAGATTTGCGGAGGTCCTTTACCCAATTCTGTCTCTCCTGAGAGTTCTGGGAATGGGGGCTGAGGTCAGATATGGGAGACGGTATCATTCATGCTCTTTAGTTGTCAGGGAAAGAATGCAATGAGACTTAACACTCGAAAGGCCCTCTTGAGGCAGGTGCAAAAACCCTGTTTTCTATAGCAACACCTTTTTCTATAGGAGGTCACATGAAATGGCATTCAAGGATCCTCTCGGTTCTCACTGTCGGTGCGGCTCTCTTCTTTGCCTTGACAGCTAGAGGCATGTTAAGGCATGCTGGGATAGAGCAAATATTGTGCTGTGACCATTTTCTTGCCTTCTCGGATTTCAAGAGTGGTGAGTCAGGGGTGTGTGGGTTTAGTTTGGGAGGAAGGAGATAGATTCACCCAAAAAGGAAAATTGCCATCATTGATTCACACTCATGTCGTTCCAAACCTATGTGTTTTTTGTTCTTTTGTGGAACACAACAGGAGAAATTCTGAATTTTTCCTTCACAAGCAGTACAAGCAGTACAGTGAATCGGAACTAAAGCGTTCAAGCTTAAGAAAAGGACACAAAAGCAACAGAAATGTACATTAATAGTGGTTTTTAGAACTAGTGTGCTATATTCCAAGTTATACAATAGTTTTGTGTGAGAAATGGATCAAAGTTAAGTTTTTATTCCATGATAATCTTCACCTCCAGTGATTCAGATCAGCGATTCATTCGAGAAATATGACTCAAACAAATCGTTTGTTTTCTCTCTTTCTCTCTCTCTGAATGTACATATATGTATAGGTCAGTAAGTATTTTTTCAGGATTCTTTGATGAATTGAATGTTCAAAAGAATGTAATTTATTTGAATATATATATATATATATATAGCAATGTGAAAGTCTTTACTGTAACTTGACCAATTTAATATATCCTTGTTGAATAAAATTTAAAAAAAAAACTGGCCCCAAATATTTATTTATTTGTAAATATGTTCTCACACTTGAAATATAGTGTGATATGTACTTCTTTTATGATTCTTTTGTGGTGCTTTTTGTTTCTTTTTTTTTTTTATGAAGATTGAAAGCTTCAGTTCCCATTCCTTGTAAATAGAAAGAAAAGAGTATGCAACACATGTTTTGTGTTCTACAGAAGAAAAAAAAGAGTCAAATGGGTTTGCAAATGATGACAGAATTTTCAATTTTAGGATGAGCTATCCCTTCAAATGTCTCCAAAGATGCTGAAGCAGTTTAATTAGATGCACAAGGATTCATCGAATTTGCTAAATTAAAACAGACTGCAGGGGCTGGACGTTTTAAGTAGTTTTCACTTGGAAGTTTTTTTTGTTAATTGCATGGGCTTGTTTCAGCACAAAAGTCAAAGCATCACTTTGCTCAGCATGCTTGGACGCCCCAACTGTCCTGTCTCTGAGCTGGAACCGAAACAGTGAAGGAAGTCCTCTATTCTTCTCTGTAATGTAGGCCAGATGGCACAGTGCCATTCTTTGAGACATTCACAAAAAGGGAAGGGAATTAAGCCAATTGTGGGGTAGTTAGAACATTTAGAGAGCAGTGAAAGATTTGCCAGTCCATTCCTTTACAAAGCTATAGAGTTATCCGCACACAAAAAGTGAGGGAGGGCCATCATTTTGGAAGAGTCAACAGTTGACTCTCTTGTTACAGGCTTTTTGGCTGAAATTTCCCAAGCTGCTTTGCTCTATGGTAACTTGGTGGAGAGAATGAACATGGTTCATGGAAGTGCTCTTGGTTTATAATATCATTATGCACCAATTACTCTGGCTACATTGCTGCATGCTTGAATTTTTTTTTAATTTATTTATTTTTTTAATAAAGATGCATGATAGTTGACGTTTTCCATTGCCCCCAAGCCAAGTTGGAGCAAAAGATTTTCATTTTTTCCACACCCTTGCAATACTATACAATCCTTGGCACTGTTTTTCTCTATGTTCTGAAATTTTATGCCAGTGAAGTCTGTTTTGTCCTTGTTTTTCGGTTTGTGATCTCTTTTATGAACTAGAATTCTATGTAAAGTGAGACCTTATCCACAATAATGTTTCTTTGGATTTGCTTATTTACAGTTTTTGTACTAAAAGTGAATAACCGCTTTAAGGTACTGGTGAAAAATTCTGTTTCAAATAAATGCTGTTCTTTTCAACATTCAGTTCAAACACAAACAGTTGTATTAGGGTTTCCACAAAAATATTAAAGGGTTAGTTCACCAAAAATGTCATTATTTACTTACCCTCATGTCGTTGCACACCTGTAAGACCTTTGTTCATCTTTGGAAAACAAATTAAGATATTTCTGATATAATCCAATGGCCTCCATTGACAGCAAGATAATTGACACTTCCAGTTGTAGATCTGTGAAGCTTCGAAGCTTCATGAGTGCAGTGTTTTGAAATCGCCCATCACTAGATGTTGTTCAATAAAGTCCTTTTTTATAAAGTAGTTTTTTTTTACCACACAAAAAGTCTCTTCATAACATTAAAGTTGAACCACTGTGCCCACCGTGTTGTTTTAAATATGTCTTTAGTACCTTTCTGGGCATCTGAAAGTGTTAATTATCTTGCTTTCAATAGAGGCCTCACTGAGCAATCGGATTTTATCAAAAAGATCTTAATTTGTCTTCCGAAGATGAACGAAGGTCTTACAGATGTGGAACGACACGAGGGTGAGTAATTAATGACAGAAATTTCATTTTTGGGTGAACTAACCCTTTAACCTCACACTGTCCTGACTTCAGGCTTGACCTCACTTTGTTTAACATGGTATACATTTGCTAAACAGTATACTGTCAAAAAATATTGAGAATGGCTCTAAGGGTCTATTGTCAATCTCTAACAATTATTGCAGCACAGCAATTGTTATATCAAGAAATGTTTCTTGAACACCAAATCAGTGTATTAGAATGCTTTCTGAAGGATCATGTGACACTGACTTGAGTAATGATGCTGAAAATTCAGTTTAGTATAACCAGAAATTCCATTTTAAAATGTACAGTTTCAACTTATAGTAATACTATAGTTTTTTTTTTTACTATATTTTTGATCAAACAAATACAGCTATGATGAGCATAAAAACCTCTTTCAAAAACGTAAAAAAAAAAACTATATGCAGAGCTTTATTTAGATTATTTGGTGCTTCCTCGAAAAATTAAAGAAGGAGCCGTAATCGTGAAGTGTCAATAGAATCAGAACTAGAATCATTAAATTCCTTGTAATTCCCAGAATGCACAATGCTACAGTACACATGGCCTACCTAGTGTTCTGTCTTTCCAATTTCCGAGACACAATGAACAATAAAACTTGTGTATCTCCACTGGAATCCAGGTCAGTCTGAGTTTAGTCCCATAAGAATAGAGACTAGTTGGGTCAGGTCCATGTTGATACCTGGTGCTGATTGATGTCATGATTTTATCTAACTTAGAACTTTCAGCTGGAGAGTCATTGGCTATGAGTCTCATGTCTCCTGCCGTCGGGGCACATTTACTATGTCTACAAAACACATTCAGTTAATGAGTGCTCTCCTGAGGCAAGTGTCACCACAGTTCTCAGAGAGATTTTTCTCTCAGATTATCATTCCTTTGCCCTTTATTATCTCGAGTCGAGTGGCTGGAAATCTTAGACCCTCTTTGGAAACCGTCTCACGGAAAACAATGCGACCGCCGGTCTCTTTTCAGCCTGCTTGTCACTAATTGCGGGACAGGCATGGCCCGACTGATGAAGGACCCCTTTGTCATGCTCAGTGGTCCTGTTGAACCTAAAGCTTCTGATGTTGCTTGAGGCAAGACGTCAGCCCTTAGATAATTTCTTACTTCATTACACAGGATTACCATGTCGACTAAAGAAGGCCAGGTTATGGTTACATATAAGTGTGTTGAGGTAAGTTCACTCCGTAGTTTTGTTTCATCAGCAAGACTTAGACTTCCCTTAGTCATTCTTACAAACAAGGAAAAAGGTCACATTCTGTCCACTAATCCTTAAGTATTAGCTTTCTTTAACAGTCAGTCACTAAACAACAGGGATTAAGTTTGAAGTCGGGACCGTTTCATTCTCCAAGCCGTGGAATTTCATGCTTGGTGCTTTCAAAGAATATGTCTTGAAGTTGTAAGTTTAGCATAATATCTGGGGTTTTCTGTGAAAATGCGGTAAAGCAGTTGACTGCCTTTGCAGATATCACAGGCTGGGATTAGCTTGTGATGATGATGTGTGGTTTGATATGGCAGGGATTCTGTTTTTTTGCGTTTCTAGATCATTTGAGTAGCTTTGTGTGCCAATCAAGCACCATTTCTCTTTTAGTTTAAACCTAAGATGATAACTAGAGATTAGTTTAGTCATTTTCATTCAAGTGAGTAGCATGTTACCATGTCTGGGCAGTATTATTATAACAAATCCCTGTTCCAGCAGTTCTGGAAAACTCTATCTGTATCTTTGCCGGTGATTCATGAGCATGGCAATGAGCAGCAACAGGATGAGAATGCAATGCTTTGACCACAGCAGAATGTTGGAGTGCTTTTATTTAACCACCATTGATGCAAGATACAGTATCATTAGTAGACTGAGAGGGACAGCTGCTCGGACATGTAGCTTATACACTACTGTTTAGAAAGAAGTATTTTATGCGCACCAATGGAAAAGCTGAATTTTCAGCGTCATTACTCCACTTTTCAGTCATATGATCCTACGGAAATCATTAATATGCTGATTTTGATGCTCTTCAACTACAATTTATAGATGACATTTATTTTTATAAATGTTGAAAATGTAAGTTGTGCTGCTTAATATTTTTGTAATCTTTTGTTTCAGGATTTTTCAATGGATAGAAAGTTCAAAAGCACAGCATTTATTTGAAATAGAATTTGTCCCAATATAAAACTATACTCTGTCATTTTTGATTCATTTCATGCATGCTTGGGGAATAAAAGTTTTCCTACTGACCCCAAAGTTTTAAACAGTAACATATATATAAACAAAGAATTAGCATTAAATGAGTTAAATGTGCAAAAAAACAATATAGGTAATATTTTCTTTATTGTCACTGTTTTTTTCCTCATCAACATCAAGTGACAATAATTGATGATTGTAGTCACACATCCTGTGTGGGATCTTTTGTAAAGTGGTAATGAATAGACATGGCGTTATGAGATTAAAAGGCTGTAATATGTTGGCCTGATTATTGGAAGTAAAAATTACAGACAGGGTTGGCTTAAAAACCTTATCTTGTGTTGTGTCTTCACTAACATCCCTTTCAAAAGATCATTTATAGAGTCTAAACTTCTTCATTCTCCAAATTATGGTTTAAAATAAACAACAAAGAGAGCTTCATAATTTGTATGCAGTGCCTCCAACCAAAAGCTTGTCATTACTTGGGAGTTCTCACACTGTGGCTTTGGGACCCTTAAAGTTAGTGAGATGAGAGTCAGATTTTGCTCACACCAAAGGTGTGAAGATTAAACGACACAGAATCCAGCATCCCTAAAGAAGAGCAGTTGCTCAGTCTGAAAAATTGCTGTTTTCTACGTTCACCAACTTCTGCGTAGTGAAGACATCATGTTTATATTGCAAGAAAATGTGTTATATTGCGCAGTAGCCGATTTTCATAAGGCTGTGTCCCAAATATGTGTTAATGCTATTGACTAAACCATAGCAAATCTAAAAATACTTAAAAAATGTTTGCTGGAAGCCTTTGCCAGACCACAGAATTGATATCACTTGTAGATGGATTGTCGACATTCTATTATTGTAAACGATCCATCCTATATCACTATATGGAAAAATTTAATTGCTTTGTGATATGCCCGAGGGGTTGTTAATCTTTGGCTCAATCGTAACAATGTTGTGGTGATAAAAGCCAAATCAGTTTTACTCATTGATTGACAGGGGAATGCCAAGAATGCTGGATGTCTGGTTTGTGTGTCAGTGGATGCCCACAGAAAAGTGAAGCTGTGGGCCCCTATTTCATTAGATATGACTACTTACAGGAATGTGAACAGGCACTGACAGACTCTAAAGATCTTGAAATGAAGCAACACCAAAAAACAGCAACCGATTCCATGTTTTACAGGTTCACTGGGTTTAGAAGACCATTTTATACGTTTGAGATTTTGCAGTTGATCCATTTGAAGCGAGAAGTCTCACAAGCCTGAACAGTAAAAGTTCTTGGCTCATTTAGTTCTGGATATTTGGAATTTGGTGAATAACGGACCAATTCACACTGCACCAACAGACACGACCAACACAGACAATCACCACATTACTGTACGTCACTTCTCAGACATTCCGTGACCCGACAAAACGCAGATTCAACAAAAATGTTGACCAACGGCAACAGAGGCCGACAGGTTTAACACTAATCCGACAAAACCTGACAAAGTGTGTGTTGTCGTCTGTCGGCGCAGTGTGAATTGGCATTAAGTGAACTGGCTTGATAAACTATTTTGTGAGTTGTTTTTACAGATTCAGTTGAATTTGACTCACAGATCATATGCTTCTAGACTAACATTCTTATAAAGACACAGTTTTTCTGTTCAGTTATTTCTTGTTAAAGACTTATTAAGCCCAGTTCAATTGACATTTACCATTGAAACAAAAGCTTAAACCCTTTCCTCTGCTTGTCATTGGATTTTTGTGACCACATTGCTGTGTGGCCTCACCTTGTCAGGTGCCAGGGATTAGGTGCACCCCTCTGAAAGTGACAATAGCAGGTTTGTTTGCGTCTCCTTAGAGGATCAGCTGAGCTCCACTCAGTTAAAAACCTCTGAGATAATCTGTCCTGGTGCACCAAACACATACTTTTCATTCCCATGTAACAAATATGCTTTTCCTTTTGCAGTTTTCTCATTCTTGTGCATAGTCTTTGTTTAGTTCTTGCACTGCTAGATAATTACGCTGCTATGCCATTTTATGGCCAAAATCTAATACAGCTTTGAGTGTAACCTTCCTAATGGATTGCAACGAGTTCAGTTGTTTATTCCATTTCAAATAGGAAGCAGTCTTAGACAGAAGGTTGCAAAGCAGCTCTCTAGGCTTTGAAACAGAGCTCAGATATTTCTATTCATGTCTTGGATCTGATGTTGCCTCTAATTTTTGAGGAGTATTTTTACATATTAGCAGTTCATAGAGCAGAAGAAAAATCAATAAATGCACTTTAATGTCCTCTAAAAGCGTTCTCCGATCATGGAGCACAGTCTAAATTAAATAAAACAAGAGGTTAATGATTTTTTTTATTTATTTATTGCTGTAGGCGAATAGATTTCTCTTCTATTTCTTTGTTGTTGTTTTTTAAATAATAATGTTTTTTAAATAATAAAATTGTACTTATCCTATAAGCTCCTAATTTACTGCTTATTAATAGCTACTAAGATAGTTGTTGTAATGTTAAATTTAGGGATGTAGAATATGGTCAAGCAGAATAATGCATTAATATGTGCTTCATAAGTACTAATAAACATCCAATATGCAAGCTAATAAGTAACTAGTAAAAAGTGAGAATTGTTCCCCATACTAAAGTGTTACCAAAACTTCTAAACATCCGCAAAACATAAAAAGATATTTTTTAAATAATTTAATAATTGTATATATATGGAAAACAACAGAATTTTTGCCATGTTGATTTAGTATTCAAATACTTAAGATGCTGCTTATGCTTTGACATTAATGACTTTTCATCATTATGAAAGCATAAGCTTAGGAGCCTTTAAGATGCTTTAAGTATTGTGGAATAGTTGTGAACTCAGTAACCTCACTGAAAACCCATGGCGTGAGGACATTATGTAAAGGATTAATGCAGGCCCTGACCCTCAGACTGAATAAAGTTTGACATTAATTCGTGATTCTGTGAAACCTCTGGTCAAGAAAAAGCAAATAATCTGAACGAACAAAGAAAGCAGCTCGAGGCATTATAAGTCTCAGTTTGGGCACCGTACTTGGTGTAAAACATTGTTTTGTGAATTTGTTTTGTGACCAAAGTCTGGTCAGTCTAATCTGATTTGATTCAGCCTTTTACAAGATGGCAAATGTTAGGGATTACTCCTTCAGAATACATGGACTTCACTTCTGCCAGCAAGAACTCTGTAAAAACTGGGCTGCCAGGAGCCACAGTGGGAAGATTTCAATGGATGTGAGCTTTTTAGCGGGCACTGGCTGTCTACCAGGAGTTCAAATGCATCATTCACACTGAGAAGCAAAGCGGCGACAAATTATTCATCAATAAAGTCAGAGGAGTCTTGTATTTTTGCAGATTTGTGGTGGGACTTTCTCCGGAGGGCGGAGGGAGATATGTGTTGACCTGACAGTGAAGGGAAACAAGAGAAACTGTGATCCTGTCAGGTGTAGCTCCCCTCAACCCAACAGCGGTATCTGCCCACATTCCTGCCATGCATTCTGTTCACCAGTCTGCCTGCTCTTACAGCACTATTCAGTTACACAATGTCATTCAATACACCTGATCTTTGCTAAACAGACCTTTGGACAGTTACTGAGGAACTTATTTAGCTGACTACTCAGCCACAGGCCAACAGCAGCCAAAATGTCTCGATCGCCATGGTTTCACTACCTAGAGGCAACTTTCTCCATTAGCTTGTCTTGTATACCTCAGGGATCACCAAGAACAACATCTTGTGAAGGAAATAAATCTAACTAGATTCGGAACTGACAGATTTTCATGTGTCTGTTGCCGGCTAGCATTTCAAAGTGAGCAGTGCTCTATTTTGACTTTGTAAGGTTTTGGGATGCCTTTCAGACTTTTTATTGGGTTTATGTCTTTCCACAGTTGTTTGGAATACCATAATTAACCCCCCCCCCCCCTCCGCCTCGGAGCAGAAACAAACTTGAGCAAAACCGTTCCTGAACTGTAATTTGTTTACAAGCTGAAGTAAAGCCATTTTGTGTGGGAAACATGCTTGGGAAGAAATAAGCTTTGTATATTTCAAGATTACACAAATCTCAGTGATCCTGCGTTCTGTGACCTCAGATCACATTACATTTCATGCTACTTTTATTTGAAGCAAATAAATAAGTAAAAACAGAATAAAAGTAATGATTAAAATGGTCTTATGGATCAGTCAGCTTTGGTTTAGGGAGCAAAACCATGAAAGGACCATGCAACAAAATTTTCAGAATGAAAGCCTACAGAAATTGCAAGCTAAAACACACATAAGAATAATAGTAATAACAAAAAAAAATCTGCTTTGTACACATAGTGTGTCTGTCATTTTCTGTACAAAACAACCTATTTAGAAATGTTTGTTGCTGGAAACAACTAAGTGACTGGCCTGTCTGAACTGTGGTGAGAGTGTTTCAGCATTTTCCTGTTACTTTGTGGCCTAATTAAATTATGGCTTCTAAAGTCCTTGTTACAAATTGTCTCTTGTGTACCCTCCGGTTGTGCTTTTGTTTTATTTATCCTTTATGAATGATGCATTGTTTGAAAAGGAGGACATAAAGAGGCAGTGAGAAAGCGAGAGAGAGCTACCCATTACCTTTGATAAATCCCCTTTGCTGTAGGGCGCCTGTCATACATGGGCCTGATTTCTGTCCATTCTCATGTTGAACAAGTCCCTTTATCTTCCTGCTGATTCATCTCTGCTCCCCACCACTGCTCTTCAATGCTGGCGAGGATAGTGGCTGAAGTTCCAGCAAAGGTCAGCGTGAGAGGCCACTGCCCACCCCACAGGGTTTCCTTAGTAAAGCGCAGACAACGTCAGGAATGTGGCCAGTGGACAATGAGACCCTCTCTTACCTCAGCACCAGACTGACTCCCTAAAGCATGTTCACAGTCAGGATGAGAGATCAGGTTGAATCCCATTAAGTTGCTTTAAAATGATAATGTGCTCTGTCTGTCTGTCTGTCTGTCTGTCATCTCAAGCGCTTGCAATTCCATAACTTCTTGAAACACCGTAGGCCCGGGACACACCAAGCTGACATCAAAGAACTTGTGTTGACGAAAGCTGACTGTGTTGTTGCCTTTTGTCGACTGCGTCTTGGCCAAAAGGCTGCAGCTGAAATGGTCAACTAGCATGCGCCGGGGTGGAAGTACATATTTGTCCATTTCAGCAGGTATCAATAGTCTATTTTTCGTCATTCAAAAAGGGAAAGTACCTAGTTCTCTCATGAAACTCTAGATGGCGCAGGATGATGGGACCTTAAAGCAAGCATACTTACAGCATTAACTACAGGCACAAGCTGATTGTTTCATGTTGCATCTGCAGCCAATGAGCTTGCTTCTTACAAAATTTAAATGACTGCTTATCATTTCACTTTAGGAGTTGCAGCACGTTTCAGAGTTCGTCTAAAACCCTACACCTTCCCCAGCTCCACCTGTATAGATCTGCTATGGATAATTAATAAATGCTCTTTGCTGTACACATTCCGAGCAGTGTATGTATTGCCAGTAGCAAGTTCCTGTACTTGGTGGGTCCTGGGCTTTAGAAACTTCCTAAGAACTACTTTGAAAACCACCCAGCCATTGCTTAGCAACTACTAGCAACTAAATGGCTTTCAAACTTTCTCTCCTCAAAATTTCAGGCTTTGTCAAAGTTTATCTTGAAAAATCTTCCATTTTACTGAACATTGTCCTCTCCTTGAAGATGTATTTTAAGGTCATTGAGTAAAGTAATTGTGCTTAAGATTTTAATGAATGAAAACTGCAAGTAATTATATTCAAGCACTTACTTTAAGTAGTGTTTTTCATCTTAAGAGAACACCACAAAATTTTCAACAGCTTAGCCTAAGGCGCACATACAGACGTTACAACATACAAAGTTTTTATAGTCACGCTTCACTGTAGGAGTGGCCTACTGGCGAATGCCAAGTGAAACAGCCTGGGAAATCAGTTTTTCTAAACCTCCGAACAGGAAGAGCATGATATTTTCTTTTTATCTATCTGCTGGTAGTGATCTACCAGATGGTATTGTTCTAACTTAGAGGCATAGTAAAACAAAGGAACTAGGAAGTCTTAGAAAGGGGTTTTCTAGTAAAACGGTCTTCTCTAAAGTTTATTTTACTTTTTGAATGTTAATTTTACACTCCCTGTCCAAACAAAGAAAAATAGTTTGTTTACTGTACAACATGAATTATGAATCAGGCAATTTTTCTAAACAGAAAGTTTTGAAATGCTCTCATGTTGGTCCTGTTCTTTGGTCTGTAAATAATGCCTTGCCTTAAAAATGATTTGAACTCTTGTTCGTCTTCTCGAGCTTTCTCTCTCTTTTTGTTTGCCATGGCTCTTTTGTTCCAGCCGGATAATTAAGTTGGGGGATAATTCTCTTCAGGGGGCCTTTGGGGTTGGATAAGAGGAGGGAGAGTGTAGGAAGGGCAGAGGCAGTGGATGTTTGAAGATCTTCTTTGCCAGAATTTGGTTCAAGACTGATTTCTTTCTCTCTAACAGTGGTTTCCTCCATCTAGCCTCTTTTGGAGATGTCTGCCTGTCACATCGTGTTAGTGGACTGTACATGATTTCTCCTTTGTCTCCGTTTGCTCGGCACTTTGACTCATCGGGAGAGCGGTGTTTCAAAGCGGCTCTCTGATCGTGCTCATTAATTCTATTCTCATAAGCTCTTTCTCTCCTAGACACATCAAGGCTCACATTGTGTGTAAATGGTTAAAATAATGGGTGTTCTTAAAAACAGTAGCATTGTATCCCCCCAGTTTTTTTTTTCATTCTTGTTCTGATGTGTAAGCACATTAACTCTCAGATCTGGAAAAAACCTCTTGAACTCTTCCAGCACATGTTGGATACAGGGAAGGATGGAGGAGGGAAAGCATTTCTTATGTCTTAAGGGAAGGTTGGTTTACTCAGGCTCTTTCCCCAGGGAATGTGAGTCAGCCTGTGGGCTTATGGACAGCTGAAGTTCAGGGTCATGTGACCAAAGGACAGGCCAGTGAGTTTGGCTAATCCCTCCTGAAATGTCTACTTACACTCTGCAATTTAGCACGTCCTGTCAGTTGTGTTTTCCTTTTAGATATGCACATCTGTATCTACTGTAGCACTGTCACAACGTTTAGTGGCACTCACTGGCTCTGTTCCAATACCTGGTGAGCCTTGCTATCTGCCTACTTATTTAATCCATTTCAAAGCCTTTAAATGTATTTCAAAGAATGTTTTCACTCAAAATCTGTTTTGTCAGAGTTTACTCAGAAGTGACAGAGCTGAAGGCTGCAGCTCGTACAAACAGGTCTCCTTATGTGAGGCACACAGGAGACTATACTTCAATAGAGTTTAGTTTTAGCATGTTAGGTAAAACTACAGAACACGAATATTTGGCAAAATAGACTAGAGTTAATTATAATAATTTTTTATTGTTTATTGTTAATTAAGTTATTTGTTTTTTCTATTGAATGATTTTTAAAATACTGTATTTATTTATAAATAATATTTTATGTATTTTTTTTTTAATAATTTTAGTTGTTTTTAATTAACAATTAAGTAGTGAGTGATTTATTTGTTTTTTTTTTAGTAATAATGTTAGGTATTTCATAAATTTTTTAATTAACAATTTTAAGTATTGAGTATTATTTTAGTTAATTTTGTGTATGGTAATTGTGTTTTATTAATATAATAATAAATAATATCAGTAGTTATGTTAATAATTAATTGTAGGTATTGAGTGATTTTTGTGAATAATATTAGGTATTGAATGAATAATCATCATCAGCGTTTCGCGTGTTTGCGAGTTTTTTCACTAATGTTTTTGCAGTGCGACATTGAATTTTCTTCAGTGCTGTGGGTACATGCAATTATTTTGTCTTTCCTTAATACAAAGCCTTGTCAATGTTTTTTTTTTTATCATATTTTTGAGTCAGTTCAATGAATAGGCCTTCAACAAAAATGTCCAGATGCATGATTGTTTTTTTGCTTGAAGCGTTGAATTAACGGAATGCAATAATGGCTCTTTTTCACAGACAAGCTTGTGGAAAAGTGCGCTTGAATGTTGTCCTAGCAGGGGGCTTTTGATGTTCAGGCCGAATGACTGTTGAGTCTTGTTCCAGGATTACTAGTAGTCAGAGATAGGTGGTGGGCTACAATTGAAATGACCCGGTGGCCCGTGATACAAAAGCTCAGTCTGGTCACAAGCACTGGTGTGGAAGCTTTGCAGTCGCATACTCAAGCAGTTCATGCTTAAAATGTTGTTAAAAAAGCGCAAGCATTTTCTTAGACACAATTAATTGAGAAGATAAGAGCTAAGTGGTACACTACTGGAAGAGTTTTGCTATGAAAACCTGCATAGAAAGCAGTACTCAAAAACATAAGCGTGATTGCTTTTCATGCAAAATACTCGAGAGTTCGCCATGGTTGTATAAACACAGGATGGAGTAGGAGTTTCCCATGAGTGAGTGAAGGGGAAAATCAGAGAAAAATTATACCGTGACTCATTTCTTTAAGTCCTGAGTCACTGACTTGTGTCTATGTCATTAACCTTACTAACATGCGCTTTAGGGAGTTATGTGATCTGCTTTAGAAAGGAGTTGATGGCTTTTGCAGAAGTTGCATTTTTTCAGCGAAATCACTTCTAAAATGATTATGATTGCTGTCATTAATATACATTTATCTGCCCCTCAGCAATAGTTTTTCACCTCTTCCTATCTATATTTTAAGACATTAACTAGAGCTGCACGATACTGGACAAATTCAGAATCACAATTTCTTTTGTTTAAAATAGAGATCGTGATTCTCCCACGATTCTGAATAGACAACTAAACAAAATACCCTATTTAAAAATATGCAATTAATTTGAATTAATTATTTAAAAAAAAACAGATTGAATGAATGATTCAATGACTTATTCATGAAGACTTCTCTTCTTTCATTACTGCATTTTTGAATGAATCTCTTAAATAAATGATTCATTGACAAACACGTTAGACTTGTCGCCACCTACTGGTGTAACTATGTATTACAATTGGTGTTAAGGTATCAAGTTACTTTCAAAAGGTGATTTGCTCTATTTTGAATGCAACCATAGACATTAGTGGTTATATATGAACCATAAACCCTTATCTCAGTACTTCTGTAATGATTTGAATTATTGTAAGACAAATAATGATACTGGGGGGTTGAAAAGAGTGTGAACCTGTTTCATACCTATACATGAAAACTGCTCTCTCTGTGTCAGCAGCAGAACCAATGCAGATTTGAATGTTCACTATGATTGTACTTGTCAAAGGTTTAATAGGCATAGCTGAATCATTGACATTATTTAAGGAATAACATTTCATGGGATTGCGATTTTTGTTTAACGGTTAACCTTGCAGCTCTAGCTTAAACAATGTTTTTTGTTCAGACAAAGACTAATCTGGCAAAATACATGGAATTGTTTTTTATGAATCAAAGGGGAACTGATGAGCCAAATTTGAACTCAATTCTGCTGGTGTCAGCTTTTGTAAAGTCATGTCTTAACACATCAGTAGCTGCTCCCTTAATTCCTCAGGTGCAAATTTTTTTTCCTGTCTTTAAGGTTTAGGACCAAGCTTATGCGTCTGCATTTTTTATTTTACTATTTCTTTCCTGTGGCGTTTTTTAAGTAGGAACAAAATCAAAGAGACAAACGGTTTTGTTTTTTGTTTTTTTGTTTTTTGAACAGAGCCATTAAATGAGACTAAATTATGAGGGTAGATGTACCACAAAACGACAAGGTCAGGTTAAACGAGATGCTGTAAAAGCAAATTTAGACTTATCAAACAAAGGTTTGTTGAGTGACACAAAGGAAATGCCTTGACATGAAAGGATAGACAGACATTATGTCCTTACTTCATGCTGTTAAGTTTTAACAAAGTGAGGCTCAGGATAAATAAAGGTTACATGGTGTAGTCTCGTGCAGACATGTGGGTCCTGTGGGACCAGCACAGGTGATGGAGCAATCTTGACAAAGCGCTTGCTGTCAGTCCGCCTCATTTCCACTTGATTAAAAGCTTCTTGTGCTCGCTGAAATACCCAAATGTTCTGCTAACAGAGGAACTATGCAAAGTATTGAGTTTTGGGCAAAAAGGAAATGCTGGTATTGAAGAGAAACTTCCTATATTTACCATTTGGCTCTTAATCAAAGGAATTGTGAGCTATCAGGGAGGTCCAATTCAGCAAGAGTGCATTCAATTGAATTGCTTTTGTTCAACTTTTGTTAGTCACTACAGCCAAATAAATGCATCCTTGGTGAGATTCTTAGAGACTTATTTCAAAAACCTTGATATATCTTAACGACTCTAAACTTATAGTAGTGTACGCTAGAGTTACTGCCTCCACTCCATAGACTCTTATCATGTATTCTCTATTATATATTCGGGTAGTTGTGGCCTAGTCGTGGCCTAGTGGTGGGGGAGTCGGGCTTGTAACCTGAAGGTTGCAGGTTCGATTCCCACGCCGGCAGGAATTGAAAGTGGGGATTGTGAATGAACAGCACTCTCTCCACCTTCGATACCATGACTAAAGTGCCCTTGAGCAAGACACCTAACCTCTAATTGCTCCCCTTGTAAGTCGCTTTGGATAAAAGCGTCTGCTAAATGATGAAAAAAAAAAAAAAATATTAAATGAATCTCTATTATAATAGAGGTCATCTGTCAGCAAAAGTTTCTTTACGAACTCTCCATTACACTGTGCCTCGTTTACAAAACAAAATGCCCCGAACAAACATATCATCCTCCGCAACCATTAAAATAAACCATTCACTTGTTTCCAACACTGGAATATCCTACAGAATCGCAAACAAGCTGTTTAAACTGGACGCATCAAAGCGAACATTCGTTCACTCAGTCTCATTGTTAAGCTTTATCTGGAAACCACTATTTACATGTCTCAGGAAACTCGTAAACTCTTTGCAAGTGCCATAGTTTTGCTCGTAGTGTTACAATATGACGATAAACGAATACCATGGCATTAAATATCAGTGTCCTTGTTGGAGCCAGTATGAAGAAAGGCCAGTAAAGGAAAAAAAGTGAGAAGGGGAAGGGTCAGAGGACCCAATGGTTTCTGCATGTTCTGTCCAACTGTGCATTGGGGTTTGAAAAGATCTCACACTGCGAGCCGCTCTAGTGTATGGGTGGGAGGGCAGGAAGGACCCAGCTATTCTCCCTCTGGCAGACGACATTTTCCACCTTTTCATCACCCTGATGGCTGTCCTTTGAGGGAGCTTTGTTCCCGAACCCCAGCGATGGCTGGAGAATGCTGGGCCTGTCCTCGTGAGAGATGCTTCTCCTCAGATGCTTTTTGAAGCAGAATACCCTTTCATTCTTAAAGCTTTACTTATCTGGAAATGAACGCATAGGCAACAGGTGATTTTCAGATAAACATAACTATTTCACGAAATTCCTAGAAGAACAAACACATCCTGTCAGTATTATGAGGCATCCAATAAATGCAACGGATGTAGTGTTTTCCGTCAAAGAAAAGAGTAGTGTTCAGATCAGAATTAGGATGCTTGTGTCGGTTTCCTTCTGCTGAAGCCTGTGCAGATGTTGTTAGGTGGCTCATGTCCCATTATGGCCTCTTCTCCAGATGTTAATCCTTTCCAATCACCACCTCCGTTTCCTCTCTTCCATCTGTCATCCACCTCATGGAGGAGGTGAGGGCGACAGTACCTTTAGGTGGGTGTGCATGCAAGAGTCTGCCATTATATCAGTGATTCACGACTTCAGGATCAAGACTTCACATATCACATAAGACATCGAGTGGTGAACCTAATGCAATACTGAAAAAATCTTTTCATGCAAAA
Source organism: Opsariichthys bidens (assembly GCA_037194245.1). NCBI lineage: Eukaryota > Metazoa > Chordata > Actinopteri > Cypriniformes > Xenocyprididae > Opsariichthys > Opsariichthys bidens. The sequence goes on along the minus strand of CM074281.1, from coordinate 9,605,663 downwards.
GTAAACAAATACACTACCGTTCACAAGTGTGAGGTTGGTATACTTTTTAAAAAATGTTTTTGAAAGAAGTCTCTTTACGCTCATCAAGGCTGTATTTATTAGATTATAAATACAGTAAAAACAGTTATATTGTGAAATATTATGTCAATTTAAAAAAATTGTTGTCCATTTTAATATATTAATAAAATTTAATTTATTCCTGTGATGACAAAGACATGTCACATGGTCATTCAGAAATCTGCTGTTTTGGTGGTCAAGAGACATTTCTTATTATCAATGTTGAAATCGGTTGTGCTGCTTAATATTTTTGTGGAAACTGTGATACATTTTTTTTTCAAGGTTTTTTTTTTTAAATTCTTTTATTGTAAAGACAATTCTTTACTGTCACTTTTGATCAATGTGAGGCATCCTTGCTGAATAATTGTACTAATTTCTTAAAAAAAAAATCTTACTGACCCCAGACATTTGATTGGTAGTGTATGTCCTAAAAAAATCCATGTTTGTTTATGTTGCATATTAAAGTCCCACTGTGGTGAAAAGCAAGCTTTTCTAAATCAAGGGTTAGTTCACCCACAAATGAAATTTCTGTCATTAATTACTCTCCCCTCATGTCATTCTTCACCCATAAGACCTTAGTTCATCTTCGGAACACAAACTAAGATATTTTTGATGAAATCCGGGGGTATGTGAACCAGACATAAGTAGCAACATCGTTGAGGTCCAGAAAAGTAGTAAAATCATGGTTAAAATGGTCAACGCGACTGCTTTCTTCAACCTTAATGTTATAAAGCTACAAGAATACTTTTTGTGTGCAAAAACAAAAAAATAATGACTTTATTCAACAGTTTGAACCGTTGTCATACATAGTTGACATAGTGAACTCAGTGCAGGCTCTTTATTGGCCCGCTCCTGCGTCAGCATCACATGCATGCGTTGCGCCCCCGGATTTCATCAAAAAAATCTTAATTTTGTGTTACGAAGATGAACAAAGCTATTACAGGTATGGAACAACTTGAGTGTGAGCAATTAATGACAGAAATTAAATTTTTGGGTGAACAAACCCTTTAATGCTGCATTGAACCAAAGACAGTCTCAAAAATGTAGTTTCTGACGTCACAAACTACCTTGTAACCAGTTGTCAACAAATGGATCTCTGAACCATTGATATATGACTGACTTGGCTAACTTCTTTTATTAACCAACGAATTTGTAGCAAAAAAATACCATACAACTTAAATAGATAAATATTGCTTTTGATTTCTCAACCACATAAGATATGGAAAATTATTATCTTTGTTTTTATGTATTTAGTTGCATTTATAATTTTCAATTAGCATTGTTTTTTTTTTTTGTTTTTTTTTTCACTGCCCATGACTTAGGGGTAGTCGTGGCCTAGTGGTGAGGGAGTCGGGCTTGTAATCTGAAGGTTGCCAGTTTGTAGTCAGGAATTGAAAGTGGGGATTGGGAATAAACAGGACTTTCTCCACCTTTGATATCATGACTAAAGTGCCCTTGAGCAAGACACCTAACCCCTAATTTCTCCCCTTGTAAGTTGATTTGGATAAAAGCATCTGCTAAATCATAAAAAATGCCAACTGGTGCCACACTGCATTATACAATGAGCACATGTGTCATTGGTCAACTTCCTTCCTTCTCATAGGAGTCACACTGATTGTTTATGTCTCCTTTGGTGGCTTTGTCCTAATTCTTGTAGCAAAAATAACCATGTTAGTTATATAACTTGTTTGTTCCAAAACGTATCCTTTTTATTTGTTGGCAAGTCCCTTTGATTTCTTTTGTGTTATATAAGGGAATTGTTTTAGCTATTTACTCATAGACTTTGTGGGAAGTTTCAGGTCCACTTCTGCTAACCTCCTAAATTCTGTTTTGCTCTCTGCTGCTTCAAAAATCCAGATTTTCAAAGACCTTGTCCAACAAACAGCTGTTGTCTACAAGTGTCCCCATCCCCCTGTGCCTTTCAATAGAGCTTTAAGACAGCAGAGGGCTCTCTTTTCAGGAAACAGATTGATGGGCATTTTAAAGACTGACAGGTGTGGGTTTCTGTTGAGGTCAGTGAAGCTATTGTTGCAAATGAAGGAGGGCAAGACAGAGGCCACTGCTTGGTCACAAGTAGTTTGAGTTTCACCTCATAACTTTTCTTTTCTTTTGTGATATTGATAAACTGATATATTGGGCAGATTAGTCAGACAATATTTGGCCATTTTTAGATTATCGGCATATGCTTGCAACTTTCTTATGTGTGTGAATAGTAAATGTTGTATAAAGTAACTCATTTCACAGTTCTATTTATATCTTATTTGCTGTCATTAAGTTAGGTAGTATGAATTGAATTCATGCTATATATTGGTATTATACCTCTCATGAAAGAAAAAAAAATATCAATGATGACAAAGCTGAATTTACAACCATTACTCCTGTCTTCAGTGTCACATGTGTAACTGAGGCCAGCAATTAAGAGCTGTGTGAGTAAATCTCACTCCCTGGCCTCAAGAGGCTCACTGGCGACGGTAGAAGCTTCAGTCGTTTGCATCCTTGTTAGCGTTCCCGCCTTCCGTGCTGGAAACGGAAGTTTGAATCCTACTGGGGCGAGTAGAACCTCCGGGGTTACACTGGTGCCGTGACCCTGATTGAGAGGTTGCGGTCTTTAGGATCCTTGTTAGCGTGCCCACTTCCCACTCTGGAAAATCCCACTCACATCACTGTGAGTAGAACCTCCGGGGTTACACTGGTGCCGTGACCCTGACTGGCTATGCTAGAGGCTGTGGTCTTTAGCATTCTTGTCAGTGTGCCCACCTCCCACTCTGGAAAATCCCACTCGGATCAGTGTAAGTAGAACCAGAGGGGTTACATTGGTGCCATGACCCTGATTGGCTACACTGCGGTCTTCAGCATCCTTGTTAGCATCCCCGCCTCCCATGCCAGAAAAGTTGGTTCGAGTCCCATGCGGAGCAGTGCTGGAAACACTGGACGGGTTATACATGATCCTTCTAAAATTATTGTAATATTCTGATTTGGTGCTTAAGAAACATTTCTTATTATTATCAATGTTGAAAACATTGAATGTTTAGATTTTTTTCTGCTTAATATTATTGCAGAAAGTAAGATTATTAAGGAAATTAACACTTTTTTCAGCTTTCAGCAAGATCACATTTACCTTTGCTCGAAATTTTTTTCTGGGAATGAATGAGTCATTCCAAAAGAATTCCATGCGATTTTGAGTTTTCCATGAGGCCGAAAAAGTTCCCCACACATATTTCGCTAATGTTCAAGTTTTTTACTTGAATTCACCAATAAAACTGACCAATAGAAAACCTCCTTGATTTGAATGTGAATTCTATGTGAGCTGTGCTTCACACAAGAGACAATGAACATTTGTTATTTTGTTACATTGTTGTTGTGGCCTTTTAAAAATGCTTTTAAAAATGTGATCTGTTTTGTTGCACTTCATACAGCTGTTTTTCAATACAATAATGTATTGCGTATTTCCCCCAGACGTATCTTATCAGGGTCAGGTGATCCCAAAACCAACGTTATACATGGCTTCCTCAGCAATGATTTTGAAAAAAATGTACTTTCACATATACCTAGTCCAAATCTATGCCGTCGTTGCTCACTTGTGTAGACAAGTGTTGGCTTGAGCTCACTAAGGAAGGATGAGTAGTCATCTGTAAGTTTCAGCGTCAACAAAGGCATGTTTGCTTTATCTGAGCCTCACCCTTTGCTCTCAGTTAATATGACCCGAGGAAGGACGGTTGGACGGGGACGACCACACCTTGTCCTTGACTTGGCCATGTCAGAGGTTTGAAATCTTAGCACAGGTAAATAATTAGCCCAGCCCCACTGTTGACAAGACACAGACGAGGCTTGTTCCTGCCAGACGGGTCCCATGTCCAGCAATGCGGCCCGTCTGCTCTCCCTGCGCGAACCACGTCACACATGCACACACACGCTGCAACACAGCACTGAGCTTAAGCCCTGCTAATGATAGTGCTTCGATTGAGGTGTCCTCTGTAATGAGGTCAATGTGGGAAAGGCTGCACTCAGCACCCCCAAGAGGCCCCCCGGCACTAGGCTCAGGAGCGCACCCTAATGGTACTTTTGTAAAACTGCTTTTTTCCTCTCACATTTCAGCCAATGCTGTTCTGGGAAATCAAGTTTATTGTTGAAATGCTAATTAAAGTTGCAAACCTAACACAATAGAGAACACATGGTTGCAGTTTTGATGCCGCTTTGTTTCATGTCAACATTGTGAAAAAGCCTGAGTGTGAGAATTGATCTCAGCTTTGTTTTCATGAGCTGTTTGCTTGAGATAAAGCTCTTCACAGTGATTTTGAGATCATGCAAAACATCTCCCAGGTGCATAACCGTTTAAGGTGGAAAAGACCACAGTGCTTTTATTTATCTAAGGTGAAAACTGTGATATTATTGCCTCAGCCTCACCTTCCCAGTTTCCGTTTACTGATGCATGTACGTCTGATGTATATTGCTGGTTGAAATCGTTCTGTGAGTAAGATCACATAGGCTTTAGCATTTTACCAGTTTGTGTGAAAACAACGTTGCTAAAAGTTTGTGGGTGTCCTGGCACTTATATATACATTTCTGTGATAACAAAGCTGAATTTTCAGCATCATTACTCCAGTCTTTAGTGTCACATGATCCTTCATCAGTCATTCTAATTTGCTGATTTGGTGCTCAAGAAACATTTCTTATTATAAGAACAGTTAAGTTTTAAAGGGATCATGACATGAGAATCAAATCAGATCTTTAAAATGAAAAGATCCTCCAAGTTTCATAGCTTAAAATGTCCTCCTCATTATAAACAAAGCATTCATTTAATCAAGCTCCAAAAATGGCTTAGCATGATTTGTGATGTCATGTCACATGGGAAAAAGCATTTGCATATGCTTAGCTCCAGACATCAACAAATAGTTATGCATCATCACACCATTGGCCCCACCCACTGGCGTTCAGTACATTTGCCTAAACTGGACGTGAGCATTGCGTCGCGTTAAAAGCAAATAAAATGCATTATAATAACTGTTGCTGTCTACACTGGGTACAGAATACAGATGTGCGTTCAGTTTCTGACATGCTCCACTCATGTCTATCGACATAACAAATGGAAGAGTGAAAGAATGTTCTCTTTGATACATCCAGTTTAAACTGCTCGTTTTTCGTCTCTGTACAGACTTCAGTAGGATTCCAGCGTTGGAAACAAGTGAAGTGTTTATTTTAATGGCTTCCCAGATTGTGTCGGAGGATGATATGTTTGTTCGGAGCATATTGCACATCACAAACCTTAAGAAAAATGGTTTAATAATGCTTTGTCTGTAAATTATGGTTTTATATGGTTCATATAGCGGGTATCGAGTGGTTGTTGATACTCTTTCCTATGCAAATACATTAGCCAATCATAACACTGGCTGTTTACTGACAAGCCTAAATGGAGACGCCCCTTAAAAATTGGGTCTGAATGAAGCTTGAAAATAATAATACGTGAACCTCATGGAACATTAAAATAATAAAAAAAAATCTACTTCATGACCCTTTTAATTTCCGTTTTTGTGGAAACCCTGATATAATTTATTCTGGATTGTTTGGTGAATATACTGTAACATTCAAAAGAACAGCAACAGAAATAGAATAAAAAAATTTACTGTCTCCTTGTATAGTAAAATATTTTTATTATTTTATTATAATATTTTCACATTGGTTATATTTGTGGTAAACACACATCTTAATAGCACATACGGACCAAACATGCTGAAAGTCTCGAGTCTGGCTACGTGAGACTAACAAACCTGATACAGTCAGAAAAGTGATGTGCAATCAGCACATTATTGTAACCGTATGTTATATGGGTCCAGTGAGTGTTGATATACACAAGATAAAAGGCATTAATGTCAACACTCCTTCACTTTAAGTAGCAGATGAGGGACGCCCCTCTGCGTTTGTCTTTTTTTCAGTTCTGTCCCTTGTGAATGAACCGTGTGAACTGCAGTGTTACAGAGAGCACAGCATCAGATGCTGACAAGTCTTATTAACAGCCCAAGCGTGCGTGTCTGCATGCATGTTTGAACAGGTGCGTTTTGGCCGTAGAGGGTGTTTTTTATGCTCTTGCTGCACACGTTCGATCTCTCCTCAGGCTTGATCAGTGTTAGATAAAACTATAGATTGAGATATTGCATATTGTCACGGTGTAAATGAGTAATATGGTGAAACAAAAGGATGTTCCACTTCACAGTAAAGGTACTTGGGATTTTAGATCTTTATAATGTTAATCATAAGAGCTTATTTTGTTAAACCTTTCTCATTTTATTTTAAAGATATCACTTGTGCTTTTCTCTTAACACTTTAGCTGTTTGTACATGGAGTGTTTGTAGTTCCATCTAGTGGAGAAGGGTTATAGTTACCATTTATTAAATCCTAAGCGAATAAAAGTAGTTATATTTTCCTTGCAAAAAGTCACGCTGTAATGCTGGGTATTTGCTATTCATTTGCTTAGATGATCTGAATGGTTTTTATGTGTTTTCTGAGTAGTTGTTAGGTTGATGCTTGCTTGTCCAAATTTGTATAATGTTGAGGGCCCTAGATTTCTCCGTTCTTTAATGCAAGTTAATGAGAATTATTGAAATTGTTATTTGAAATATCTTTGTTTTATCATCTCATCAAAAGACAATTAGTATCAAAAAGTTAAGTCAAATCATTACTTTTTTTTTTCTGAGAGTAGGTGAAATTGAATATAAGATCAATATAAGATTAATTATGAGTATTGTCTTGGTTATAATATGAGCATCTTGTGTACATTTGGTATCATAAACAATGAACAATACATTCATTTACAGTATGTTAATTGCTTCATTTACATTTGAACACTTTCAGATTAACAGTCTATTATGAATGAACTTGAATGAACAATATTATGTTTATACATTTACGTTCATCTAGAATAAATGCTGTAATAAATGCATGATACCTAATCATAAAATTAAATATTATTGTAAAGTGTTTCCAACTTAATTAGCATATGCATTCAGTATTCGTCAGATCAATATGATAATTCTAAAGCTACAATTTTTATGAAGAGATATCTTATACTGTTTGTACATTGTGTAAACCTCTCATCCTACAGCAGAGGGAGCCACCCATGCTAAAAGGACGTCATGCTACCCAAACTTTGAAAGCATTCTCAGACATCTTTAAACTAAACTGTTTGCAGCAATGAAATATATATGCCCAGATGTAGCCATGGGAACATTTTCTGGCAATAGTTTGCTCAGGCATTTAGTAATGAAGCTCTGTTTTGTATCTTTTTGTTATATCTAGAAGTTGAAAGTCTTTCCCTAATCACATTAAGCTACATGTTGCATCCTGATTTGGCTTGTTCTGAAATAGACTGCAGTATTTGCCATCCATTCTTAGTACGGGCTTTGTGAAGGATCACCGGGGGATGCTACATTTTGATAATTTGATGACATGAATTAGAGCGACTAGAGAGCGTGTCTGAGCAGGATAAAGACCCTCTGGGCTGCTCTCTTCACAAGGTTGTCTCTGTTGCATGTATTTACCCAGAGCGCAGGACTTGAATGAGGCCTGAAAGATGCTTGTCAAGAGGAGGCTCTTCTTATCTGCACTGCTGGGCCATGACACGTCCCTGACAGAGTCCTGAGAGATATTTTCCGTTGCAGACATCAACCCTAACCAATTAACTCCTTCCTGTCCAATTTCTCAATGGGTGACGACTTTGCCACTCAGAGCAGAGAAACAACTGTCTGTCACACTTGTTTCTGCCCAGACAAGTCTCCTGAAGGCTGGAATAAACTGTTGATGGGCTGACCTCATTCTGCAAACCTTCTAATGCCTATATTTGTAGTCTGTTCAGATTTATGGAATCTTTGATGCTTGGTTTTACATGAACTTTTGGCCTAGAGTTCAGTGTTATAATTCTACTGCTCTATTTCCCGTGGTGGAGATGTAAGGATTTGTTTGCAGAAAGTCTATAGATATCTGTAAAAAATGTAAGGAATTGCCCAGTTCTCCAAGCAGTTGTTTTCTGACAGATTTAGTGGAGTGTAGAATTGGAAGTTTTACAGTGTACAAGATGGGAGGGTGATGGGATGGTTGTGTTAGAAGGAACATGAAACTTTTTCTCATCCTGTACCACCTCACTGTGCCCACTTTTTTTCTGTCACCTTCCAAGATTTACAAGAAAGCAGTCAATGCTGTGCAGTTTTGGTATATAAAATAACGTAAAACACAGCCCAGAGAAGTATAGGTGGCATTGAAAATTTATGTTGAATTATTTTAACTGCTGATGAAACACTGGATCTATTCCAAATCCTGTGCAGCATTTTATTGTAGGTGTGAAGACCAGACATAAAGTGAGAGAAATTTTTGTCATAAATATAATTTTTAAATTATTATTTTTTTTTACTATATTATTTGTATTATTATTATTATTATTTAATGTGTATATTTTTATTTCTAATGTAATGACATTCTTATATTAAAGGGTTAGTTCACCCAAAAATATTTTTCCCCCATTAATTATAAAAGATATTTTTGATGAAATCCGATGGCTCAGTGATTCCTCTATTGCCAGCAAGGTAATTAACACTTTCGGATGCTCAGAGAGGTACTAAAACATATTTAAAACTGTTCATGTGAGAACATTGGTTCAAACTTAATATTATAAAGCGACGAGAATATTAATAATGACTTTTCAACAATATCTAGTGATGGCCGATTTCAAAACACAGGTTTGAATCTTTAGGAATCTTTTGTTCTGAATCAGTGGTTCGGTTCGCGTATCAAACTGCCAAAGTCACGTGAACTATTGAAATTGCAAAACACTTAAGACGCAACAAAGTCTCGTTTACTGAAATAATCTGACTTTGGCGCTCCAAAGTGTTTTGAAATCCGCCATTACTAGATACTGTTGAAAAGTCGTTATTTTTTTTGGTGAGTATTCTCGTCGCTTTATAATATTAAGGTTGAACCACTGTACTCACATGAACTGTTTTAAATATGTAGCTTTCTGAGCATCTGAAAGTGTTAATTACCTTGCTGGCAATAGAGGAATCACTGAGCCATCGGATTTGATCAAAAATATCTTAATTTGTGTTCTGAAGATGAACGAAGGTCTTACGGGTGTAGAACGACATGAGGGTGAGGAATTAATGACAGAATGTTCATTTTTGAGTGAACTAACCCTTTATTAATTGCATTAATTGTGACTTAGGCCCCTAATTACTTTGACACTTATTATTTATATTTAGCCCATGTATGTATAATAAACCTTAAGTGCCTTTAGGAACAATACAACTGCAGAATCAATACAACTGAACACAGCTAGATGACACATTCCATGACTCACAAGAAGACTAGCAATGGCGCTCTCTGAGCCACTGGAGACAGAATGAAATCAGGACCACCCTCCGCTCAGGAGATGCCCCTTAACTAAACTCATTACTTTATTGAAGCATCCCTATGCCCCCCCTGAGTAAGCTCAGTCCAGTGTGCCCTCCCTGAGGAAGTAGTGTTTAGCATGTAAATACCCTCCCGCGGCTCGCCTGCTGACTTCTCTACCCAGCAGAGAGCCAGAGAGGTCCAGACAAAAGCCTGCTGGTGTCATGAAGGCATGCCATGCATTCCATGTCATTGTCACTGAGTCTTTGAAGTTTTCTGTACTCTCCAATTGTCTTTTTTTGTGTCCTTTCTTGGTCCTGGTAAAATAACATTTATGTACATGCACATAAAACAAGAAAGGTGTTGGTCTTGGATTTTTTTTTTTATGTTGTGTATGTGAATTTGTGTCTTAGTTTGGGTGTTTTTATTATGCAAACTACCTTTAACATCATTGGGTCTTGTAGGTTAGTTTTTACAGGGTGACCTCAGTTTATGGAGACAAAGTGTTGGGGTTACAACCTCTTGTAGCTGTAAAAACACATCACATGGATCTTCCATATGCTCCTTAGAGAGCTCATACTGTAGGTCACCATAGATCTTTCTCTGCATGTAAATGATGGTTGACCCTCTATATCCATTTGCACTTCCTTTGTGTGTTTACTTTGGTATAGTTCACCCCAAAATGAAAATATTTTCAACATATTCTGACCCTCAGGTTGTTTTGAACCCATTTGACTTGACACCACCATGGCCAGCATTCATTTTCATTTAATGGACAAAAATGGCTTGAAAATTGATTAAACATTAAACCATTAAAATAACTTCTTTTGTGTTCCAAGGGAGAAAGAAAGTCATACAGGTTTGGAGTCACATATTCTAGAATTTTCTTTTGTTGGTGAACTATTGCTTTAAGCCAAGCTTTTCATAATATTATCATATTCAAATGCAGCTAAAGAAGAAATTGTTTAAATGTGGTCTATCGAGTCTCACTGTCTTTCTTTCACAAAGGACTTTTGTCAGCGTGTATATCGGATTCACTCGTTTTGTTGTATGGTATGATGTTATATTGGATGTATAGTTCTCTGAAACAATGTATAGATGGGGGACCTGAAATGTGAGGACAGATCGGAGGAAGCTACAATGCATAGAAAGTTCACTGGACACCGCGAGGGGCTATTGAGAGTGTCCTCTGACTTTTTGGCAGGGGTCTGATTACACACTCAATTCTCTGCAGTGCTTTTCTGAAGCTTTAGACTAGGCATGCCCATAAGGAGAAATATTTATTGGTTTGATCATTTTGTGTTGAATAGTTTTGCAGGCTTGTGTATCTGAACGTATATAGGGTTTAATAGACCTATAAAGTGGCATATGATGAAATGTTAGACTGGCAGGTGATGTGACCCTTTTTAAACTCCCCCGTAAGTGGTCCAATATGGTGTCCGTTTAGGACTGACCTAGCAATTAGAGGTTAAAGTGGGTCACATGTGGTCAGTTTGGCTTCTAAGCCACATGGATGAAGTCGAAGAGTGAAATTAGGAGAGGCAGCGACGTTACTCTAAATTGCAGCATGTGATCCTTAGGTTTTCCCCTTTGGCTGGTGTTAAGAGGACATATTAATCTGTAATTTGTCTTTCAGTTTAATCTGATCTAAGCCTGTCTTTTCCTTTATTAAGTAGGCGATCCATCTATAATGGATCTAATTTGTGCCTCTGCGTACTGCTCAACATGGGAAAGCTCAGGAGCCACAAGAAGCATTCCAGAAGGATTCTTTTAGCCCATAACCACCAGAGTAATGGCAAATAACATTATGCTGTGATTTTTTTTTTTTTTTTTAATTTGGCTGTAAAACATTCTGTTATACCTTATCAGTAACACACACTAAAATTAAATCATTTTGAGAGTTTACTTGGTAAGTTCCTCTACTTAAACATATGTAAACGTTATATCAAGGTCAGAGGGAGACTGTATGACCAGAGACCTTTTGCAGTCATATTTTATCGATAAAACATTTAGAACAAACATTTACGAATTTTAAACTGCTTTAAGTCGACCTTAAAAAGCCTGTATGAATGTCTGCTTCAATGCTGTTTGAGTAATCTCAGTGGGAAAAACCCAAAGAATATATTTAATCAAGTTTTTGTTGTTCTGTCTGCTCCTGTTTACTGATGCAGTAAACCTGTGCCACATCTGTTTCTGTGTTATTATGGATCAAGGACACCTTGTTTGCACATCTCATAACTTCTGCTTTTGGCATGTCAGCTTGAGTTAAAGGTTCAGACTCTCTCTGCATTTAAAAAGAAAGCCTGTGGACAGCGGAAACAGGATGAGATGCTGTTATTATCCTTAAGCTCAAGTTAATTACAAGCACTCAACAAATTCCCTGTCACCTGTAAATACAGAAAGCTTTGCTCAAATTCACAATATCCTTTCATTTGTCTGACAGTGTTTTCCAACTCGCCTCAATGTGGTCCTAACCCTATATGCTGTATTTTTTGACCTTATATCATTTAACACAAAAGGTGTGTGTGTATATATATATATATCTTTACTGACACTTTTGAACTATTTAATGCATTTTTGCTTTATAGGTGTATTTATTTCTTTAAAAAAAAACACAACTGACCGATTCCAAACTTTCAGACGGCAGTGTACAGTGTATATTTTGTTCTATTTCAACTTTTGCTTTAATTTGGTAATTTAGTTGAAGATACTTATGAGACCATGTAGATTTGAAGGACACCATCCAAAAAATAAGGGATTAATGAAAACAACTATCTTTTTATTCAAACACACCCAAGGCCATTACTTGTCCAGGACACAATTCTCATCATTGAGAGGCAGGAAATGTCAGGAAAGCTCAGTTTCCTCATTGGAGTTTGCAGAGGAGTGTGACTGAAACATCCTAGTGTAGATGTTGTTTTTGGCCACCCATCCTTTCTGGCTGGTCATCCCACATATCCTGAGCTCCTCAAAGTCCTCAGACTAACATCTGACTCCTATTTTGATGTTATTGATGTATAATTAATGCCAGTTTTACAAAAAACAAAGCTTAAATACCAAACTTTCCAAATCATTTGGTCCCTTGGCATTCAAGATAAAGAATATCCCAGTTCAGTCATAAAGGAATGAGGGACTCCCCAAAGGAAAAAAAAAACATCACAAGCACCTTTTTATTTCTGTAATGGCAAAGAGTAAAAGCTGCCATATCTTTTACAATTCATGTTAAATCACATCCTGATGAGTGCAGCTTTCATCCACCAAAAAAACTTTTTGGCCGATGGCAGAGAGCACGTTGGCCCCGAATGTGTGCTGAGAAAGGTCATGACTACGAGGGAGTCTCCGTGGAGAATTGTAAACTAAGATTCCCACCCATGTAGGACCTGAATCATGAGGTTTAGCATTAACCCTTATGTAAAAGCAAACAGCAGGACTTCAGCCAGTTATTGAATTGTTAGCTGCTTTGGTGATATATGTGACTTTTCGGCTCAAGGTAATAAGAAGCATGTGTCGATGTCATGTTCTCATAGCTGCTCGTGTTTCAGTGTCCTTGTGGGTAAAGCTGTGTTTGCAGTTCAATAACCTTTATTTCCTGTTTAAAGAGACGAAAAAAGAACGAAGAAAGCCATACTTCCTTTAACCTGCAGTTAACACTGTAGTCTAATCAACTTTACTGTTTTTCTTGCATGTAGGACTTGGCAGTAAACAGTCATATAATAAAATATTTTTGGATACTTCGGCTAAATATATATAACTACAATATGGAATTTTTTTTAGATTTCCTTCTCCAATTTTTGTTAACAAAGGGGCGCTGCTTTAAAACCTAGTTTAGTCATGACAACTCTTAGAGTGGATTATTTCAACCAGCATTTATTGGCATTGGGCATGAAATATACATAAGATTAATTTTGGCAGACGACATCTGCTGCTGCTGCTCTTTAGCAAATATAAGAATTTGTTCATCTTATAGTCAAAATAACAAACAAAAAGGACAGGTTTGCTTAAGAAAATGGTAGATCTCGTTGGAGATCTTTACAGGTGGTGCTGGGGAGGAGGAAGGGTAGACAGAAGTTTTCATAAACGTGCAGCAGGGCAATTGTAGGCTAGGGTACAATATTTTTGGCTGATGCCACAGCATTGGAAGAACCAATCAGTGCTCGGTTCGTTGCTTACATAGGCAGCATTTTATGACATCATTGACACAATTCCCTATGTGACCGTTTTCCAAAAGGTAGACAGCGTAATACCTTCTTTTGGCCAACTTCTAATGTATCATTGCACGTATCCTCCTTGTAGAATTCAATCCCATAATGCATAGCGACATTGTCTATAAAAAAATCTAAGATTTTGCATACTTCCTTGCTATGCATAGTAGGTGAAAAATAGTTTGTGAAAAAATGGTATGTCCAAACTCCCCGTATAAAACAAGTACCTGTATAAGCTATTACGTCTGGTTAGATTTTGAAGAAATACATGCAATGTACACTTTACTATCCCATGAGGCAAAGTGTAGTTGGGAATGGCAATGAAATCACTGAAATGATGCTGTAAGTCACATGACAAAATGGAATCATACCATATAGATTGTACTTCATGAAATTCATTCTTCATCCAGTGCAGTACTTACTCAGACAGGGTGTGATTTCAGTCACACCTACAGTAGAGTCTGTTTAAATTGTTCTAAATGAGGTTCCATTTCAGTTAGGACGCTGTCTCAGAAGGTAGATGTCTACATAGGCAGTAGACAACAAAGCTGCTCACTAGGTTTTTCCACAGAACCACTGAGAATTCTTCCAGCAGCGAATTCTTCTAATGCTTTGCTGAGCCCTTGCTAGATTCACTGTGTTCTTGGCTGGGGTTTGAAGACTGTCCACCCTACTACTGCTCAGCATTTGTTAATGTCATTCCCACACTCACTGTGGGCAGCCCCAGTGATTTTGGCTGTGCCTCCTGATGAATTGTTCTGATTTCTCCATTGTGCCTCAAGGGGTTTGGCAGATGTTGTAGGTTTTTGAAATATCTGCATGCCTCATTGTGTCCTTTCGCTGTTTAATAGAACTCTGGAGTTTTCTGTGAACCATATCCCTTCAGCTTTTTATCCAGTTTATCAGTGATTATGCGGTATGTATCCTAGATTCATATAAACTCAGTGCTCTAAGGATAATAAGAAAAACACGACACAACACAAGGCTTCATTGTATCTTGTGGCTCTACTGTTACTCTGAGGTGTTCATTGTCAAAAGTTATAGATTATTTATTCATTAAGATTTTAGATTTTTTTTTAACTTTTCTCAACGTTTAACCAAAGTACTTCACACTTCTAAAATTAACTTTGTACTGTAAAAAAAGTTTAAATTCCTTCTTTTTAAGTGGATTGAAATTAAGGCAGATTATTTAAATTCAAGGTCAGATCAAGACTTGACCAGTGTTGAGTTTTAGTTGTATTTTTTTTATCTTAATTTCTTTTTATTAACAGCAAATTTGGCTTTTAAATATTGTCATTATTATATATCATAATGTAGTCCATTGGTTTCTGACTGAAGTGGCATATGATTTTAGCTGACATTGTGTACTTTAAAAAAACTACTTTACTGTGTACTTTAAAAAAAAAAAAATTATAATTATATAATTAGTAATTTTAGAAGTTGCTGTGTGCTGTTCATACCTTATATACACTGAAAAAAATGGTGCAGAAACTTAACTCTTTAATTAATAAAAGTAATCTAAAGTAATACTGAATTAAACATAACATTTTGTAAGTAGACTGAAAAACTAAAATAGTATTTTCTTCGAAAATGCACTCCAGTATAATTTGGTATACTGTACTTTTTTTTTTTTTTTGCAGTATACCGAGGGAGGCACAATGTCCACTGATGCATGTGTGTGTGTATTTGTAAACTTCTTCAGGAGAAATTTTTGTAGTTTGACAGTGCTTTTACAGTGTCAGTTAGAATGTGGAGGGTCTTTGTCACAAACTCCCATAGGCTTGTCTGAACAAGTGCACAAGCTCTAGATAACTCTGTAACTGCACCCTGCATGAAGCACAGAACATGAGGTGGCCTCTGTCAAAACTAATTGTGAGTTTAAAACAGAGAAGATTTATATTGGGGAAAACAGAGAAGATTTATAATGGGGGTTGTTTCAGAGTATATGTTAGAGGTGAGTGAGTTTTAGACAGCTTGTTCCTGCTAGCTGGAGCTGTGGAGTTAGCTACTGTTTGAACATCGCTGACATAGTTCTGAAATGATTTATGACAACTCTCCTAAACAGGGAATACAGTTAGTGTAAAGAAGGCTCTTAATAAGTAAGTCATTCTAACTAGGTAGCTTAGTTAACTATATTGTCACAGAGTCAACGTCACCATCACGCTCAGCACCACCCACACGCTCACTATCACCCGAGTTCTAATCATCTTCACCTGTCCGCAATCACCGCTGGGCCCTATATAAGACTCACTCACCCCTCAGTTCAACGTCTGATCTCGTCTTGAATGGACTACACAGACTTACCTGCATTTCTACCCACCTTCTTCCTCGGATTCCCACAGTCTTCAGCCTCTTCTGGATCTTCCTCAGCATGAGCATGAACTGCTGGATTGTATCCATATCATGCAACATAAAGAAAGGACTGTTATCTGTCAAGCTAAGTTACCTGTTTACTTCCTGGATTACGAACTCACCATACCAAACCTGTTACCTGCTGTTTATCTGCTTGTTCAAAATAAACATCAAACTAAACCTTATCTCCTGTGTCTGTGTCTGACATGTATATAAAATAATTACAGTGACTGCACATTGATTTTCCTCAGACATTCTGATTATTAATCAATTATCTTTTTTGCTCTACTAACATAAGATGCCTCTTATGCTCATCAAGTCTGCATTTATTGGATCAGAAATACAGTACAACCCATAATATTGTGAAATAGCAGTTAATAACAGTTTCTGTTTTGATGTATTTTAAAATGTAATTTGTTCAGGTGTTGGCAAGTTGGCAAAGCTGAATTGTAAGTCTTCAGTCTCACATGATGCTTCAAAAATCATTCTAATATGCTGATTTTATGCTCCAGAAACATTTCTTATTAGCAATTTTGAATATAGTTCATGGAAACCGTGCTACATTTTTTACAGGATTCTTTAAAGAATAGAAAGTTCACAAGAAAAGCATTTATTTTAAACCTTTTTTTTTTCTTTTTGTAAAAGTTACTTTACTGTCTTTTTTTTTTTAGCAATTAAATGCATGTTTGTTTACTACTTGCCTCAAACTTTTCAGCTGTAGTGTTATGTTGCTTTGGATAACTCACTGTAAAGTGACTCTGATGCAGCATTTCATAAAACACCTAAATATCTCTTTTCATGCCTTGTGTGAAAGTGCTGGTATTTCTTTCAGGAAATGCAAAAAAAAAAAAAAAAATTCTAATTTTTAATTCTAATTGAAATCATAGGTTCAGAAAATGACAACCCCTATTTAAAGCATAAATGTCTGTATTTAAGAGGTGTTTTGACTATTAAAGCAGCTTGTTTCTGTGTAACAGTGGGTCTCTGGAATTTCTGTGCCCCTATAAAGGCTGTAAAAGTAACTCTAAATTCTATCAGCGAGGGCATTTAGAAGCACCGGCATATACAAAAGGACGCCTTGCAGGCATTTTTGGTAAGAATATCTATCATCAGAGACACTCTTTCACAAGGACAAAGGGGAGATGGAGCTACGGGGGAGGAAAAGGTCCCAAGCTCGGCCAATGACGAAGCAGCCCCCTGCTCTCTTTTAAATATGTTACTCCTCCTCTAAACTTTTCCTGCTGGATTGTGGGCTGATTGTGGTGACTTTACGGTGAGCCAGGGACGAGTCTCTGTGTGTGTGGTGTGGAATACTGCTGAGGGCATGTCAGGATCCTGCTTATATTGCTGAATGACTGAAAGTGAACGTGATGTCTGAGCTCAGGTTTTGGCTGTGCCTCTTTATTGTGGTGTGCTTGAGGATATGCCACACACATGGCTGGTTCTGGTTCGATGATCCGAATGCGAAGGGCACGCAGACACCGGCCTACCTGTCTACCGTAAGGCCCACATCACGACCGAGGACAGAACATCCCAGAAAAGCAGGTACAACTACTTCTGTAACTGAGGTGGAAAAAGAGGTCAGTTACAATGGAGGTCATTTTGAGGGGGAATCAGAGTTCATATCCAGGTCTGGGTTGGGGGTTGAGTCTGAATCTGTAGATGGGTCATGGTCTGAATTTGCTTCTGGATCCGGATCTGGATCTTCTCAATTTGAAAGACATGATTTCCATGTTGCGTCAACCAACGTTTCGGGTATTGCTGGTGAAAATGCTAGTTTGCATGTGGGAAACCTCAAACTGGAGACCAAAGTGGACCGGACGGATGGACTTCAGAGCATCGGTGACCCAGCATACAGTCAATTTAATGAAAGCATTAATGTTAAAAATGTTAGCACTTATAATAATTCTACTGAGCATGATGATTATGATGACACATTGAATTCCTCTGAATACTCAGATAATCTACTAACTATTGAAAGGGAGTATTTTGTAGCTAGCATGCCGGTCGTCGAATCTTCTCGCTGCTTGCCAGTCGATCCTGATTTGCCATTTTGCACCAGAACGAGAGTGGAGAGTTTCATGGTGCCCAATTTTCTAAATCAAAGCAGCGTGGAGGAAGTTCTAGTGGTTTTAACCCAGTGGGCATGGCTTTTGCGGTCAAACTGCCATCATAGTTTGGAATGGTTTTTCTGCCTGCTGCTGACACCGCGGTGCGGCCCGCCTGGACTGCTGCCCCCGCTGCCCTGTCGCAGTTTCTGCGAGGTCCTGCGTGACAGTTGCTGGACGCTCCTGGATGAGGGCCGCCTCCCCGTGGAGTGCCACTCTCTGCCTGAAGAAAAGCATGATGGGTATCGGTGCTTGTCAGTTAGTAACCAGAAAGGTAACGGACGGTTAGAATGCCATCTCTCTCAAAAAAGAAAGATGCATTTTCAACCAGTGCCACCTGTCTGTCTGTTTGTCATCCACCAGTCTTGGTGAGGGTTTTTGTTTGTCTGTAAGTGTTGTGTGGTCCTCAACAGTTGTAAGCACTCAGAGTCTCTGGGGAGATGTTTTAACACATTCACTTTACACGCTTGTCAAAACTGCATGGAAGTGTGAAGGATGACTGCATGACGCTACTAAATCAAGTCTTTGCATGTTTATGTGTTTGTATGTCAGTACACATGCGACTCTCAGTTCCCACGGTCTTGGATTGTTGTGGTTTTCAGAATTTTCAGAATTTGGTTTCTTCTTTTAGTTAGCCAGCTCTGAAATATTTTATTGGCTAAAAATAGGGATACTCCAATCAGGATTTTTGCAGCTGATATCGACTACCGATTTCTTGTCATCCCGATCCCACTCTCGGTTGACTTTCACTGTTAACTCCTGACACTCTGAAGGCCCCTTTCTCATTTTGAAGAAAATAGATTTTGATCATGTTTTGAGGTTCATATGTTACTACACTGCTGAGAAAACCCCATAAAAATTTATTGATGGATTTTGTTATTATTCATGCTTGACATGATGACTATTAGAAGCATATGTGACCCATCATAAAATCAAAATTTTGTTCATTTTTATAGGGCTTATTCACAATCATGTCAACTGCATCTAGGCCAAATTTTGTGTTGATACTGTGTTGTGCAATCAAAAGTTATGTCATTTAGAACCATGGTAGTCCAAAAACCTGTGTTTTATTGAACATAAGAACTACCTGCATGTATAAACACCACAAAGCATAAAAATATTTATAATTACAAAGAATAAGTAATAATATGGTTGATACAATTGTTGATGAGTGATGATCTTCCAGCACTATTTCAGCTGTGCGCTCCTATAGACCTTATGCACCAGTGGAACAAGCGCCATCTTTAGAATTTTGTGTTTGAACTTCCGTTTTTGTGGTTTCTCTATGGCATCGCTGTCGGAGAGTAATCAGCTGGTAAAATGGATTTACTTATTGTAGGGTTAACGAAAGTTAGCACGAGCATTGTAATGTTTGAAGTGAATTTCATTACAAATGTCAGTAGACTGGAAAGTTTTTAGAACGAATGGTGAAGTCATAAATTCGTAAGATCTTACTTTTATGCTGTGGAACAAACCTACAAACCGAACTCGGTGTTCTTAACGTTAAAAAGGGGCGGAGCTACATAAGGTCTGTTCTAGAAAAATCAATCCAATCCATGAGCGATCGATCCAGCCCTGCCCACCATACCCGAGATCCAGTTTCCATTGGTTGAACTTTCAAGTGACGTTGGAAAAGACTGTGTATTGATCGTGACGCGGTCGGATCCCGGAAGTCCTGTTTAGCCAAGCAAGCAGCATGTCAAGTCACTAAGTCAAGTCAAGTCAAGTCATCTTTATTTATATAGCGCTTTTTACAATGCAAATTGTGGCAAAGCAGCTTTACATTAATAAGAAAATGGTGTCATTGTGCAGCTTATTCTATATATTATTGATTCATTCCGTTGCAAATATCAATAGTTATTAGTCTAGTTAATTTAGGTATATCAGCACTGCAGAAAACAGTGACGTTAATCGTCTGGCTCAGCTCAGTTTGTATACAACGGCGCCAATGCAGGCATATCAAAAACACTGCTGAATATCAAGCAAGTGTCCCCAACTTAAGCAAGCCAAAGGCAACAGCGGCAAGGAACCAAAACTCCAACAAATGGAGAAAAAAACCTCGGGAGAAACCAGGCTTAGTCGGGGGGCCAGTTCTCCTCTGGCCAACAGTGAACACTTGTCCGATACTCAGGCAGAGTTACGGGTCATTAAACCGATTTGGAATCGCAACAGTCAAAATATTTAATCTAGTTCCATCTAGTTTAAGATCTAAGCCTCATGGGTGTCGGCGGCAACTTTTTTCTGTTTTATGTTATCAAATTGCCATAAGTTTGTGACATCGGACAAATTTAGGGGCCGTTTGGACGACACCATTTTCAACTAAAACACTTTTTATCCTTTTTGGCTATTCATTTATTGGACAGCACCATTTTGGGCGCCTGAAAATGCAAACTTTTGAATACTGTTATCATCTCTGTGTAAACTACAAAAATGCAAGTTTGTTTCTATAGATGTGCCTTGTTTCTTTACCAAGTTACATCGCCAACTACTGGCATGGCATGCATAAGACAGCTTTTTTAGTGGTTTTCACCAGTCTGTGTGAACAGGGATTGTTTTGACAATGGTGACGCCTGTACACGAAAAATGCAAAGGAAGTACATTAGTGCATCGTTGTTGTGTAAACGTACCCTTAATGACAACCGATCGAGTCATAAAATGTGCTTATCAGCTGAAACTGAACTGCGGAGCATCCCTAGCTACATATTTTGTCTGTGAGGGTTATCTTTTGAGTGTAATGAAATCGAGAATGGTTGAAAATGACATGATGAATCATGATTCTTAACCAACCTGTGAATCACTGAATACATCCAGTATCAATAGCACACATTCTTCATAACCTAATCTGATAGTACGTTTAATTTTCCAATGATATAAATAGGGATCTGCTAAAGATTATTTCGCACAGTGTAATTTAACTTTATTTTAGCAGTTGGAGGAATGATTGGTAGTGAGAGGTAGGATTTAAACTCTGACTTCACCCTGTGTATTGCAGTTGCACAGATAATCATAGTTTCATAAATGTGGTTAGAGTTGGTGAACTTAAAAGAATAAATCCATAAGAGATTGTCAAACAATTTACCATAAAAATACCCCACATTCTTTCTTAACCTACATTCAAGTGGGGTATCTTAGACCTGTTATTTGTCAAGAATAGGTAAATACAGAGAAACTCTAATGCATACTTTTCCTTATCTGAGTATGCAGTTAGTGGTCAAATTGTTAACCTATCCATACATCACCAATAAGCTGGATATATTACATTCTTCCATGCAAGCATGTTAAGGACGTGGAAAGTCCCTTTTAGTCTGATGTATTAATAAATAGCAATGCAAGTTTTTCTGGTGCTGTTAGTAGGCATGTTGAAAATGAGCTCTTCTGGTTGTAAGTTAATTAGGTTTTATTGAATAAAGATGGTCAAAAAAGAGTTTGCTGTACTTTGCCTGGAACTATGTGTTTTTTTATTGAAACATGAGCTCTTTTTATTGAATATATGGCTGGGAAGCATACGCTTTGATCTTGAGTTGTTTTTGACAGTGAATGCCGTTCATATGACTTTTCCCCCTCATTCCAGAGTTTGTTCTTAACAGTGAAGGACAGATAAATGTTCATCGTCTGTGTGGCTGGAGGATAGAACCATCTGTATTCTAATAAGTATGTCTTTGTGCTGCGGTAAATGCAGCTTTCAGGTTACATTTTTGGCAGGAGTGACTTAACACAGAATTGCTAGTCCATATGTTCAGGCTGAATTTATGATTGCGATCCTCTGCCAAGTGAATCCTGAGAGCATAGAGTTGGTATTTGTGTGGTTTTGTGATAAACATCTAGAAACATGGTTACAGAATAAACTGTCATGTGAAGCAAATGAACATATATAAATACACAATGAGCAAATAGAGTCATGATGAATAAGCTTCATAGATTTAAAAAAACATTGTTCGACTCCTGCTTGAATTTCCAGTGCTGTTCATTTAAAGTATTTTTAGTGCGCTGGAAGCTGCCTTTATCTTAAAAGAGTGTCTAAAAATACTTTATCTTTCAGACAGCTTGTTATATTGACAACTTTGAGTGGACATCATGTTTTAGGAGCCCATCCATGTGATTCTGAAGGGGCACAGCGGAAGAAAGTCTCTTTGAATTATTCTGAGTTTAGGGGCACAAAGCTGTCACATTTTATTGAGGCAAGTACAACTTTGGTGGCCAAAACAATGGTTTGATAATGAAAATGTACACTTTTGTGTCATAAAACTTTTACATTTTTGTACAAAGTTTGGGGTCTGTAAGATGTTCTTATTATGTTTGAAAGAAGGCTGCATATATTTGATAAAAATGTTGCAATATTGTGAAATATTATTACTATTGAAAATAAGTTTTTTATTTTTAATGTATTTAAAAATATCATTTATTTCTGTGATGCAAAGCTTAATTTTCAGCATTCATATGGTAATATTACATGTTAATATGATAAGTTTCTTATTATTATCAATGTTGAATATGGTCGCAATTGCATTTCTTTTGCAATTTTGCTACAAAGCCTATTATAATATGTATTATATATACATTTTCAAAAGACAGCTGAAAACTCATCTATTTCATGAGCACTTAGCCCCATCCTAAAAAAAAAGAAAAAAAGCATCCTATTCTTTCCTCTAATCTTATCTAATGTTGTATGCCTCACTTGTAAGTCGACCTTGGATAAAAGTGTCTGCCAAATGAATAAATGTAAATATAATATTTATTGGCAGGTTTCGTTGTGACAGCTAACCCCATATATCGTGACTAAATTGTGATTAAAGTTCAACATGTTTTCAATGAACTTCAATGAATCTTTTTTTTTCATGGGCATTAATGGTAGAAATGATTGCTATGTATGTGCATAAATAGGAATTCAATTTTAAAAAATACACCTACCTTGAGAAATTTTCACTGGAGTAAGAAAATGTGTGCTGTAATCAGTTTATTGTTCTCCCTCATAGGTTAGGTCCTGTTTACACCTGGGTTTTAAGATGCATTTTGGTCGATCCGATCACAAGTGGCACAAATACAGGTGTAAACGGGGTCTAAAAAGATTTGAGCTTGTTCACTCTCGACCACCTTCAGAGGTAGTTGAAAATGCATTAGGCCGGATTTCTTTCTTAGTATAGACGCTCATGTGGTTGAGTGCAATTCGACAAGCCATAAAAGACTCTCCGCCTATTGACATAATGTGTAAACATTATGGGAAGCGCACTAGCCAGATGGCATTTAAACGTTGTTGTCTAAAGAGCATTCGGCGTGGTTTTGGCGGCTTTCAGAGCACAAACGACAGCTGATGCTCTCCTATTTTTCCATCGTCTCAGGTCACGTTCATATGTAAATTGCGTAAGCTTATTTTGTCCATTAGGTCGAAAGATCTGAAAAAGCCCATACATAGACCCTCCTCTTAAAGAAATCAAGGTTGAAAGTATACAAAAGAGACAGATTAAAACTCTAGTTGTTACCGGGAATGTGTCTCCCTCATCTACTTGTGATCTGTAAAGAGGGACTTAGATTCTGCTGCTGAATTGGAGATGTGTTTGCATGTGTATGTTTAAATAGTCTAATCATCAACCTCTATTAGAGTCATATAATAACAGAAACAACTAAATCAAATTAGATAAGGCAGGGTTTTGAGGCATTCGAGGCTAATTTATGGTAGATAAGATCAAACCACAATATTAATGTTTTTTTTTTTTTTTTTAATGCAAGCAGTATGTCAGAAAGCAAGTCTCTCAGCCGCTGAAAAGCTTCCCTGTGGTGCTGCAGACTGCTCACGTTGTGTTCATAGATTTAGTTATGCTAATCATATGGTTCTCATGTTAGCTACATGTGAAGGGTTTGACATTTGTTTTAACGCAAACTAAAAAGTGAATTCCAGGTGTTCTGCTTGCTTTGGAAAGTGAAATTGTCAGGGGTAATAGATTGTTAAGTGTGACCGTCTAGCCATTGTTAGCTTTTGTGAGACTCTGGGCCCATGTGCAAAGTACAAGCTAATGTGTAACAGACTGTTTAGTCTTCCTTTAACTACAATTGATTGGTTTTCTTGTTAATTAGTCTTTCATGTAAAGGTATTTGCATTCCTCATCAGAATTCCCTTCTGCTTACAGTTTCTGGGGAAACTACAGCTTAACTTCCCAAGCTACCACAAGGTAGTTAACTATTACTACAAGCTAGTATTTTAACTTAGCAATGATGATGTGAATGTGAACGAATGTGTTTATCTGGCATTAAAACATGCATATTAAATTGAAATAGAAATTTACAGTAAAATACATTTGTTTAGCAATTGTTACATTTTTATTCATGTAAATTGATTCACTAAAGTGAATTGAACTTCTCAAAGAACAGATATGTATTTCTTTGATATACACTACCATTCAAAAGTGCGGATGTTTTTTTTAAAAGAAGTCTCTCGTGCACACCAAGACTGTATTTATTTGATCAAAAATGCAGAAAGTTTTTTGTCGATAAAGGCAACAGTTTGTCAGCTATCTAAAAAAACCTAAAATAATAAAACGTCTTTGATGTTTCCATGGAAATCAAGGGTAACGCGGATATTAAATTAGCTGAATTCTCTGGATTTAAACATTTTTGGAAACATTTGGGATAACGTATGTGAGTACACATGTCAACAAAATATATGATGTTGTTCTAGTGGTTTTTGGATATTTTAATCCAAAAATCTTACATATTGTGCCTTTAATGGATCCTTACTGAATAAAAGTATTAATTTATTTCAAACAAAAGGGGAAAAAAGTTACTGATCCCAAACTAGTATTGTAGCACTACTACTAGCTACTGACAAATAGCTCTGTTAGTAGTGTCACTACTTTAAGTTAGTTCCTCCTTCTCACTGCTGCGCCCACACTTTCATATTCTGTACGGTCCCGTCTCATATCCTCCCATGACTGTTCTGAAAGCTTTCTCAAATAGTGTCACAGATCATAATGGGGTTATGTAGTGTCTGGACTCCAGTGAAGCTTGTAGATAGAGCTATTAGATTCAGATAAAATAGCTTCATTGGGAAAATGGAAGTGATTGTGTGAGATTTCTCATTGGGTCAGAGGCCCTCCATGGACCTTTTCCACAACAATAGAGTCTCTGAGTGCCAATAGACAGTGTGCTCAATTCATTCTGTAATGGATCAACTGAGAGGGCAATTCCTGCAATTGCCAAGATGACTTGACTGTCAGAAAAAAAGTAAAAATGTGGAAGTGTTGTGTTGAGAATCTTAGCAGAGATGTCCTTTGTGCCTTTATTGTGCCTACAAGGTTAAATGGTTTGCTGGGGTGAATTGGCAGTGTTGATGTCCCTTTGGATCATACTTCTTTCTTCCATTGTACTGGCAAACGATGCTGTGGAGCTTTCCAATTGCACAGAGCTGTATTACGGCCTTTAATGCTCTCTAGTGTCCAATAAAAGGTACAAGTCAACAAATCTTTAATACAGGCCTATTTGGTGCAATTAGGTCGTGTGGCGTTTTGATTGCTGACGTAAAATATAGACCCACTCTTCACACCCCTACAAGTGATCATGCTCCACATTCAAGCTTCAATGTGCAAGATCAGTGAATGACACTGATGATTTTGCAGTTTCTGTCAGGATTAAGAGGGGACACCTACTAATAAGTGGCTCTTAAAGCTTGAGGATAAACTGATTACAGCTTATTTAAAGTGCTTGATTAGAAATTGCATTCTGAGACATCCTTAGATTAAAATGCCAAACTTATGTAAACTACTCTAACATCAAGCTAAAACTGTCAGAAAGTTGCTTGATTATTTGAGCGTTAGTATATGTGGGCTTGAAAGAGAGGGTTGCATTTTTTAATTTCAGTTCAGTTTCATGCACTTTGACTCTCTCAAGTGTTATTGAAGGTGATGAATGTAGTTTAAATTATGCAACAATATAAACAATTAAGCAGGTTAATATAATTATGTTAAGGCCATTTGCTCTCTTGTTAACATGTGGACTCTGCCTCTATGAAATATGCCCAGATCAGCTATAATTTGAGAAAGGACCTCAGCGTTTATCATGAGCCCTTAAGTTATATTTTTTGATGGGTGACTTTGAATGTGTAAAGGGTTTGACTTTTAACATCACATTTGTGTTTTCAGTAATAGATCCTCCCAGAAAGGTTATAGCACCTGTAATGGTTTTCATTTTTGCTTTAACCAACCTATTTATTTTCAAAGAGGTCAAGAATATTAGTATGGATCCATGGATAAACAGGCACTTTAATTAAAATGCTAATATTTAACAAGATGACCCTTTAAGATCTTCACCATATTACAACCGGCTAGTAAAACATTGACCACATATTGATGTCAAGGTTGGTTTGTTTGGTGAACATATTGATGCTATAGGTCATTAGAAGAATGTGACATGGAAAGTTGTATCACTCTGTAAGAATTATATTAGCAAATTTTATATTTTTAGTTTTAATATATTTTTTTTACTTTTTTATCTCAATATTTTCAATCCAATCAATTCCCAATTAATAAAATCAAGTCCTACATCTCCCCCCTATCCCTGAAACATTCCCATTATGCAGTATAACCCCATAATGCATTGGTTGCATCCACTTACTTTAAAATTGTGATGTTTCTGTCTTTCCTAGCTAGACCAAGTAATGATGATGCTGTCACTTTTCAGTTGCAAAAATATTGTCTTCATGATAGTCATTAGTGTCAAATATCTGGGTTGTTATATTCATGTACAAGAGCAGACACATGGCCTCGGGGACTTCTGTAAGTCTCATTTTATCCTGACACACATCTGGATTCTGGAATTAGAATTTATTGCCTGCTGTCAGAAAAGCAACAGTCCAGGATTCTGGTTTCCCTAAAGAGATTTTGCAAGCCCAGCATGTCTCAGAAAACTTGAGTCTTGTGTTGATATGCCCATTAGTCATTTAGCATGTCCGCTGTTTACACAGCAGCACCTGAACATGTGCAGGAATTCGAGGTGAGCTCCAAAAGCTCCTCCTCTTCTAAGCTTATCATTTTTCTGTCACGATCTAAAGACACTTTGAATAGTGAAACTCGGAACAGTGGTTCTCCTGTGTCTAAATCAACCCAAAGAATAGGTTCACAAGCTAAATGTTATCCACTAGAAATGCATTTCACACTAAAACCATACGCAAGGTGTTTTCATTTCTAATCCTTTCATGTGCAACAAAGGCAAGAGGGTTTTTGTTTCAACTCATAACAAAGGCACCATCTGAAGAACTTAACGATGAAAATATAAGCCCTGAAAGGACTTTGATCCTTGTTTGATAAATAAGACCATGTGGTTGAGAGTTATACTCGGTCGTCTTTTTAAGAACGTTTACAAAGTCAAGTCATGGTTCAAAACATTTTTTTTCAACATGAAAGCACCTCAAAGTTCTAGAAGTTGACATCATCCTTTATGTTTCTGTAAATGGTTACAAAACACACATTTATGCATTAGTATAATGAACTTTTGTTTTATTTTGTTTTGTTTTGTCTTCTTTTGTTAGGGCTTTCTTTTCATGCTGTTCTGCTTTGTTTTTTGTTTTGTTTTGTTTTGTTTTGTTTTGTTTGGTTTTCTTTTCATGTTGTTTTGTTTCGCTTTCTTTTCATGCTATTGTGATTTGTCTAACAAAACAAAATCATCTTCCGTATGATAGAAAAAGGAGGTTCTTTTTTGGCAAGAAACACACTGTCCTTACTTATCTATATTTAACAAAGCAGAATCGCCCAGAGGATGAAGTGTGTTTTGTGTGTGTAGGCAGGAAGGGTCTTAAGCTGTCCAGCTGTAACCTCACACCTTTCCCTCCTCCTCATGACATGTCAGCACATGGAGCCTGTGATGTTTCCATGTCTAGCTTATCTTCACTACTAGCTAAATATGTCTGTGCTGAGTGATATTAGCATGAGTTTGAAAGTTTCTTTATGGGAAGCCTGATCTCACCCAGCAGTCTTGAGTTGGATTTATATATATATATATACTCATATAATCATCTGCAAAAAGTATCCAGTGATGTTTTGTTTGATTTTGTTTTTATTTTGAGTTTATTTTATTTTATTAAATTTAATTGTCACTTTGTGTCAACAGCTGATGGCATGGCTTTTATTTTGGAGAAACCGAAATTTGCAATAGTTGACATGAAATTCCCAGTTTTATTTCCTCTTGAGTCAAGTATAAAGTACTTTAACTTATTGCTGCCCCATGGGTCTTATAAAGTCTTGTTTTTAGGGTGTTCACATATATATATAAAGCATTTACTTTTTTTAAGATGTTACATACATAGTAAATTACATTCCTAAGAAGGTCCTCTGGGAACAATAAACAAAGGGGTCACTTTCTATTAAAACTGGGGAATTTTACTGACAGATGAATGTACATTCTTGTTAAATCTAAAGGGTTGTATTTTGCTTCAGGATATCAGAAAGTCCCTAATATTATTTAGAGAGTCTGCTGTCTGTTTTATTCACACATTTTCCTCATGCAAAAAACATTGTCTCACCAAAGATACTATTTACAGCCAAAAATAATACTTTCTAACAGTATTACACAACTAAAGTCAAGACTCACTGCTTGATTTCCCATCACAGCTGTCAGTTGAACACTTTATACTACAATATATGTTTGAGCAGACAAATAAAGTGCTTTTTAACCTAATCAGAGCCTGCTGCCCATCCCTGACAATTGGTCTTTGTAATATCCATTTATAATCTTTTCCTTTCCTTCCACAGAAGAAAATGGAGTGTCGCTGTTGCAGTTAATTGGCGACCCTCCACCTGATGGCGTCTCCAAAGTGTTTGACCGCGATAACAGCCCTGGCTATGTGTTTGGCCCAAGCTCCAATGTGGGACAGTCAGCTGCAGCCCACTTGCCCAACCCTTTCTACCGTGACTTCTCCCTCATCTTCAATATAAAACCCACGACCACCAAGCCTGGCGTCATCTTCTCCATCAGTGACCCAACCCAGAACATCATGTATGTTGGTGTGAAGCTGTCGGCAGTGGAGAGGGGGAAGCAGTATATTATATTCTACTACACTGAGCCTGACTCGCAGAATTCATATGAGGCGGCCAGATTCTCCGTGCCCTCCATGTTGAACACCTGGACCCGGTTTTCCATTAGTGTTTTGAATGAGCAGGTTTCCCTCTACTTCAAATGTGACTCAGATCCTCAGGTCATCAATTTCGAGCGCTCCCCAGATGATATGGACCTGGATGCCGGGGCTGGAGTGTTTGTTGGCCATGCTAGTGGAGCAGATGCAGATAAGTTTTTGGTATGTACAAGGACTCTACTTTGATATCGTGGTATCCCAATGAAAACAAGTCAAATTAAGGTTATCTTAGGCTAGGAAAGGGAAAGTGAAAAAAAAACCCTCTGTGGTTGAGTGACTCCTGCATGATTTGATTGCTCAAATTGGCTTGTTTAAAAAACAACATACAATCTGTGGTTGTAAAACAAAAGTCCACTCATCTTTCCTTGTTTGAGTAGAGTAGTTAATTGCCTTAAGAAACCACAGGGGAGCAATTAGCTCCTGTTAGTTTTGTGTGGCGGTGTCCAGCAGCTGACCCCACAGCTTGATCTCAGATCAGTGAAAACCAGTGGACTGCTGCCCTCAGTATTCTTTATTTTATTTTATTTTATTTTATACTTTTTGTTTTATTTATCATTTATTTAGAAAAATAATATTTTGTATTTATATGTTATATATTATTTTTATATATTTTGATTTATTAAAAAATTTAATTTAATATTTAATGTACTTTAATGTCCTATATGTTTACTTGTCTTATTTTTAAATAATTTGTTATTATTTATATTTTTTATTAAAATGTTTATTACTTATGCATTTATTTTTATTTATTTAAAAAAATTAATAATTAATGTACTTAAATTGGCTATATCTAGAGATTTTATTGAAAACATCACAAATATCAGTGCCTCTAAATAACTTAATTCTAGGCAATTAAATCACACACACACGCACATATATATTTTTATATATATTAACAAACAGCTTGTATAAATCAGCTGATTCTTTACCAGCTGCTGTGCTGCTATAGCAGCCTAACTGATTTGTGAAGTAATGTGATTGAATATCCTGTGTTGTGTCGAGCAGTTATGCAAGTGCTTTCAAGCATATTGTTCAATAACCATAGTGAGGGAACCAAGGGCAGCAGGAATGCCTCACATTTCCCAGAGCTCATAATGTCCACTCAAAAGCAGATGGATCTTGTTCAGTTCAGTATGACTCCTTGTTTCATGTGGCTTCCATTTCCTGTGGGAACTCCACCATAAGGAGATGGCCATCATAATTACAGACCTGATTAGGCAGGATATGATTGCTATTCCATCCCTCTCATTAAGAGCATGTGCTTATCTGCAGAACTGTGAGGGCAATCAGGTCTGTAAATCTGACCCTGTGTTTGGGCGGTAAGAGGGTCTTGGCGCAGGTCACAGCTTGACACAAAAGGACAATTAAGACATCTTAAAGCTTCCTTCACAGAATTCTGCTCCTAAACCTTTGACCTTAGTTCGTGAGACATGAGAGGGGAAGTCCTGTCATATCTTAACAGAAAACTTAGCAAGAATCCGTATTACCCCAAATAAAGGGGTCTTGAATGGAGATCAGCTTAAAGAGATAGTTCATCCAAAAATTAAATGAATCCTGCATATCGCTCCAAACCTCTATGATTTTCTTTCTTTAGTAGACCACAAAAATAAATTTTAGGATGTTCATGCTGTTAATGAAAATAAATGGTAGTCAAGCTCCAAAAAAACACAACCAAAGTACCCTAACAGAAGTATATACACTATTCTGCAGCCATATGATAGCTTTGTGTGGGGAACAAACTAAAATTTAGTCACCTTATTATTGAATAACGGCTTAAATGTTTGTCTTTTCCTCCTCAAAGTTATCTTAAGGCTTCATAAGACTTAAAATAAAGCAGAAATGGTTGTATAGACTAGTCTTATTGTGCTTTTTGTCATTTCTGGAGCTTAACAGCTCTTCATTTTTCATTGCTTGCTTGCATTGTCTTGGCTTGCTTAAGTTGGGGACACTTGCTTGATATTCAGCAGTGTTTTTGATATGCCTGCATTGGCGCCGTCGTATACGAACTGAGCTGAGCCGGACGATTACGTCACTGTTTTCTGCAGTGCTGATATACCTAAATTAACTAGACTAATAACTATTGATATTTGCAACGGAATGAATCAATAATATATAGAATAAGCTGCACGATGACACCATTTTCTTATTAATGTAAAGCTGCTTTGACACAATTTGCATTGTAAAAAGCGCTATATAAATAAAGATGACTTGACTTGACATTGCATGGAAAAGAGCAGCATCGACATTCTGCTAAACGTCTCCTTTTGTGTTCCACAGAAGAAAGTGAGTCATAGAGGTTTGGAACAATATGAGAGTGATTAAATGATGGCTGAATATTCCCTTTTTAGATCAATTATCCATTTAATGAGACATGTATGTTACCCATTGAATGTAGAAATGTGTTGTTTTGGAGGATTGTATTGAATGGTATCCCCATCTGTGTTGAAATTGACCATAAAAAAACATAAAAGGCCAAGACAAATCCCACATGGAGACAGATAGCCATGTGTTTGAAAAGCAAGATATCAGGCACACATTGTTATCTGATTGCCAGCTTTTCCATCGTGGAAGGCAATAGCATGAGAAAGAGCAGTGGATTCAGCCTCTGCTGAGCAGCTGCCATTCAACATAGACTGTATGTCACCACACCTGCCATGACCATCAAAATAAGCTTACTAATCTACGCTTGTGTATTCTAGGGTGTTATCGGTGATCTGAGGGTGGTGAGAGACCCTGGGCGGCTGAACGACACTGTGAAGAGGATGAGGATGACTTTGATGCGGTGAGTTCTCTAATGAGAGCGTCTAAGTGCCTTTTCACACCTGGCTCATTTGGAGAGTTCGTTTTGGAGCACTTTCCTCCCTAAGTTCGGTTTGTTTAGACATATGAACACTGTAATCACGCTCAGATCTGCACAAAATAATCAGACAGAGATCGCTTGAATTAGGAACCTGGAGCAGCAAAGCAACCAATGGACCAACAAACCAAGCTGTATTAAAATTCATAATGGGAAATGTTTTATGTAAAAAACAGCAGTCTAATTTTGCGGGTGAGAACATTAGCTATCGCTATTGAATGGCTACAATAAGCTCACAGCTCATGGAACATAAACAGGTGTACTCTGACCAATGAGAAGACAGTTTTATTAATGTGGCCTACATTAACACATTTTGGTGTGCTTTGAAATGTTGCTATGTGAGAGTGAACCAAACAAATATGAACATGCAAAATTGTAAAATTTTAGACCCTTTTTAAGCAAATGATCTACAAGTCTGAAGTGAAATAATCATTTTCACTTGTGTCATGCCTCAGTTATTTTGCAGCTAATTGGGATTGGGAAATCGCTACATAAATGCTTCACATTACAACTTCACACACTCTATATTAGGTTGAGCGGTTCTAAAATGTAGAAGTGGATTGTCTTTTGTAAAAAGGAAAGCTTGAAGGTGTGTGTTAGGTTTTTAATGCTTGTTGTGTAGTCTTTTATTTATTTATTTTTTTTTAAAAAGAGGCCAGTCTGAAAGAAATAATCGCCTGGAGCACTGTTTTCTCCAGTTGACTCATCTCAGATTTAATGCAGCATCACTTTACAATTATATTATGCATTTGCCAGATGCTTGTATACAAAGTGACTTACAGTGCATTCAAGGTATACATTTCATCAGTTCTTTGTTTCCTGGGAACTGTACCAATGTCCTAATAAAGCCAAACAAAATCAGCTAAATTTACATTAAACACAATCCTTAAAGGAATGGTTTATCCCAAAATGAAAATGTTGTAATCATTTAGTTACCCCATGTGTTTTTCCAACCCTGCATTATTTAATATCTGCCTTGTAACACAAAACAAGATGTGAAGAGATTATGTCTGAGATCTTTTCCAGACAACACAATTTCATTTATACTGCTAAGCTCCAAAAAACATCATGAAATCATGTTGTGGCCTATTTTCCTAGTCCTCTGAAGCCATATGATAGCTCTACAGTACTGTATGTAAGCAACACATTACATAAGAATCAATTATGTTTAGCGTTAAGTATGTCAAACCTGGTGCAAAGCATCAAAAGGTGCCATTTTTGACATTCGCACAAGTCTAAAAGAGATTTAAAGGATTCATTCACTTTAGAATTAAAATTTCCTGATAGTTTACTCACCTCAATGTCATCCAAGATGTTCTTGTCTTTCTTTCATCAGTCGAAAAGAAATTAAGGTTTTTGAGGAAAGCATTCCAGGATTTTTCTCCATATAGTGGATTTCACTGGGATACAACGAGTTGAAGGTCCAAATTCCAGTTTCAGTGCAGAAAAAATGACTCTACATGATCCCAGATGAGGAGTAAGGGTTTTGTCTTGCGAAACAACAATTTTTTTTAAAATAAACATAAAAATTTATATACTTTTTAACCACAAATGCTCGTCAAATAGCTCTGTGATGTGCCACGCATTACGTAATCGTGTTGGAAAGGTCATGTGTGACGTAGGCAGAAGTACCGTTTTCCAGTGAGTAAATTATCAGGACACTTTAATTCTGAAGTGAACTAATCCTTAAAGAGCTCAGGCAGAGAGGAAGATTATTGTGCATTATGTTTAACACAATTTGCGAACACATGGGTTTGGAATGACATGAGGGTGATGTAACTGTTCCTTTAAAAGAGTATCTGGAGTGTTTGTTGACTCTTTGCTATCTAACTGTGGCTTGGAATTCACTTCCACTCGTTTTCAAGAAAAGAATGTATTACCTCAGGTTAGGTTAAAGCAGTTTGACCTCTGACGTACTACATGCCCTTCAGCTGTCTAGAAAATGGTGTGACAAAATGGCCCTTTCTGGAGTGTTAACACTCTTAAGAGAATTTACGCAGTTTTCCGTTCTTCCTCAGAATCTGCAGGGATCGGGTGATTATGGAGCAAGTGGAGATGGAGACCGACCACCATCAGTCCAGGTATTACCTTCATTTTCCTTGTTATGCTTTGGTTGGTAACCACGTGAAGCTGAGCTCACATTTGTAAACTTCTTGTGATTGGTTTAATGTTCACATGACATAAAGATGATCCCGAGGTTCCAAGCTATTTACAGAGCAGCGGCCTGTGAGTTCTGGCAGGTCTGTCGTTGTACACTTGCTCATCTTCTGGGGGAAAGTCCCGGATGAACGCTATTATCTCCAGACCAATCCCAGATGTTAAAACCCATCTTCCCATGTCTTGTGTTACTAATACAGAAATAGGCCATGTGGAAATTGAAATGAACCCTTGCTACTGATGTGCGAGGCCCTGTTTGAGCATGCCAGAGCTAATTACAATGGAAAGAAACCAGGTGGCTCTTAGGTGTGGACTGCAAGGATCATCTTCCATAAGAGTCGACTGGTTTATTCATCAGTGCTGAAGTTTAGTGCAATTTGAGAACATTTAGGCCAATTTTCATTCCGTGTTTGAATTTTATGAGTATATTGTACTTGTTTGGAGGTTCTTTCCACTCACTTAAGTATTTATTGGCATTATATTTGTGTAAACAGCTGCTGCCAAGCATGTAGCTACTAATTTAATTCTAACCGAGTCATTTTAAATTACATGGCTTTTGTTTGCTTTTACTGTATGCAACGCATTTTAACATGCCGTGACAGAAACAGAGACAGCATTTTCAGACGTGCTGTAAAGTAAACTTTCATTTGTCTTAGCGTGGAATCCATTTTGAAGGATGCCACATTCCCCCCTGGGACATTTTCCACGCTTGTTTCACAGTCAATCCAACTCTGCTTGGATGTTGAAAAGTGCATTTGAGGAGAGGGCATCTGGGCATGCATTCTTGCGAACTGTGTTGCATGACTGCCTCATGTGTGTGTAGGCCTAATTTAGTGTAATCCAATTTTATGAGATTATTATATCTAGTGAAAGAGAAGTAGTCTTGTGACAGTGTGGTAAACACAAGTTTGACTTCATTACACTTTTTCTGTGAAAAAGAAAATTGAATTTTAGCATGTCTTCAGTGCTCAAGTTTTTAATAGTGTATTTTTATTCCTATCTGCTCTCATAATCATTAAGGATACTTAGAGAAGCCTGTATAAGGTGGTCCAAATGGCCGAGACAATAAGTGAAGTTTGGTAGATAATTTTATTTAAAATAACTTTGTATGCTTTTCTAAATTAATGAAATACTTTCAATGCAAATTATATTATGTTAAACTATAATGAAGGGGACAGAATTACAGAATTACTTTAGAATTATTAGAATGATTCTGATGGATTCTGATTGGTCAATAGGCGTGTTTTATTCACGATAAAACACGGTTGTGACCGCTTCACCCAACGGTATCGCTACACAACACCCTTAGCAACCACTCTTATGAACGTGCCTGTATGTTCTCAATTTATTTCGTTCATTGAAGCTCACGAGTATTGTGAGACAGAGATCGAGTGAGCGAGATTATTACCTGCATTCAGATTTAGCATTTTCCCTCAGGTAAGTCTAATAAAAAATCTGTTTAAATGTCTGATGTATTATCTTTTCCTTTTAATAGTTAAGGGGTTATCCCGTGACTGACAGAGCTAGTCGAAGCATGTCAGTGGCGTCTTCTTTCGTTTTCACAATTATTCAGTCTTTCAAGTCCTCGCTACTGACCGACACACTCACAAAGACAGTCTTTGCTTCCATCTAATGGCGTAATAAAGTTCACGGTCAGGGACTATTTTTTCCGGCGGAAGGAAGGCTTTTATTAGAAATTTACTTCAAGAAAGTTACATTGATACATATTTTTGGCTTTAATATTTGTTTTGTGTGGTAACGGTTTTATGAAAGCAATAAGGTACTCGAGGCTAGTGCTGTATCTTGAATAAGTCACGGCTGAAGGAGTTGCAGGCACTTCTTGTCGTGCCCTTTTTTTCGCAGTATAAATGGGTCTTCATATTATTCAAAATATCAAATTTTGGTGAATCAAATAGTTTGAAAAACTCAGATCTAGACTCCTTTAGCAAGTTTACTGAAATGTACCAGCCCTAGAACATATCCAGAAGAATCCGTTGCATCTAAATTGCTCTCCTGGAAGACCATGATGCAAAAAACATGTGGTAGCAAAGAATGGCCCCTTTTTAATGCACAAGGAAATATCCTTCTGTGCCTTATGATCTCCTCCATATCCTCAACTCCTCCACCATAACTCAGCGTAATGTGTTCAAGGTTAGAGTGGCTGCCGAGATTCTTCCATCTCCACAGCAGTGACCGTGATGGCAGATGTTTAGCAGCCCCTCCTCATCTAGCCAGACATCCCCCACCTGCCCACTCCTGACCTCTATCTTTAGACCCCGGGACCCGTGGCCTACATTCCCCTTGACGATCTTTCTCTTGGTCCGAAAATACACGCTGTCAGCATCCTCTCATACTGGCCATCAGAGCACTCCATGTTCTCCAGTCTCCTTTTTCTCAATCCTGGCATGAAATCTGAAGATCAGAGTGTTCTAGAACGTGATGCCTGGTATTTCATCAGTGGGTTCTGCCGTTTCAGCAGGGCATGTTCTGTAAAGTGCAAGGTCAGGCCCTCTTTGTGTCTGCGCTTCATAAGGCCAGTGTTTGTACACAAGCAGTGAAATGAAACTGTCAGAACAGGTACAAAAGGAATAAGCAGTGATGTACTTCTTTATATACTTTAAGATCCTATTCTTTAAGAATGGATTTTTGTGGCATTTAGTCCAATTTGTATTCTAGAGTTCCCCTGAAAATAGAAAAGTATAAAATCTAAATGTCCTTGAAACAAGACAAATTATTTGAGAAGCAAAATTGCCAGACATATTAAGACTTTGTGTCAGTAAGATTTTTTTTGAAAAGTTAATCATTTGTTCAGCAACGAGGATGCATTAAATTGATGAAAAATAAAAAAGACTATTATAATGTTATGTATGATTTCTATTTCAAATATTCCTGTTTTTTTAAACTTTCCGATCGTCAAAGAATCCTGAAAAAGATGTATGATTCCACAAAATATTAAGCAACACATCTGTTTTCAACATTGATAATATTAATATTTTTTTTTCTTGAGCGATACATCATCATATTAGAATGATATCTGAATTATGATCATGTGACACTAAAGACTGGAGTAATGCCTGCTGAAAATCCCTCAGGAATAAATTACATTATGAAACACATTAAAATTGTATGGAAGCTTGTAAGGTAAGTCTTTTTTATCACAATTGTGAGTTATAAAGTCAGAATTTCGAGGGAAAATAGAATTCTGACTTTATTTCTTGCAATTGTGAGTTTATAACTCTAAATTCTGACTTTATTTCTCGCAATTGTGAGTTTATATCTTGCAATTCTGAGAAAAGAAGTCAGAATTGTGAGTTAAAAAGTCACATTTATCTTTTTAAAATTTTTTATTTAATGGCAGAAGCAAGCTTCCATAAAATAGTGACTGGTTATTTCAAATTGTAATAATATTTCACAATATTAGTGTTTTTATTGTATTTTTGATCAAATAAATGCAGCCTTAGCAAGCATTTCTTTCTGAAACATTGACCTCAAACTTTTGAATCGTGTATCTTGGATGTAAGTGTATTTTGTCTTGTAGCACTGGCAGATTTTTCCACTTTTGTGTGTTTAAATATATGAAATCTGCCAGTGCCACAAGACAAAATAATACTTATACTAATTATACTTATTTACAAGATAAATGAAAACTGAAAACAGGCAATAATATCTAATATTTACAACTGTGTTGAAAATTTGTCGTTTTAAGGATGCTTAAACATTTTTCCTGGAAAACAAGATGAGGTGCTCTTTAAGAATATGATTTTTGTCAGTGAACATGCTGTCATTTATGTACATTGCACTACAATGTTGATTGACTGTCTGATTTACAGTTTATGTTTATTGATATAATAATGATATGTTTCACTTTCAGCCGACACCTCCCTCCTCTCGGCCGATCCAGCAGCCACCGGTGACCAGCAGAATACTTGAGAAGCAGCAGACAGGTGAGCTTTCTCTGTTCAACGTCAGGTCTGTAGAACATCAACTCGTCTGACAGCACAGCTCATGAGTCGTATTTATTGCTCTGTTGAGCTCTTAAGTGGCTCTTTTTCTTCTTGTAAACTTGGAGTAATGCACGTTTGTGCCTTTGTTGGTTGATTTCATGAAAGATAACATTTGGGTTGGATGCTTAGATTCCACTTCTGAACAGAAGCTTGAATGATCACCAGTATGTGTTGCAACCAGCAAGTTCAGTTTATTAATCAACCAGCTTTCTCTTGACTGGTCAGCCAGGTCTAAGATAGTGTTTTAGCAGGGTATTGAAGGCTAGGAGATTTGAGGTTTAGTAATATTCGTATTAATCATGAAATTATGTGTATTTATGTACGGAGCCACTATGGTATTTGGCTCCCTCTACTGGTGTAAAGGATAGAGAAAATGTCTTTTTACATTCAACTGCACATGTATTCTTAAAAGGTGTGTTATTCAGATTTTGTAATTGATGGATTATGGATTATGGCCCATGCCAAGGGGCAATATTGCATTTTTGATGTGTACAAATCAAATTGGTCTGTAAAGGTTACTTTTAAATTCAAAAATGTATATTTGTATACATTTATATTAGCTAAACGGTTAGATTTTTATCTGCCACCTTACAAAGTTAGAGTTATGAAATTTTGAGATATAAAGTCACCAATAATGAGAGGATAAAGATTTTATATAACAATTAGATCATAATCCATTCTTACTTGCTTCAGCAATCATCTACATTAAATGCTGTGTGATCTTTCCTCAAAATGAGCTGAATTGGTAAGTTTTAATGAACATTAGGATCAGTCGATTCCTCTCGGCGAACTTCTGGCTCCTACGGCGGTTCTCGACAAACATCTGGTTCGTATGGGGATTCCCGAAAAACTTCTGTCTCCTACGGTGATTCTCGACAAACATCTGGCTCATATGATGATTCTGAACAAACTTCGGATTCATATGGTGATTCCCAACAAAGCTCCGACTCATATAGTGGATCTCGACAATCATCGGGCACGTATGGTGGTTCTCGACAATCATCGGGCACGTATGGTGGTTCTCGACAAACTCTGGACTCAATTGATGTTAGCAAGCAAACTTATGAGTCGTATGATGATTCTAGAAAAGCTTCAAACCCTCTAAGAACGTCGGGCTCAGCTGATGATGGAATACGGTATTCTGTGGAGTCTAGACTGAGTTCTGCGGGTCCAACAGGTGGGTTGAATATCTCTCAAATGGACGTGGAAATTCTGGATAGAAATTCGCAGCAGAATTTCTACACGATGCTTTGCATGAAATGCTGGCAAAAAGCTCTGGATGCCCAACAAGGACTGCAGCAAACTGGGAGCAAGTGATATGTTTGTTGTTTAATGCAAGCACAATTTATATATTGTATTTGTATTGACAGATTGCTTATTCAGCTGCTTATAGAAGCTTCTGCTTGGAAGCATATTCTTACATGAATATGTGGAGTTTGGCCCATCTTCCTTGAATATTGTCATGTGGTTTTTTGGTTTTTAATACATACAACTAGATAAGTATTTTAGGCTGAAAATCACATAGACACGTCCAGGTTGATAAGACATGATAAGCCTTTTTAGGACCATTTAGATCTACATTCTGACATTATTTTCATAACAATTAGGCACATTTTCCCCTAAATGTCTTATTATTGTAATATTTCTGTATGTATGGTTTACTTTAGCATTTTCTTGTAATTCCCATACATGTGTTGTCAGTTGGATTCTTGTTACTGTAGTACTGTAGTGTTTTTTTTTTTCATCAGCATGAAATAAATGCCACACACCAAATACTAGCATGATGTATAAATACACACTTAACCATTTATATAATATGTAATTATTTTTTTAGCAATTATTTAGCATTTTGGTAATGAAAATGAACAGGAAAACTAGTTTTAAAAAATCTTAATGGTCTTAGAATAGGCTTTATTTTCTTAATAAAAATATGATTTCTTTTATTTTGGAGTGAAATGCAACAGATATGTTTTGGTAAATGTAAAGCATATACGTTTAATGCATGATTAAAGTCATTTTCAATTTATAGGTGCCATTGGTGGAAGAGGAGAGAAAGGAGACAGAGGAGAGAAGGGTGCCAAAGGTGACAGGGGTCTTACAGGGCCAAAAGGCGATTCAGGATCTGTGTCTGGTGGCGTTGCAAAAGGAGAGAAGGTCTGTTGTTACTAGTGTGAACCTCACTGAATCTTTAACAGCTCAGTTTCAATAGAAAGTAACAAGAAGTATTATTATTCCATCCGTCTGTCTGTCAACATTCATTCGTTCTATTGTCTATCTGATACAGGACCCTTTTTTTAGTTGAATTGTTATATTATGATGTCCTTCAAAATTCACAGTAATGTGTGAAGTCAATGATGGGGAGCTTGAATGTTCAGCCATCTGTTAGAGTGCTGCAAGTGGCAGACAGGTCAATCATTTTTGTCTGTTTTCACAGGGTGATGCAGGAGAGAAAGGAATAAAGGTTTGTTGTGCTGCTTATACCTAGACATAACTGTGACAATGAAAACATTTTAATGTGAATTAAATCATTCACTCATCATCTTGTCATTATTTGTGTGTGTGTGTGTGTGTGTGTGTGCAAACAGAAGAATATCTCATTTTGCATATCTAAAAATTAGTAAAACACTTTTACTAAAAACTACAAAAGTATACCTTTGAGCGTCTCTCGTTAATGCATTTACAGACTCACACATGCTCAAATCTCTGTTACGTTTTGGTTTCAGGGCAGTTCTGGTTTTGGTTATCCTGGATCAAAGGGTGACCCTGGTCCCGCTGGGCCTCCAGGGCCTCCCGGTCCCCCCGGGCCCAGTGCAGAGGTAGAGGTGAGAGGAGATGGGTCAGTTGTTCAAAAGGTGGCGGGAGCAAGAGGACCACCTGGACAACCAGGACCCCCTGGCCCTCCTGGAACTGATGGGGAGCCGGTGAGTAGCTCACAGAGAAAGGAATGGTTCAATTACTGCCTCTATTTTCTATTAGCGAATGCATTTACATTTAAAAGGAACAGCGTTATACCATTTCAAGCAGCATGTCTGTCAGAAGTGGTCTTGTATTTGCCGTTGATGTGTTAGGACAGTAATAGATCCCTGTGGTGTTCCCCATCACAAGCAGAGAATGATGTTAATACAGGTTTACGATATGCATCATTGCAAACACAAAGGCACATTGTGTTTCTGTCCTTGAGACTATGCATAATGCATTGGGCATTGGTCATATCTGAACAAAACTAATATTCTATCCTTTCTTTTATAGGGTGACCCTGGTGAAGATGGAAAAGCTGTAAGTAATGCATTTCATAAAGTCTCTTATTAAACAGACCTGGGTCAAGTACATTTCTCAATATATCTGAATGACTTGATTCTTCTGAAATTATTCCTGCTCGTGTGTTTGGAGGGAACAGTTTGTTTTCAATTTAGTGTTGTTGATTTTGTGTATTTGTGTTTGCATTCATACGCCTCATATATAAATGATTAAAAATCTATTTTGTAACAGGGCCAAGTTGGACCTCCTGGTTTCCCTGGCACTCCTGGAACCAAAGGAGAGAAAGTTAGTATTGTTGTTTCAAATATAATTGACAGTATCAGGCTTGTTCAGCATTTCAGAATTGAATTGCGAATGCCTTTATATCCCAATTCAGTTGTTTGAGATTTTTCTTTTTATGTTTTCATTTTAGGGAGACCGAGGTGAAAGTCAGCCAGGACCCCGTGGGCCTCCAGGGCCTCCTGGCCCACCAGGACCCTCCTCTCGCTCTGACAGGCCTGTGAGTTTATTATTAGTCATCTCTTTTTATGATCCTTTTCCTATTGAAAAGCTGGTTTATAAAAACGTTCATTCCTCTGTTTTCATTTTTCAGACATTTGTGGACATGGAGGGCTCTGGATTTGATATGGACAGTGTGCGGGTACGTCCTGTGGAAACTATATTTTCTTAGGCCATGTTCAGATTGAGATTTTTTGCATATTCAGATTTTTTCCACATGGGTTTTTGAAAGTTTTAACAGCAAACGTTTTTTTTTTTTTTTTCTGATTGAGAGAGAGAGAGAGTAACAATGTTAATTCCTTTTATGATACTTTTGAAAAATGTAATGCATCTAGTAAAATAATCTTACAAAAATATCTCATTGACTCCAACCTTTTGAACAGTAGTAGGAAGCAGAATATAGCAATTTTATTAACATTTATTCATTTGTAATTCTCACAATTTCTGATAAAAAATTTTTCACTTAGTAACTTTAAATTGGTCAATAGGCAATGCCTGGTTTGCCCGGCCCACCTGGTCCTCCTGGTCCCCCCGGTCCCCCTGGTCTTGCATCTTCAGGCTCTGGTGGTTTCGGGCCTCCTGGTCCTCCTGGGCAAAATGGAGCTCCAGGCCAACCGGTAAGTTTAAGGAGACAATAAACATGTATAACATTGCTTTGAATATGTATCGGGAATAAAGTGTTCGTTAATCAGAGATGTGGTCTTGTGGCTATTGTGTGTTCTCTGATGCATTTCGTAGTGTGTAGTCCCACCCCTCCCATGTCATTTCATGTCATAAAAAGCCTATATAATAATTATTTAAAAAAATATATATTGTTTTTAATAGGGACTTCCAGGTGCACCAGGTGCTGATGGAAAACCAGGCTCACCTGGCCCAAGAGGAGAGAAGGTATGAAACTTCAGAACCTAAAACCTAACGTTGCGATTTATAGGCCTGGAAAAGTCTTCAAAATATGTAAAATCTTACAAAGTTGCTCTAAAACATTTCATCATCTAAATTTAGCTGTTTGTGAGTGCTGTGTAGAGTAAACATGCTCACAGGCCAAAGTGATAACATCAGTTTGTTTGTTGGTCTAGACATTTGTAAACTATGTATACATTTTAAATCCATTAATTCACTTGTCCAGGGACAAAATATTTATGGCTGGGCTAAATGAGGCGGCAATAACATACAGTAGAGAACACTGATGGAACCCTCATCACAGTCTGATATACAAATGTAAATCCAATGATTTCTAAAACATCATGGTACTATAATCACAAACGATTGGAAAGGTCATGGAAAAGTCATGGCACTCCATTGGTGAAAAGTATGGGAACCTTGTCTATATATAGGCAGCTATGCTGGTCGTTTAATGGATTTGGACTTGCATAATTCAGCTCTGTTGAGATCCCTGTAATGGTAGCTATCTTTAGACTCTGGACTGATTTTGTGCTCCACAGGGTGATGCCGGTGAGCTGGGCCTACCTGGACCTGTGGGAGTGAAGGTCAGTTTGCGTAATGTGTGCACTTAGTGAGAAACTACTGAAACACTTGTGCACAGTATGAACATATTCGCATATACTGTATGACATATCTGTTGTGTACAGCTGAACAAACTGTGAAGCTCTGTATGACTGAGAATTAAATAAGATTCAAACATAATGTTCTACCCAGGAGTTACACCGCTACATCCAGGGAGAAGTAGTTTGTCTTCACAATAACAATCATAAACATGTCTGATGTATAGTTATGTGAAGTAAGGTATTGTACCAGTGAGATTTAACTGTCAGCGTCAGAAATACAAATCTATGGAACCTATAGAAGTCTTTCGTTATTTTAGGGTTTTATTTTAATTCAAAGCTTTTATTCAGAATTTTTTTTCCACGACTATCTATTTTTTAAAATCTTTTCCCAGACACTGCCTTTCAATCTTAAAATATGAAAATCCATAAAAAAATATTATAATATTTAATTGTGATAAATATTTAATAAAATATTAAATTATTTAAAAAAATAGGCTAATCCAAACAAAGTGATTTTGCTATTTATTTTATTTAAGTGA
Organism: Opsariichthys bidens; assembly: GCA_037194245.1. NCBI lineage: Eukaryota > Metazoa > Chordata > Actinopteri > Cypriniformes > Xenocyprididae > Opsariichthys > Opsariichthys bidens. The sequence goes on along the minus strand of CM074281.1, from coordinate 9,561,641 downwards.
TTATACAGTACCAACAATTCCTCTCCATAGAAACATTTTATTAAAAGTTAGTTTACTTGGCAACTATGCAAACAAAATTGCCAGTGAAGAGCATGTTTGCGCAAAATCTTAAATGTTATGATACATATTATTTGATAATATTTTTTTAAATTGTGCATGATTTCCAATTAAGCTGTGATTTTTCCAAATTATAAAAAGTCCAAAAATTTCCATAACTGTCATTTCCATCTTAAAATGCTCTCAATCACAATGCATAATTTTCAGTACAGTGGAAGTGACATTGGAGAGCAGATGTTCGTGATCAAAAATGCCCATTGTTGAAGAAAAATGCAATAATGTTGCTTTTTTTGTGTCACGCCTAGTTAGAAAACGGTGTTGTGTGGATAGCTGTTTCAGAAAACATCTTTTTCTGAAACAGTCAAACCCACTCAGGATTCTTTTATGTTTCTGTCTCTGTAGCAAAACTCCTACTTTGCCAGCTATCTCTATGATCTTCTCTCCTACTATACCTCATCCTTCTCCTCTAAAGCTGCAGGGTGGCAGGTAGCAAGTCTTGAGTGTGGCAATCGATTTTCTTCACAAACATCTCAACTTTCTACTCTACAGTGCTAATGCTTGAAATGTAGCATCATTATTATACTGATGGTAGTGTGGATTTTAGTGGCATTGCGTTGTAGATGCATTGTGTGAATCTGTTCTCTGCGAACGAACATATTTTGCTCTTGGAATCTTGATTGCAAGCTAACGGCATGCGTTGTTTTATTAATCTTATTCTTTGTCTTTAAAGGGCGCCACAGGTTCTCCCGGTTCCCCTGGCCTCCCTGGACAGGGTGGGCTTGCTGGTCTTCCAGGACCAATGGGACCTGTTGGACCACCAGGGCCACCTGGTCCTCCTGGCCCAAGCTATGTTGGTTTTGTAAGTATTAGTCAATCGTCCTTTGTGCCTCGCTGTCTTTAAGGAAATCCACAAAATACTGTGTTCTCTGTATGTGTTCAGGATGATATGGAGGGTTCTGGTATTCACTTCGGTTCAGTTCCTGGAGTTAGAGGACCAGTAGGAATCCAGGTTCATTTTTCTCTGTTGTACCTTTATTTATTATTTTGGATTTTTAGAGGTTCATTTACTGCAATCCTATTTCATTTCAGGGACCTCCTGGTATCCCAGGACTACAAGTAAGACTTTTTATTCATTTAAATGAGATTTAAATCCCAAAGATATAATTTTCCGTTGGGGATAGTGTCATTTATTCATATCTTGTTTCTCAGGGTAAGCCTGGTTTCCCAGGATTTCCAGGTGAGAAAGGCAGTGAAGGACCTCAGGGACAAGATGGCCGCCCTGGTTTGGATGGCTTCCCTGGACCACAGGTGTGTTTCATTTTAATAAAATTCTAAGGTGCAAATTTACTAAATAGCCAGTTAGGTGTGCAGTACTTCAGACTGATATCAGTGTTTTGCATTTGCTTGCAGGGACCAAAGGGCGACAGGGGAGACAGAGGCGAGAGGGTGAGTTTTCTTCTGTCTGAAGTGGATCGGTGTAATATCTAGGACATTGAAATTGCAAATGACTTACTTGATCATTGTCAAATTTGATCATTTGCTTAGGGTGAACCTGGACGAGATGGAACTAGTGTTCCAGGTCCGCCCGGGCCTCCTGGACCACCTGGACAAATTATTTATCGTTATTCTGAAAATGTAAGTCTTCAAATTTATATAGCCTTTTTTGTTTGCCTATAATAGTTCATGTTTTTATAAAGCTGATTGTCATTTTCCTGTACAGTATGATGAAACTGGAGGAGCAGGGCCTCAGGTATGAAAGTCCTGCTTCTAATAGTCCATTGGTTACTACAATAGGATACAAGAAATTGTATTGTGGTTAAACAGGCTCATTACAACAAATTTCTATCTGTATATTTTTGTGTGGTTTTCAGGGTGGGTCTGGTCTTTCTGGTCATGCGGGATTCCCAGTAAGTACTATATAACTTCATTTGTTCATCCCCCTTTTTTGATCAAAACACTTTAGACATTTATACATTTTTGAAGTAATTACATGTGGCACATTACCTATGGTAATGTTTAGTTCATAGTTAATAGTTCAGTTAATTTTCTATTAAAATTATTTCAAAAAATGTTAGAATCTTAATAAACATTTTTTTTTAGTAGTACGACTCGAGCAACATTGTAATTTGCTGAATTAATAATATAGACTTGTGTGCATTTATCTTACGCTCTCTCTCTTTATCTAATCAGGGCCCAATGGGACCAAAGGGTGACAGAGGAGAACCTGGTTCACCAGGCTATGCCATCAAGGTTTGTAAGCAGAAACCAACACACAAAGCTTAATTTGAAGCGTTTAAAAACCTCTACGGCTCACTGCTGCAAATTTACTTTGTTTGCAGGGAGATAAAGGAGAACCTGGACTTACTCTTGGACCTGATGGAAACCCACTTTACCTTGGTGGATTGGCAGGCCAAAAGGTTTTTATTTTATGTTATTTTTGTTACAAGCATATTTGTGTTGATTCATAGTTTTGATGACTTTACTTAGGAAAAAACTAAAGAGCAGCGTGCATCAAAATTATACATTTATTTACACTCTCTGTAGGGTGAGAGAGGGATTCCTGGACCAGTCGGACCTCCTGTACGTTTATGTTTCTTACATATTTTTTTAATTCAATGTTCAGACAGAAACAATTCTATCATGCCTTTACTTGGTAAAAAGAACATTCTGTACAAATCGAATCTCATTTATTCAGGGTCCAGCTGGACCGCCTGGTTTTAAAGGTGAATTCGGAATGCCAGGCAGACCTGTAAGTCTCTCAAAAAAAAATAACTTTCATCAACAAAAAATATTCATTAATAGGCAACAGCATATTTATCTTTAGTATGTAATTAAATTTTACTAAACTTCATTTTATTACTCTAGGGCCGCCCAGGTGTGAACGGATACAAAGGAGAGAAGGGAGACCCAGGGTCAGGCTCTGGATATGGTTACCCAGTAAGTTCACCATATGCTCTGGAATTTGGGAATAAACGCAGTTTGTTCCATCAGTGATTGTTATATAAATGGCTTGCCCTTATAAGTTAATTTGTGTATTTTCAAGGGTCCCCCGGGTCCCCCAGGACCCCCTGGTCCCCCCGGACCTGCTGTGCCCTTGGACAGATTTGGAGTAAGTGCTTTTTGTGTCAAATAAGCAATAATTCATGCATGAAATGTTGCAAAATGAGCTCCATATGGTGGCTATGTTGAATTGAAGTGATCATGATTGCAACAGCAATAATTTGCAATCTCCTTTTCCATTTCAGAGATATGAAGATTATTCACGGCAATATCCAGGTAAGTTGTTAGTCATTCTTGTCACAGCTGCATTTCTTGTTGATTTTAATGCATAGAAGGAGTTCAAATGTCTCCGATGATCCATAACTCTGTGAATTGTTGACAGCTTTGAACAATGCATTTTGTTTTCTTAAGCAACGAAAGGAGAGAAAGGAGACCAGGGAGCTCCTGGCATTCCCGGATCGCCAGGTACAATTTACCACTGTTGCTGTTTCTAGACGTTCAGGGCCGTTGGCAGGCGAGTAAACAACGCTATGCTGTGCTCTGTAAATTTTAGTGTCTCTGGCTAAAGTACCCTGACTTACTGGCTTGACATCATTATCATCATTATCAAAAGATATTGAGATATTTAATGCACTAATGTAATATTCACTTTTTTTGTGGAAGGTTTATCCTCAAACTTTGATATCTATGCCCTCAAGGTATGTGGATCACTAAATACATAAATTTGATGAAACAGTTGTTTATGAATATGATGGAAACATAAAGCAAAACATGACACCTGTTTCCTCAGAATGAGATGAAGGGGGAGCGTGGTGAGTCCGGTCTTAAAGGAGAGAAAGGAGAGCCAGGAGGAGGATTTTATGACCCTCGTTTTGGAGCGGTACAGGGACCACCAGGAAACCCAGGACCTCCTGTAAGGATTAATTGGAGTTTCTGGACAGAACCGGAATTGAGTACTTACCTACTCTACAAATGGATGGTCTCATCAAAGTCATATTTTCCAGGGACCTAAAGGAGACTCAATCAGAGGACCCCCTGGACCGCAGGGCCCACCAGGATCACCTGGGGTTGGTTATGATGGTCGCCCAGGGAACCCAGGACCTCCTGGACCCCCTGGCCCTCCAGGGTCTCCATCATTGCCAGGAGCCTACAGACCACGTAAGAAAAAATAAAACAAATTCTTCCTGCTTTCAGAATATTCTTGAGGAATTTAAATAGCTATCAATACTGTCTGATTTTTGTATGTTTCAGCACTCAGTATTCCCGGACCTCCAGGTCCCCCTGGCCCACCTGGAAATCCCGGCACTGGATCTGGAGTGAGTGGGACATTTGTTGAAGAAATTACTAATAGAGTGTATCTGATAAAGCTCCAGACACTTGATACTTTAATCATACCCCTGGTTTTAAATTTGTCAGCAGGTGACTGTCCTGAGGTCTTATGACATCATGATTGCTACGGCACGCAGACAGACAGAAGGTGCTCTGATTTACGTTTTGGACAGAAGCGATCTCTACCTCAGAGTTCGGGATGGTGTCAGACAAGTGATGGTACGGTTCTTTAAAACACGAATTCTATTAATTATTTGGTTTTTGAAAATGTCATGGATAAAATTATGTTACCAATCCTCTTTTATGATAAGCATATCTTACATTTCTGAATTAAAATGATTATATATGGTCAAAAATGTGGTATAATCAGTGTAATGCTATTAATTAACTTATCCAAAAATAATTTAAGTTAAGAATTATTTTCATAAAAATAGTACAAAAAAAATCAGGTTAATAAATATCTTAAGTTTTCAGGCATATTTTCATAGTATTTTTTTTAATGCTGTGCTTGAAAACTTATTAACTTGGTTATTACTATCTATTTTTATTAACTTAATTTTTTAATTTCTCAATTTCATAAGTTTATCCCTATTTGTCAGGGATAAAATTATATAAATATTAATATATATTATATAATATTATATAAATATTTTGTCCCTATTTGTTCCTATTTTACCCATTTCAAGGAGAATATTATAGTGTAGGAATTTACTATTTTTTAACATGTCTTTTCACATATTGACACAAATGTCCCTTTATTTGCAGCTTGGAGATTATAAACCCCTCTATGGAGAGCTGGTAAGCAGTGTGAATAAAGCTCTTTTTATGCTTTAACATTCAAATAAGCACCCACCATTTAATCAAAAGCAGTTGGAATTAGTGGATGTGCATATCAATTCCTTTAGGTATGACTAGATTGTTGGCTTTTCCTCCAGGACAATGAGGTGGCAGCAGTCCAGCCGCCCCCTGTTGTTCACTATTCCCAGGACCACACAGGTAACAATGGAGCAGAGCAGATTTCTCCACCGCACCAGCCGATTGAGTTTCCAAGGAGCGAGCCAGAGAATAGAAACCCCAATCCACCTGACTCCCGTTACCCAGATCCACGATACCCACCCTACACTGATAACAGGTACAATCCTGTACAACCAGAAATCAGATACCCTGTTCAACCTGAGAGGAACCCTATCACTCCAGCCCGCCATCCCAGTCCCCCTGTCAATCAACCAGAAGGCCACACCCACACTTCCGGACCAGGGGTTAGTTCATCACATCATTTGCACAGGTCCGCTTTGCTTATTTCCTTTTTTGACACCATTTCTTTCTCTGTGCAGTTGCATCTTATTGCCCTGAATTCTCCACAAGTGGGGAACATGAGAGGCATTCGTGGGGCAGACTTCCTGTGCTTCCAGCAGGCTCGGGCCGTGGGGATGAAGGGAACATTCAGAGCCTTCCTGTCTTCTAAACTTCAGGATCTCTACAGTATTGTCCGCAAATCTGACAGAGAGACACTACCGATTGTTAACCTCAAGGTGTGCAGTCCATTACTTCATTCCAGATTATCAAAGCAACAGGCCATTAGACTAAAGTGATTTTAACATGGTTAAGGGTGTTTTAGGCGGAGCACAGTGGAGTATTGTGATAGAGATTTCATTGTGATAAAATCACTGTTTTGCACAGCCTCTCCATTGCTTTCATGAAATGGCAACAACCATAGCCGTCCTTTGCGTAGTCTAACTGCACCAGCCCCAGGGTGAATGTGAATGGACCAAAGGGGGAGCCCACCACTCTGGAAGGATTGGATTTACATGAAAGAGATGTCTTTTATCATGCAGTCCCGTTGAAAATATTTAATGCACAACGCACAAAATCGAGCTTGCTTTGGTAGAATCAGATGAAGCCCATCACGTTTATGAGCTTGTATAATCATCTACCATTAACATTGAGTATGTTTCGGGCCTCAGAATACAAAAGTGATCATTTGATTTTGTGGATCATCAATTCCTCAAGATTTTTTCCTCAAGACCAAACTTAACCAATGAACTCATTTGGTGATCACGTTTCTTATCTTTTCATGGCATTGCTATTCTCTCTTCTGCAGGATCAAGTCCTTTTCAGAAGCTGGGAGTCTCTCTTCAGTGACTCAGAGAGCAGGATGAAGGACAATGCTCCTATCTACTCCTTTGATGGCAGAGATGTCCTGAGGGACAGTGCCTGGTGAGTGCTAGTGGCTTTGGCTGATCCATGTGAACCCTTCAAACAGAGGCCTTAGCAGATCATTCCGTCAGTTTTCATTTTCCTTAAAAATTGCTCAGTCCACTGGAGCTAGAGATGAATGCAGTATTATAAAATAATGAATATCTATCATCCATCCATCTAGCTAGCTAGCATCTATGGCCCTGTTTTCACTTGGTATTAAGATGCGCTTTGGTTGATCGGATCACAAGTGGGCTACGCTAAATATAGGTATACATAGGGTCTAAAATGTTTTGAGCTTGTCCACTTTCGACCACTTCCAGAGGTAGTCAAAAATGCATTTGACCGGATTGCTTTCATAATGTAGATGCTAATGTGATCGAATACATTCAAACAGCCACAAAAAACTGCCTACTCTCCGCCTACTGAACTAATGCATAAACATTATGGGAAAGTTAGCCAGATGGGATTTAAATTTTGCCGGTTGTAGACCCAAGTTTGTTTGTTTGTTTGTATGTATGTATGAATCTACCTATCTACCTACCTACCTATCTATCTATCTATCTATCCATCTTTCTCTCTGTCGGTCCTGTTCATCCACAAAAAAACATTACATGTTATTTGACAGACATAACTTAAAAATTAACCTGAATATGCTACAGTTCTGCTCATGGATTTTCCTTTACTTGCTATTTAGTGCGTCAAACAATATCTTTCAAAAATTCAGTGCCCAATCTTTGGCCGGTCCAATCATTCATTCTTCCTCAGAACCCAGTACCTTGTAAACAAAAAGTAGTTTCCCAAAAGACTGATTCAAATCCTGTGCATCCTGACCTCAAAGTCAGCCAATGCAATTTGACTTTGCAATTTTGGAAAGGTCTCGCAGGTTTTGAGTGCCGTCTGAGAACCACCGAAAATGATCGCTTTTCTTCATCTGTCCTGTAGGCCAGAGAAGATGATCTGGCACGGGTCCAGTGGCAGGGGTCACAGGCAGACGGATAACTACTGCGAGACATGGAGAGCCGGAGACCGCGCAGTGACAGGTTTGGCCTCATCTTTGCAGGCTGGCCAACTCCTCCAGCAGACCCCCAGCAGCTGCTCCAGTTCCTACATCGTGCTGTGCATCGAGAACAGCTACATGGCACAATCTAAGAAATAAAGCCGTCCTAAGGAGCTTTTGAACATTCAACACAACAGTTTATACAGGCCCTGTTTCATTCCAGTAGATGCCTGTATCTAATGAATGGAGAAAAAAAAATAAAAAAGAACTTAGTCTGCCTTAAGGAGAATTTGCCAGTCATCTATTCCCTCACCGTAACGCCAAAGAGGCAGGTTGAACGTGGAGGTGTTTGCTCTCTCTCAGGGCATTGGCACATATTTTTCAGGGGGTTAAACCAGAGAAGTGAGGCCAACTGAGGCAGTGTTTTTTTTTTCTAACTGTATCCATATAAAATTTTGTATATGAATTGTTTGTCATCTGTGTTGTTTTATTTTTTGAAGATGTCTTAATTGGTATATTTAACCAATTTCAGCTATATTTTTTTGTGTACCCCCCCCCCCCCCCCACACACACACATACACACATTTGTCTGTACCGTTTTCATTTTTATCTAAGGTTTGTCGGATACCGAGGGGCAGACCTGATAGTTTTAGGATTTAAAAAAGAAAATATTTATTTTGCAATAAAGAGAGCTAAAATATTTTTGGATTTGAAACAATTAAAATTGAATACTTTTTCTATTTCAGAGAGCCCTTTTTTTTTTTTTTACACATTTCCACAAATAAAAGTGCAAGTCTGAAATAGTTAGTTGTAGCTAAAAATGGTCGCTCTCTCGCAAAAAAGCTCCTGTAGGCAATGATAAGATGCCTTGAATAATTCAATACTTGTCCCTCAGAAGAGTTTTTGTACAAAACAAAATTATTTTAAATATTTCTGTTGCATCTATGGGATCACTGTGTGTTTTTCTATTGTGATTAATGTGAAATTTCATATGGACATTCTTCTTGGTGTCATTGCTTGTTTTACTCTTCTGGCTGTTTCCAGAAGTTTTGATAAAGCAAAGAGGATGATTAAGAAAAGAGAAGCTGCGAGATTTTAGTAACAAATATGGATGTAAAAAAAAATTATGTTAGTCAAAAATAGCGGTTACATGTCCCATAATTCATTGGACATATCAGAGCCTTTGGTTGTGTTTGGTGCTTTTCACTGATGAAACAGCTGCTGACAATGTTGTTTAAGAGAGACAGATGTGTTTTATGAAGACACTTTATCTTCTATCCATATGGAATTTCAGACACCTAATCCACTATAGTGCTACTGATGTGTTCAGTACAACCCTGTGGGCTTCTAGTCTTTTTTAACCAGTATGTGCTGTACCATGTCTCAGAGGCACTGAATAAATGATTTTGTTTTCGTTTGCCACAATAATTTTGGCACCACATCTTGTGTATTAAAATCTGTTTCCTTAAAACCTGACCTGTCTACACATATCACTACGTCGCCTGTTCATGCACAATATTAACATTAGATATCATTCACAAGCCATTTCATATCATGAATGTGTTTACTATTCACTGACTGATTACTAAAAAAATAAAAATAAAGGTACGTTTTTTTTTCCTCTCACAAGTATGCATTTTAGATTTTAAATTCATAAAAAAGGTTTTTACCCACCGTGTCTTTTGTGAGATTCATTTTTCCGGACAAGCATTAGATGTTTAAAAGAGTATTTCACGTAAAAATCACTATTTGTCATAGTTTACTGGGGCCATTTGCTGTTATTTTGAACATCAAACCAGATTTTCTTTGAAGAACTCACGGTCAGGCAACGATTAAATGACTTTTGGTATAAATCCTGACTTATAGTTCACACAAAAGACATCTTTGATCAGCGTAAGTGCTCTTCATTCTCAATGGTTGGAAGTGTAAACTATGTGATTCTACTAAATGCTGTTTAAGCAATGAAATACTCTTTGGCAAACGTCTTCTGTGCGCCTATGGCAGAGGGCCCCAATGTCCTGATTCATGCATGTCTCTAAATTGCACGGCGTGCCCCTTTGATGACATTGCAGTCCCTCCTCAGTGCCTATTGCACTGATTCTCTGTCCGCCTGAAGGGTTTTACAGCCTGTTCAATAGGATTTAGCGATGTGGCCTTGAGAGGGCCTCAAGGCACAAATCAGAGACTGTTGACAGGGAGCTGGTGGAGCGGCCCCCATTGTATCTCAGGATGTAAAGGTCTTCTGCAAGTATTTCAGTGAGGTGGACCAAGCTTGTGGTAACATAACCCATGGGTATTAAGCAAAAAGTAAGCAATGGTGCGCCAAAAATGAATAAAATGTCATTCCGGTTTAAGTTTAAAATGGTTTAAGATGGAGTGTGGATTGTCACACTGCAGAATGACCGTCTTTATGATTAACTGTTGTGGTTTTTGTACTGAAATGAAAGAAAGCAAAGAATTGGTCTTAGGTCAAAGTGCTTCACTGCACATTTCTACGCCCCCCCCCCCCCCCCCCCCCCTTAGGGGGCACCTCAAGATAAAAGAATAAGATAAAAAGTTAAATTTCACTTTTTGTTATTCAAATGAATGGCAAAAGCAGCCCAATCTAACGGAAACCATAGTGAGGTGTAGGCTACTTTCAAAAATGATACTTTTGTACAAAATAGACAGTTCTATGATCTACTTAGGCTTAGGTTTTTTGAGAAACGCAGCCCAGATCATTTGATGCAAAGGCTTAACGCATTCATTAAAAAGATCAAAAAGAATATTGGTTCACGAATCAGCCTGTGATATCGTTGTTGTTGGTGGTGAAATATCTATTTATTTCTTTTTTATCACTAGATTTAAGTCATTTATTTAATTTGGAAAATCTAAAGTTGACTGGCTACGGCAAGTCTGAAGGTTAGCGATGGAGATTGAAATGATCCAATTAGTAAACACTTGGCTGTGAACTAAGCCAGAGGGAAGCGGCGATGGAGATCATTGAACAAAAAACAAAAAACAAAACAAAAAAATATTTCATATATGAATCGGTAGAATCGGGAAAAGAAAGACAGCAGTTGAATTGCCAAAATCCGCTTCCATTTGGTCATTCGCTGACGACAGAAGCTCTCTCGTGACAATCAGCACGCGCGCCTCATTCTTTCTTTCTTTCTCGCGATCGTGAACTTCTGTGGAGTTAACCATAAACTCATCATGCTCATTTTCATTAACCCCATAACACCTAAACTCAGCTGGAGGTTCATCTGGGCTATACAGGTATTACTTTTAATTATATATTAGTCAACTTGGGATTACTTGTATTGTCAAATATGACTTGACTACCTTACTCGTTTTCGGTTTAGCTTCTGATACACTGTTGTCTCAACAAGTGTCACAGTGTATTATCTACTGTAAACTTAAAAAAAAAATCCAGTGTATTTTGTACACGTGTAATTTCCCTAGCAGTGGTTTTGTGTGTTGCTTTCAAATACATAGTTCAGCAAAACGATAACATCCCATTTATTCTAAATGTAAGGCTGGGGCAAGTTGTCACAAGTTTATTAAGGCAAAATGTCATGGTTTTCATAACATTAGAAACAAGACTTCACACTGCCATCATTCCTGAATAAAGTCATACATGTTGTTGGCCTACTCATAGTAAATGAATTAATAAGTAACTGAAAACTTAAATAAAGGCATATAAATGTATGTATGAATATATGAATGTGAGGAAAAAGAAATAAATAAAATGACTGAATAGCTAAAATTAACATCATAAGCATGCATATATATATATAATAATACACAAATATACACATATATACATACCTAATTGAATACATATGTACATACATATACTTACACATACCTATATACACATTTATACATACATACTCATACCATATGCATACATACTTGCAGCAAACCACATACATCTATGTTCATACACATATCAGTGGAAATAAGTAAAAAGAATATATGAATGGAAAGAAAAACTAAATTAATATAACTAACGTTTTAATATTTTTTTTATGGATGAATGGACTTTATGGGAAAAGCTGCACCTCATGAAGTTGATTTGGTGATCACTACCTAATTCTTTTACATCGATTTGTGTTATTTAATTTTTTTTTTTGCTTTGACTTTTATTCTAAAATAAATTATTCATTTTAGACCATTATTCAAAAATGTGGAAAATTGCTAATAAAACGGAAATAGAAATATTTAAATATTTACCTTGACATTCTATTCAGTGTTATCAGCCTTATATAGTCTACCCCCCCCCCCCCCTATCCCCAAAAAAAGGGGTGACAGATACAAAAGAGCTTTTTGCACCCCTGTCTAGTAATATAGTATCCACGTAAGTCTTTATGACTGCAAACACGAGGAACACAGCTGACTGCAATCTCTAGCGCTGGCACAGGAAATCTATATTTAGAAGCAAGTAAGTAATAACAAAGCTCATCCAAATGGTCTACAGACGGTAATGATACGAGAGCGGGACAAGATGTTGGCTTTAATTACATTGGTAGCGGAGGCAAAGCCATGTCTGTTAGACGTGCTGTGTTTATGCTGTCTTTGTGAGTCACTGAAATGAAGATGCTCTGCCGATGAACGCTGCTGGTTTTATGGAGGTGGTTTATGTTGCTGCTTCATTTACTATCTTGTGCTCTCGTCTCTGCATATGAAGCTGCCAAAACTGTCAGTGAGATGCTGCTTAAATGAGATGTCACACGAATGACTACGGAAATATGATATCCCTTATTACTCAAAATTATATCAAGCAAAATATTGGCTTATTTATTGAACTAACAATGAAATTGTAGTCATTGCAATCTACAGATTTTGAAGGTTACTAAACCATACGAGCAGGGTCCAACATGAACTCACTCTTGCGCCAGAGGATGTTAACTGAGACGATTTATGGTCCATAAATTTTTTTACCAACCATGAAAATGAATTTTAAATACATCATTAAAGCAGTCATGTCATTAGGAATCTTTTGAGATAAGAGTTAATTGTTCGATTGTACTATTCATGATTCACATTCATATATGTAAACAATTCAAATATGTTTAAATTTATAAATACGAATCATAAACTGAAGTATATGAATGGTATATGAAGATTTATACAAAATGTTCAATCGAGCTCTAGTTTCGTTTGCTCATTTAAAATAATTCATAATATGAATAATTAGGGATAGGATTATTCAGTTAAATTTGATGACATTTTACTATACAATTAAAATTTGCAAATCCTAAAACCAGGCTTAAACATGTAACGTCTGAAGAATGAAGACGAAGGTCGAGGTTTCAAACATAGACAGCTTTATTATAAGTTTAACAGGAACGGATGAGAAACGCGACAGTGTGCTACGCACAAACAATAACAGACACTGAATGTTGAACAGGCAGGAACTAAAATACACTGTTGACAATGATACACAGGTGAAGGAGGTGAAACTAGTTAGTGAACACAGGTGCAGACAATGACTGATTAACTAAGTATGAAGGACTAAACGTGACTGTGACAGTACGCCCCCCCGGAATAGGCGTGTCCTCGCGCCGTGACGAAGTCCTAGATGAAGGAGAGATGGCGGAGGCTTCGGAGAAGGGCGTGGCGAAGGTACCAGGCAACCGACTGGAGGTGTTAGCCACATAAGCCAAGGTGAAGCTGACAGTGGGCAGGGCCAGGGAGGAGTCCATATGGTTGAGCGGGATGATGCCTTGGGGCCGATCGCCGACGGCGGAATCATGGCGATTGGCGGAGATGCTGGAGGAACTTCCCGGCCAACGGACCTCGGAGCTGCCGCCGACCCGGAAGCTGGGCGCTGAGCCGCTGAAACACGGGACCGAGGTGCTGACGCTGGTCTGGATGACCGGGGTGACGGTGTGGTGAGGGAGGATGACAGGGAGGTTGAAGAGAGGGTAGAGCTCACTGTCGACGGGTGGAGGTGTATCCGGCAACCCGGAAGTCCGTGGCAGAGGTAGAGCGTCGACCCCAGTAGGCCGACTTGGAGGTACGAGTGAGCCCACCGGAACATCCGGGCTGACTGACCGAGGAAGTGCTGAGGGAATCGTGGGTCGAGGTGTAGGTGATGGGCTGAAGGGTCCAGGTGGTGACGCGAGCTTGGAGGCCAGAAGGGACGCCGGGGACTCCGCCTCGAGCTAGGCTGGAGGAGAAGATCAAGGTGCTGTTACTGAGCCGCACGGAAAGAGCGGTGTGGGCAGAGCCGAGGAGCTTGATGACAGCTGTTGTGGCCACGGATCCAGGGGGTTGGCTGTTTCCAATGACGGGAACGGGAAGACCGATACGGGATCAAGTAGAGGGCTTCCGGACGGGACCGAGAGCAAAGAGGAAGAAAAGAGGGTGGGGACTTGGGTGGGAATTGGATCCGCGGTCCACCAGTTGATAGAATTCTGGTGAGCTCCTGGCTTTGCGCTGAACTGACCCACGTGCTGCACCTCCGGGGCTCCGAAGTCGTCCACCCCCGCTCTGACCTCGGTGGGCACCCTGGGCTTCCAGGCTGGGATGGAGTGGTAATCTCCCTGGATCGCCCAGAACATGCCTTCCAGATGGGGCCTGGTCTCCAGGCTCAGTAGAAGCGCCGCTGTGGGTGAGTCCATCTTCTTAATTTATCTCGCGTTGAGAGGCCTGTTATTCTGTAACGTCTCAAGACTGAAGACGAAGGTCGAGGTTTCAAACATAGACTGCTTTATTAATTAATTATTTTATTAAGTTTAACAGGAACGGATGAAACAACATTTATTCATGTTCACACAAATGATGATTAAAGGGGACCTATTATGCCCTGTCTCTGATATACCCATATAGTGTGTATGTGAAGTTTTAGCTCAAAGTACCCCACATGTTAAAATTGCCACTTTTTAGGGGCGAGCAAAATGCATGTGTGTCCCTTTAAATGCAAATGAGCTGCTGCTCCTGGCCCCCTTTGAAGAAGAGGGTGGAGCTGCAACAACAAAACAGGACAATCTCACACACTGAAAATCTAAGTTCTGTCAGTAGCGGTGTTCAGCCTTATATGTTTGAACCGGAGTGGAACAATGATGCCTACAGAGCCAGTAGGTGAGTCGACTGCGTCAATATAGGTCTCTGCTCTTGCTGATTGGGTGGACATTGATCGCTGATTAATGACTGCTGGTTGGAGTGATGTGATGATTAGTTAGATCATTTGAATTTGACTTCCTCCCGAACTTTGTTAATAAAACATGATTTAGACAAGGTAAGCAAATGTACGCTACATAAGACTAATCAATGTTATGTAGCTCAACAAGACAAAGTGTTAGAATATCATCAGTATGATAATCTAATGTTGATCTAGCTCACTGTTAAGTCTCATACAGACAACAAACTAATTGTAAAACAGACCAAGTGAAACAGCGCTGCGTTACCTCAGTTTTAATTCGTCAAATAAACTGACCTGTATGAGTAGTATTTCAGCACTTATGAGTAGTTCGGTTGGATGAAATGTCCTCGTTTTTTATATCCCCCGGGACTCATGTTTGTCACTGATATCTGTCTCTCATTAGTAATCGCGTCCGCGATTCTCGTCCACGCCCTGCTTCATACCACAGTCATGTTAAAAACATGCATGCACACATCCATAAACATTATTTCCCCATAAATATTATTAGATCCATTGGCATGATGACAAGTTCCATGATTCCATGTTCACTGTGTCATCAATCTATGCCTTTGTTATCGTTTTGAATTTTTTACCGACCCCTAGTGGACGGAAAAACAACTACATTGTGTACCTTTAACTACGGTTATAACTTACGTTGTCATCTTGCTTTTATCCACTATTAGTACAAGCCTGCTGTAGCGAACCCCATCCAAATGATGGCCAAAACTTTACTGATGAGTTTTTTGAAGCTTATTGTACATCACACAAAAATTAAGTGTCTGTTTTCATTCCGGAAAATCACCGTAGAGCTGAATAAAACACAGTACAAGAAGTACGCAGTAAAGTCTTATCCATAAACTCTCTCTCTCTCTCATTTGGGGGTGCTTAATAAACTGGCAAACTTTATATCCGTAAAACAACTCTGATGAGCTGTAATAAAGTGTGTGCTCTGCCTTACATTACTGCCGTAACCAGGATCGTTCCGGAGACTAAGCTAAATCACAAACAGTTGGTACTGATCCATCCGTGAGTAACAACTTTTTACCAAAACCTGTACATGTTTTGTATTGTCCCTTTGTATTGACCCTCTTTCACTAATCGGTCTGGTGCAAAATGATTCGTGCAGACATCTATTCAATGGACAAAAAGCGCTATGTAGAGTGTGTCGAGAGCGGACTTCTCTTAACTGCATACCCTTCTTACACTAATGGAAACAACTTTATAATGCAACAATAAATAACTCCCAAAACTAACTCTCTTTAATACTGCAAATACCATGTAGAGCCATATGATTTCTGTGATGCAGAAAACATGGATAACATTACAGAATTTGGCAATTTTAGAATGAATAAATTAAAAGTAGGGCTGTACAATGAATCAGATATCGATATGAACTAGTGTCTGTGAATATTAAAGCTAAAAAAGACTGCTATTGAAATCTTAAGTCTGTATTTGAGCGTATTTTTAATGTCTACTACTACTACTACACACCCTGAAGCATGTACAATAGAGTGTACTTCGATTAATAGAGATAATAATAATAATAATAATAACACTGTTTATTAAAACACACAAACTCAGAGGTCTTCATTGAAATTACAGAAATTGCACAGTAAAAATTTAGCCTACTTCTTCTTCTTATTATTAATTTTATTAAATAATTAAATTCATTTGATTTCATTTTAACATAAAATGTAGTATTGTAAATTGTACTATTCCCTGTACTCCTGATAGTAAAATCTGCCAAAATAAAGGTCCAGTGAAAAAAAAAAAAAAAAAAAAACGTGATATACCTGTAACGCTCGGGATGACAGGAGACGAAGGTAAATTATAAACAGACAGGTTTATTCCAATGGGAACGGAGAACATACGTAAACAGTGTGCATAGCACAAACATCGACAGGCAATGAATGGCGGACAGGCAGATGACAATAAGACACAAGTGGAGGAAGTTAAACTGATTAGGGATAACAGGTGCAGACAAGAACTGAATGACTAAGCATGACAAGACAGAACTAAATGTGACTGTGACAATACCATGAAACCACCAGATTTGATATTTTTACCCTTTTAGCGCCATGCACTCTCTGGAGATTTCATTTCAGATCTATAGCGATATATACAGAAACCGTTGCCAGATTCTCGTTCATCTGTTTGGAATAAAACCGAACGTTCTTTTAGCGCAAGTCACTGGACATTTCTTTTTGAAAATGTCACAAAATATGCAAGAACCAATGTACAGTCATTTTGCAGAAATAGTCGCTTTGGATAAAAGCACCTGCTAAATATAGAAATTTCGCCACAGGAACGTCTTTCGCATGAGCCTAAGTTGGATTTAAACCATTTATATTTTGTAATTCTTGAAAAATATCATAGCCCAATAAGTAATTATTTGCTTTATTTAAACAGCGAAACCTCAATTTATTTGTGCTCAACACCTACATATGTTTGTTTTCATTGTCAGTGTCTGTTTAAAGACATCAAACCCCAGTATAATGACATCCACTTATAAGTGCCACATGCTATAAATCCTCTTGCCTAAGCGGAGCCCATCTCCCCTGCTAAGCATGACATTTAAAGCATGATTGTACCCCAGAATTAATGAATATTTGATGAGATATCTTTCTGAAATTGTAGACTAAGGCAGTGGTATGCCATGCTCTCAAAACCACATTGTTGTAAATGTGTTTATAATGAAACGGATCTGTCTCAGACTAAATGTAAATCACTGGGGCAGTAAGTAGGATGACAGCCTATATATACAAGCTGAATAAATGCTAGTTTTTTATAGCGATTGTGGATATTTGCACATCAAGCCATACATGAGCCATTAAATCTCTTGTGCATCAATGGATTTGTGTCTAAATCTCTGTTATGGCTGGCACAGTGCAGCCATGGTTTTGGCAGGTTTCGTGGTGGAAGTTAAGTGCCTTTTCCCCTTACTTCTCTCCTCTTAGACCCGAGTTCACTTGTACCTTTTACTCTCATGGCTCTCCACACACCGGTATCTCTGCAGCTGGAAACATATCTGATGTGACATCTCCTCCTGTTGCTCATGCATTTTTTATGGACCTTCCTCTCCCACCCAGTCCTCTTGGAGGAAACCCTACGCTGTGTAGCGTGCCACAGTCTATAGCACATTTCACCGTCGCTGTCAACTTCAAGCTTAAGCGGCTTTACTCGTAAATACTGACACGCTGATATCGGGGAAGGCTGTGTTTGGACCCCTGCTGAATCATCATAGGTTTGTGCTTGCTCATGCTATGCATATCTGCTCATGTTATGATGCACGGTATCGATAGGTGCATCGATTTCACCGTTGCATAAGACTCAATGAGCAGAAGTGCGTATTCTTCTGAGAATGCTAGAAAGGCTTGGGAGCGCCGACCCTGAAATAATGCTTCGTCGCTTGGATGTCAGCAGAATTGGGTGCTAAGAGAAGTTTCGCCACTTTGAGCGCCGTCCTGTCACCCTGAAAGTATATAGAGGTCCCTTTCTTGTGGTTGTTAATAGGACATTATTAAGTCTCTGTCCTCACATCGGTCCTTCCTGCTTTGAAGGCGATGGTGCTGGCCGATGTGCTTTTCATTCGTCATTCTAACACTTCACCATTAATCATTTCTCAAGCCTAGACCTGAGCCAGAATATCGATCTGGAAAACAGAAAAAGGTCTTTATAAAATGAGTTCCGTTCCGGCTCTATGATTTTCTTTTTATGTAGAGAATGCGTAAAGTCAGAAATGATATTTTTGATTAACAGTCAAAAGATTTTAAGGGGTATTTTCTTTTTTGATGGCATTAAGATTTTTGTTTTGGTAAGACTTTACAATAATGTTCATTAGTTAAACATTAGTTAATGTATTAACTTACATGAACTAACCTTGAGCAATAATTTTGTTACTGTATTTACTAACCTTCTTCAATGTTCACGTTAGTTGTTCATGTTACTTCAGTGCTTTAACTAATGTTAACAAGATTTTAATAATTATATATAAAGATGATAATGATATATAAATATAATGTGTATATATGATATATAATATACAGTTGCTGGTCATATAATTAGAATATCATCAAAAAGTTGATTTATTTCACTAATTCCATTCAAAAGTGAAACTTGTATATTATATTCATTCATTACACACAGACTGATATATTTCAAATGTTTATTTCTTTTAATTATGATGATTATAACTAAGAACTTAGGAAAATCCCAAATTCAGTATCTCAGAAAATTAGAATATTGTAAAAAGATTCAATATTGAAGACACCTGGTGCCACACTCTAATCAACTAATTAACTCAAAACACCTGCAAAGGCCTTTAAATGGTCTCTCAGTCTAGTTCTGTAGGCTACACAATCATGGGGAAGACTGCTGACTTAACAGTTGTCCAAAAGACGACCATTGACACCTTTCACAAGGAGGAAAACATAAAAGGTCATTGCAAAAGAGGCTGGCTGTTCACAGAGCTCTGTGTCCAAGCACATTAGTTGATAAAAAAAAGTGTACAAGGAATAGGGATAACCGCACCTTGGAGAGGATTGTGAAAAAAAACCCCATTCAAAATGTGGGGGAGATTCACAAAGAGGGGACTGCAGTTGGAGTCAGTGCTTCAAGAACCACTACACACAGACGTATGCAAGACATGGGTTTCAGCTGTCGCATTCCTTGTGTCAAGCCACTCTTGAACAACAGACAGCATCAGAAGAGTCTCGCCTGGGCTAAAGACAAAAAGGACTGGACAGCTGCTGAGTGGTCCAAAGTTATGTTCTCTGATGAAGAAAATTTTGCATTTTCTTTGGAAATCAGGGTCTCAGAGTCTGGAGGAAGAGAGGAAAGGCACATATTCCACGTTGCTTGAGGTCCAGAGTAAAGTTTCCAGTCAGTGATGGTTTGGGGTGCCATGTCATCTGCTGGTGTTGGTCCACTGTGTTTTCTGAGTTTCAAGGTCAACGCAGCCGTATACCAGGAAGTTTTAGAGCACTTCATGCTTCCTGCTGCTGACAAACTTTACGGAGATTCAGATTTCATTTTCCAACAGGACTTGGCACCTGCACACAGTGTCAAAGCAACCAGTACCTGGTTTAAGGACCTTAAGGACCTGGTTTAAGGACTTAATTGCCCAGCAAACTCGCCTGACCTTAGCCCCATAGAAAATCTATGGGGTATTGTGAAGAGGAAGATGTGCAAGACCCAACAATGCAGAAGAGCTGAAGGCCACTATCAGAGCAACCTGGACTCTCATAACACCTGAGCAGTGCCACAGACTGATCGACTCCACGCCACGCCGCATTGCTGCAGTAATTCAGGCAAAAGGAGCTCCAACTAAGTATTGAGTGCTGTACATGCTCATAATTTTCATGTTCATACTTTTCAGTTGGCCAAGATTTCTAAAAATCCTTTCTTTGTATTGGTCTTAAGTAATATTCTAATTTTCTGAGAAACTGAATTTGGGATTTTCCTTAGTTGTCAGTTATAATCATCAAGATGAAAAGAAATAAACATTTGAAATATATCAGTCTGTGTGTAATGAATGAATATAATATACAAGTTTTACTATTTGATTGGAATTAGTGAAATATATCAACTTTTTGATGATATTCTAATTATATGACCAATACCTGTATAATGATATATTAATAATGATATATAAATATATTTAATAATGACTAATGCTTTAGAAGTGCATTATTAGTTCATGTTAATTAATGTTAACTAATGAACCATATTTAAAGTTACTGATTTTTATAGCCAATTAAAAAAATCTACTGTGCATATCCTTATGCATTCTAATATAATATAATATAATATATAGGAACTACACAACTAAAAAGTTAAAAAGTTTAGGGTCTGTAAGATTTTTAATGTTTTTGAAAGAAGTCATTATGCTCACCAAGACTGCATTTTTTGATCAGAAATACAGAAAAACAATACAGTAATATTGTTATTATTTTTGCAAATGAAATGAAGATGAAAAAATTAGATGAATTTTCAGCATAACTTCTCCTGCCTTCAGTGTCACATTATCCTCAAGAAACATTTATTATAATCAGTGTCGCTGCTTAATAGCTTTATAGAAACCATCATATATTTTTCAAGAATTCTTATAATAGAAAGTTGAAAAGAACAGTATTTATGTGAAATATAAATCGTTTGTAATATTATATTTGTGTACAATATGTTGTGATCAAACCTATGCATCCTTGCTGAATAAACAACAACAACAAAACACATACTTTTGATTGGTTGTGTGTGTATGACATTTGATCAGTTCATAAAAGGAAGTTTACAGTATGTGACTATATGCATAACAACCTAGAAATGCATTTTTAAAACTTTTTTTTAATAATTAAGTTCATAATGATTTTTTTATTTTTTTTGCCCAACATTTTGAATTTAATGTGCATTACATATTTTCAATCCCTGCCCCTGATTGTGAATATTGGGAATACAGCACCTGAAAGCTTGGAAGTGTCACAGTGTGATAACAATAATAATACTAATAATCCTTCTCCTCTATAAGCATAATTTCTGCCTACTTAACATCATTGCACCTTTCCAAACCCTTCCCCGTGTAGCCTGCGTCTCTGCCAGTTCTGCAGTGGAGCATGCAGTGTTATTCTGCTAGGTTAAGTGCGGCACAATCTAATTACTCTAATGTCGGATGCGGTCTTAAATCACACTTATTGGGTAAGTGCGCCCGTTTGTCTGTCCTTCAGAAGGCAAGCCGCTCCGCGATGCTCTCGGACTAATTATTCCAACTGGATATGAGCAATTGCACTTATTGGCTAGGGCATGGCACCGGCTGCCTGCACTCCTATTCGTTGCCAGTGAAGTCTGTGTGCGATTGGATCCTGGGAGGGAGTGGGAGGGGCGTTCTCTCTTTCCTCCCTGTGCTGGAGCGTGTGTGGATGTGAGCACTCTTTTCTCTCCTATTATTTGAGTGGCTGCAGGTACTGGTGTCTGCCTCTATGCCTCTGTGCCAGAGGGATAAAGAGAGAAAGACAGAGGACTAGTGCTTCATATCCCCCCTCTGGCCTCCCCGTCTCCCTGCTCCCTGTCACTCCATCCTTCCTTCCTCCCTCCCGGACCACCCGTCAGCGGCTGGATCAACCCGCCCGGACCCTCCTCCCACAACCCCTTTGACTATCCTCACTTCACCGTCCCGTCTTGTGAACTGTGTACAGGTAAGTCAGCACCTAAATGTGACTTTGTTGTGCTTTTTTCTGCTTCTCTACACTCTTTCCTCTTTGCATGTCATTTCGTCTCTGTTTCTCACACACGCTCTTTTTCACGCACCCTCCCTCACTCTCTTTAGCTTTCAAGTTTTCCCCTCTGGCAGTTCCTCTCAGAGGGAAGCGTGCAAAGAGAGATGAGGGATTAGAATCTGTGAGGTCACTGTTTTCGAGCCCAAACTCAGTTCACACAGAGTGCTTACCACTTCTTCTATCTAAGACTTTATCTGAAGAGATGTAATGCCCACCGGCTATGCTGGAAAACCGATGCTCCG
This sequence comes from Opsariichthys bidens, assembly GCA_037194245.1. Taxonomy (NCBI): domain Eukaryota; kingdom Metazoa; phylum Chordata; class Actinopteri; order Cypriniformes; family Xenocyprididae; genus Opsariichthys; species Opsariichthys bidens. The sequence continues at coordinate 9,539,417 of CM074281.1, read as the reverse complement.
CGCCACGAACCGAGTGTGTACTTTAGCTTCACACGCTTCCTCTGTGTTGTCCTTGACCCCATGCAGCAGTTTATTTTCTGTTTAATGCTGAAGTGTTTCAAGTAAACTTACAGATGGTTTTGCGGCTCTAGGATTACCAATGTCACGATGTAACTACTGGACTGACTGATTCAAACAAGGTATTCGAACATTTAATATGATCTGTAAGGCCAGAATGATACTCCATGCATCACACAAATGCTCGGTCGACACGTTTTACGTTTTTGGCTCTGTTGTAAATAGTTTTTACATTTTTAAAAACACAAAAAGTTACGGTAAGCCAGTTCTTTCTCTGAAAAAGTGTAAACATTGAACTTTCAGAATTTCTCAGTCCAAAATTTGTTCAACCAGTGACATTAGTTGATCTGTTTAGCAGGAATGTTTTAGGAAGCTTTTAAAACAAAATGTTTATTGACATTAGTGCCGTGGAAACTCCAGCTTTCAACGTCTTTATTTGCCAGTAATAAACCTCAGTACTCAAAAGGGTAACGATAGCGTTACTTTCAAATTTGTTTAGCTAAAGGTATGATTTTCTGTCGTCATTTACTCATCCTCATGTTGTTCCAAATCTGTATGCCTTTCTTTCTTCCGTGGAGCACAAAAGATATTTTAAGAAACTTTGGTTACCAATGTTCTTCATATCTTCTTTTGTGCTCCACAGAAGAAAGTCATAAAGGTATGAAAAAACATGAGGGTGAGAAAATAATGACATTCATTTCTGGGCAAACTATTCATTTAAACTGTGTTTTGTACTATCAGAATAGAGAGAAAACCAAAAGTTGTTTACGTTAACACGATTCTATAAGAAACTATTGTTCTGTCATGACAGTGGTTGACCTGAAGGAGAAAACTGACCGTAGAAGTTTAGGCTTGCAATCCAGGACGCGCTGATGTGTGAAATCAAGTAGCTAGAAGCATTAACGTTAATATACTTGCTAGAGTATGTTTCAGGTCTAAATCTACAGAGCACAGCAGACAAAAACTGCTTAGGTCTTCATCCAGTTCAGTGCTTTGATCTGAATGGGTGCTGTGTGAGATTGAAGTGGTGCAAACATCAATACCGGCCCATGGTTTGACAGATCCAGAACTTGTCTCCAGCACTTTAACAGTTGGCCAATAGTAAATACATTTCCTTTCAATTGGATTAACTGCACTACAGTTCTTCTGTTTACAAGCACATCATTCCTGTATATATTCTAGTATATATATATATAGCAGTTTTGAAATGTAGAGCTGAATTATCCGGGGTTATTGGAAGCGACATTCAGGTGAGTGAATTCACAGAAGAACAGGTGTCTTAATTAACACCATTATTCCTTCGCCGCCTTGTTGGCCTGTTTCCAACTGCGGAATAAAGAAGAAATGATTGTTCAAACAAAAAAACAAAAAAAACAGATCTTAAGTTAACACAGACGTGTTAAAGGAACACAGAAGGTAGGACTGAAATATTTTGATTTTTTTTTTAACTGAGCATTGATTTGTCAAGTAGCACATAGCATCTCGTGTCCAACAGTCTTTGTACACCACAATTCCTAAGATGCAAACAGCATGTCTTATGTTGATTGAGAAAATCTTTTAACCTCCCCCTTACAGACTATCATAACTTTTTGCATTTTTATAAAGGAAATTTCAATGACATTGACAATGACTTTTAGCTGCCCCACATGATTACTCTAAAACAACTCTGCGGTTTCATATTGCTGATTTTATATTATTTCTAAATCATTGCACAAATAGCTGTACCTCCTGAGAAGTGAGACGTGCCTTAATGCTTGTGTGACTTTTAGATCTAGTAGGTTCTTAGATTTGGAGGTTGTTTTACTGACAGCTTGAGTGTTTTGAAATGTTCCTGTCAGGCAATCCGGATTTGCATTTTAGCATAGTGCCTTTTTTAGCTTTTGGCTTCAGAGGCTGTGCTTATCACGTATAGTATAATTATAAATATGGGCAGATTCTTAAGCTAGAGTAAATTGCAAATGTCATCGATGAGGACTTATATCTCTTAAACCACTTTAGATTAGTTTCAGTTGCATATTTACTTCACTGTATATTTTCATCAGCATGAAACAGATGCATGAAGTTTTAGGAAAAGCTATTACTTGCCAGACAAGTTCAATTATATTCTCTCTAACAAGACGTTTTTTTTTTCCGCTGACGCCCATGATCTTGAAGCAGCTGGTCTTTTTGTGCTTTGGCTGTTTTTTTTTCTCCGGATCTCATGCTGTCCTGGCTTCCGAGTTGCTGGTTCGGCAGAGTTGCAGTATCAAAAGGCCTCTGCCATTCCCTGGGCTTCCTCTCCATTCCCCATGTGCCAGGAAGCTATGGGAGCCTGGATGTCATTTCGGACTGAGATCCAAACATGAATGTACATGTAAATCATGTCATATCCGAGTTTACTTCAATGCTTTCGGCAAGTAGGATGTGGAAAGAAGCCAACTCGTCTTTAGCTTCAGCCAGAAGATGGGCCACTTTTATTTACTCTATTACATTTCGCTATTATCAATACTCTGTGCTGACAGAGAATTAGTTTTTTTTTTCCACCCATCCTCCCTTCGGCCTGATTAGCACGCCGATCTCCTCAGCATGGCCGTATAGTAAGTTAAAAACGTCATGGCTGTGTCATAACTCATAAGCGAATGCAAAGTGTTGCCGAGGGCTGAAATTGAATGCTGCACCTTTTCAAAGTTAAAGCCTGGAAAGAATTATGGCCTATGAAATCCTGGGCCCTTTGTCTTTCCGCAAAGCCACTCTGCAGTGTAATTTAACCCGCCGATGGGCCGTGAGATCAATCAGGACCCAGGAAGCTGGAGGGGGGTGGGAGTGAGTCGAACCGGCCCTGGACCACCCGCTGCCGTCGTTCTTAATGCTTGGCTGGATGGCGCGGCTATTTTTATTGTTTGCAGTGATGTAGTGGAGAACATCTTCTGGAAGAGGTTAGGGAAACATTGCGGGTTTGTCTGAATTTGCAGATCCATGGGTCATGTAAGCTACTGATGCGGCTGGCTGTTTGATTAAGTCAGGTCATCCTGTTGTTAATCTGTCAGTGAACCAAATTAATCAGTCATGGAGTCTAAGCTATACTCCGAATGCACATAGTTACCTTGTGCCGTTCTCTGCGCTTCTATGTGGCAGAGGAAGGAACTCTACTCTGAGACTTGGACTCGAGTTGTGCATGTCGCAAATTAATTGGTGTGAGGCTCAACTTGGGCTCAGACACTTGATTTGAGACTTGAATTGGATTCCAAATACAAAATCCAGGGCTCAACATTACAGATTTTTCTTACTGATCCGCCACAGAGGAATGATCCTTTTGTTTTCTTTTTTCTTTTATTTCTTTTATGTTTTTCTTTAAAATTTTGTATAATTTTTATTTATTTTATTTTATTTATTTATTTTAATTTATTTTCTCTTATGAAATTTTTTTTTCCAGTGATGTAGTGGAGATGTTTGGGAAAAGTTTAGGGAAGCATTTCCTTTTTTCTTATTTGATAGATTTAAATATAATATTTAAATCATTTAAATATATAATAATATATATTTCCTTAAAGTATATTATTATTATTATTATTGTATTTATTTTATTTTAATAAAATATTTTTATGTAATTTAATAATTTTAATGTTTTAAAAATAATTTTATGAACAAAGGAAAAATATTATTATTAATATTATTTGTATTATTATAGTGGGCTGAAATCTATTAAATGGATTGCCCTTCAACAAGGTTTATAAAACTTTTTATTTTATAGAAAACTCTGTAAAGGACTTTGGGCCTTGGAAATGTGGACTCTTATTCAAACAACTGACACTCAAACTGTACTTGAAATGTTTTGACATGAAGCCTAGACTTAATTGTACAACATAATGAAAACTGAATATTCCTCAACCACCGTGGGTTTATTAAACTAACCTGCATTGAACAGAAAACTTTTACCACATGGATTTGAGACTTGGCTTGAACTCCAAATTAAAGATGAGCAAAGTTCATCTTGCTTGCCCTTCAAGAAGGTTTATAAAACGAACCTGTAATAGAAAACTGTTCACTTCACCTCAAAGACTTGAGACTCAGTGTAGTGTTTACGTCAGCGACTTGAGAAAATGTCTGCCATATGGTGCCTGTGCATTGCGGGGAATATAATATGTCAGTATAAGTCTTAAAGAGACTTTGAGGCCTGTCTTATAGTGCTGTCTTGGCAGCATGGCTGGATCTCATCGTTTTTGTTTGATTAAAAGCGCACAGGAGTTTGTAGCACACGGTAGGTGCAAGAGCAGGGCTGACAGCTTAACCACTGATTATTCAAGCCTCTTAGGCTAAGCCATGGCACTCCAGTGATGAACGCCTTCTCCACTTCACATTCCCGCTCCCTCGACTTTTTTTATTTTTTTTGCATTGCTTTCTTACTCCCTCTCTCTCTCTCTTCCTTTCTCATTGAGCAGTGGGATCAGTAGCAGAGTGATTCATGCAGTGCTGAGGCTTTATTTAGACATAATCCGCTGAGTGTCACTATGGCACGAGGCTTTGGTCAGGTTCTCCTACCATGCTCCTGCCTGCCTTCGTACCCAACCCCCAACAATATGGGAGTGTGTCAGCGGGTCACATGGCGTGACGCGAGGAGACACCCAACCATGAATGATGCAGCATTTTCTCAGCGGCCTCGCCCCTCTTATCGGACGGGGAGTGATCGGCAGCGTCGTGAGGAGGAGAGAGAGGATGTCCACTTCCTTGCAAATGCATTCTAATAAAATCTAGAGCCTCTGGAGCTTTTAGTAAAAGCTCTGCCTCATGTTCGGTGTCTGTTGATGCCCTCCCACCTGCTCCCTGGCAAGGCCTCCGATCCAGAGTGTTGTGACCGCAGCGATGGCCAGATTGAACCCAGCGGGGCAAGGTGTGAGGGAAAAGGTGTGACCTGCTGCTTGAAAAGTCTTTTTTAGCCTCTGAAATGGACTCCCGAGTGACAGTTACCGTCTTAAATCTGTAAACATCGGCTGTGTTTTGACTGCGGGTTCACCTGGGGTATTTTTTTGTTGTCGTTTTTTCAGGATAGCTCTTGGCTTGCCCTCTCTATAACAAATATGCTTGCCTGACACACTTTCCTGAGCCGATGCCGTTCGCTCTTCCAAAGCATCTGCGCAGCTAAGTCAGCAGTAACAGTTCTGTGTTCTGGGGATGCACAGATTGTGGAAAGAGGCATGAGTTTCTTCTCAGCTCTGTGCAGTGTACTGTATGCAAATCTGAAAATCTGAATTCTGTGTCCTTATATTTGCCCTCAGGAGGATTTGACTGATAAATAAAATATTCACAATATATTCAAGATGATTCTGCTGGCAATATTGTGTGAACTTTACAATAATTCTAATACATTTTTGTCTATCATGTTTCCTCAAGACTGTGTTGTTAGACTTACATGATTTAAGAGTATTTGGAGTCTTTTATTTGGACATTGATATGAGTCTGTCCAAACTTTCTGTTTCAGTGAATCGATTCAAAATTCGCATTCACAGATTCCTTGGCGCGTCACTCAAAAATGTTTATGGATGTTTATGGATGTCTCATTGTGGCATATTTCAGTATTAAAATGCAGAAATAGTATATATTATAGTATATATATATTTATAAAGAGACCATTCAGAAGATTCAGAAGTTTAGAGTTGGTAATATGTTTTTAAAGTCTTATTAGGGGTGTAACGGGATGTGTCTTACCGTTCGGTATGCATGTGTACATGACGAATGCATCATTGTAGCCTAAAAAACTCTGCGTTTTGGTTACTTTCCATAAAAAACAATATGTCATCTTTCAAATGTTGTCCATTTTATCATGGAATTAAAAATAAATGCGGTTTTGACACGGTTTGATGTGGCGTGACAGATTACTGTATAGGTGCCTCAGTTCAAGTGGCAGCATGGAGCACGAGTGAATGCAATCATCCCTTCCTCTTTACTGCTAGTTACAGAATAAACATGAATGAACATCTGAAGGTATGTCGAAAGATACAGTAGAACTTACTGAAATGTATTATGTCTCATGTAATCCCTCAATCAGTGTTTTAACCGTGGAAAGACATCAGTAAAACAGCTTGTAAACAATCGTGCAGCATTATTTGTACCTCAGGCAAGTCATTCAGTGTCCACAGCTTGTTAGTTCACTAGAGAAATGAAGTCTTGCGCTAAATATATGCTCTATATTAGCCTATATACTTATTATATTTTACTTGAATATTTTAACCTGTTAGTTATGTCTTGATTATTTAATGTATGATTAATATCCATCATGAAAACAAGTTATGACAGCCACTGTGAAAATGATTGTATTTCTACAACGCTTTGAAGTTGAAAAATAATTTTATATTTAGATATGGAAGTTATATATATATTTATTGCGAGTGTTGATTATTGTATCTAAAATAAATAGCAACTGAATTTAATAGTTTGGGCTCTGTTGTTAATTGTAACCTATAATATTACATAATGTAACAGTATATATTACATTAACTAGACTAATAACTTTTGGTCTTTGCAACGGAATGAATCAATACAAATATATAGAATAAGCTGGACAATGACATCATTTTCTTTGGGAGCTGCTGTGCAGCCAAACATTATTAGCCAATAATTACTGTAAAGCTGCTTTGACACAATTTGCATTGTAAAAAGCGCTATATAAGTAAAGGTGACTAATGTCAAGAAAGGGCTCCTTATAGTTTACAGTATTAGCAGAGAGAGATTTGTTTTTATCCTTAAGAAAATTTTAATTGTAATTTAATTAATTTAAAAGCAGACACAATTTGTTAACTAACTGCTGTACTGAACCAGTACCAAACTGTGACTCCAAGGTATGTACCGAACCGTCATATTTGTGTACCTTTACACCCCTCACTCTTATGTGTCACAAATACAAAAATACATAAAATACATACTTTAAAGTAAAAATATTAATGTTGTGAAGTATTATAGCAATTTAATAACTGTTTTCTATGTTAATATATTTTAAAAAAGAATTTATTCATCATTTAGCAGACGCTTTTATCCAAAGCGACTTACAAGGGGAGCAATTAGGGGTTTGGTGTCTTGCTCAAGGGCACTTTAGTCATGGTATCAAAGGTGGAGAGAGAGCTGTTCATTCACAATCCCCACCTTCAATTCCTGCCGGCATGGGAATCGAACCGGCAACCTTCAGATTACTAGCCCGACTCCCTCACCACTAGGCCACAACTTTGATGGCAAAGCTGTTCATTTTTAGCAGCCATGCGGTCTTCAGTGTCCTTCAGAAATCATTTTAATATGCTGATTTAGTGCTCAAGAAGCAATTCTTCAAACAGTTGTGCCTTCTTGATATTTTGTGGAAAATAGTGAATTGGTTTTTTAGAATTCTTTGATAACTACAAAGATCATAAGAAAAGCATATATTTGATATAGATATTTTTAAATGCCTTTACTGTCATTTTTGATCGGTTTAATGCATCTATGATCTTATCGACCCCAAACTGTATTGTGTGTGTGTGTGTATTGTTTAAAATATTTTAAACACACTTAAAAAAGCTACGATTTTTATTCGTCAGTCTTAATCATCAGTATAGAGAAATGCTGTGTTTGGCCAAATTTTGAGCTCACGGTTTCTCTGAACTGCATGAAACAGTTAAACAAAGTACCATGGGCTTGCAAGTATTAACAGGATACTTATTAGGTAGGTTTTTCTCAGTTTTGTAAATTAAGGCTTAGTCAATATACCCTTACATACTGCTTTGTCATTGTTAAGATCAGTGTAGAGATAATATTGATTTTTTTTTTTTTTTTTATGCTATGCTCCACCTAACTATAGAAGACAATCTGAGTAGGTGATCTGAAATATTATAGCAAGAGGAAGGATATATGGAAATGGAATAGGGCCACATGATACTCTTGACACATTAAACGCATATATGATCTGCAATGCATGCATTTTCTGTGTGATGACTACTGGAAACATTTACCCAAACCAGATGAGCAGGATTTCATCCATGGTTGAAGATATTAACTCCGTGTGCCCATGCATGAGCAATTTTAGTGTAGTCTAATTAACAGGATCTATTTGATTTCTGACATTTTTTTTCAACAGCACATCACAAGTTGAGACTCAATCTGCTTCTTGCAGGAAAATCTCAACCGCAGATTAGTTAGTGCGCTATGACTTCCCCCACGAGGTTGAGGGATTTGATCTATCGGCTAATTCCTCTCGATGAGAACTGTCTGTGACATCACAACACTATCCCTCACTTCAATAAAACCTCAGCAGTGAAGGTAAAGCACATGATATCGCTATCTGTTCTTCTCTCAAGGGGGGAGGTACAGCGCTGTGGAGATATTCAAATGTGCGACGTGCCTTTGAATTTCTGCTGGAGCCTTTTTGCAGGATTAAGACTTAAAAGCCTTTAAAGGAGAACCCCTCCAATCATAAAGGTGTGAAAGTGGCAAGCATTTTGCCAAACATTTCTGCATTTCTGCTCGGATTCTGTTTATTTTAAAAGCTAATTTGCAGTCTTTCACATTTCTCAGTGTTAACCAAACACTTTTGAATAGTTATAAGAAGCTCATACAGTATGTACATCTTCACATATCTCAGAAGTTTGGGGTCGGCGTGATTTAAAAAAAAAAAAAAAATTAAATGTGAAATTAAAGGGTTAGTTGACCCAAAAATGAACATTCTGTCATTAATTATTTGCCCTAATGTCGTTCTACACCCGTAAGACCTCCGTTCATCTTCGGAACACAAATTAAGATATTTTTGATGAAATCCAATGGCTCAGTGAGACCACTATTGCCAGCAATGTCATCAAACCTCTCAAGATTCAGAAAGGTACTCAAAACATATTTAAAACAGTTCATGTGAGTACAGTGGTTCAACCTTAATGTTATAAAGCGACGAAAATACTCTTTGTGCACCAAAAAAAACCCAAAATAATGACTTATCAACAATGTCTAATGATGGCCGATTTCAAAACAGTGCTTCATGAAGCTTCGAAGCAAAATGAGAAATTTAGCTGAATGTTCATTCTGTTCTTTTCCATGCAGTGAACATGACTGGTGACTAGAGGCTGTCAAACTCCAGAAATACTAAAAAAAAAACTGTAAAAGTCGTCCATACAACTCATGCGAACCCATGAACCCATGCGATAGCTTTGTGAGAGGTAAAGACTGAAATGTAAGTTGTTATTCACTGATAACTTGTTGATGAGCCTCTGTTTTCTAAACTCAGTCATGTTTGTGTATATTCAAATATACACATACATAAGAGGGTCAAGACGTGTCGCCATGTTTTAAGTCAGTTGTTCTTGTGTATCTCTTACCCCATTGTGATGTACAGTCGTGGCCAAAAGTTTTGAGAATTACATAAATATTGGAAATTGGAAAAGTTGCTGCTTAAGTTTTTATAATAGCAATTTGCATATACTCCAGAATGTTATGAAGAGTGATCAGATGAATTGCATTGTCCTTCTTTGCCATGAAAATGAACTTAATCCCAAAAAAACCTTTCCACTGCATTTCATTACTGTCTTTAAAGGACCTGCTGAGATCATTTCAGTAATCGTCTTGTTAACTCAGGTGAGAATGTTGACGAGCTCAAGGCTGGAGATCATTATGTCAGGCTGATTGGGTTAGAATGGCAGACTTGACATGTTAAAAGTGGGATTGGGTATCGTTTGGGGTTTTTTCGATACCGGTGCCAAATCGATACTTTTAAAACGGTACCGTGCCAAAACGGTGCCTGGACCGATACTTTTACAATAAAAAAAGCTACAAAATGATGGTGGATGACTCAGTCAAGAATACCTTTTTATTGGACAAACAAGTTCTTAAAATTGAACAATATATTAAAAGTTTGAAGTATACATGAATATATAAGTAAATACAAAACAGAACAACAGTAAAACCTAAGCCAACTAGCTCAACTACAATAATTTAACAGCTTCAAATTTCAGCAATTTTTTTTTGCAGAAATATGACCATATTTGCCATCTCTGGCAAAATACGACACCTCTCCTGACTTATTGCATGTCCTGCACAGGAGAAAACTCTCTCAGATGGTGTCGATGAGGCCTGTTTGAAAGTGCAGACAATATTAGACAAGAGTAATTGCTGCGCTCACACGCTTCACGGATGGTCTCACTTCCTGACGATTTGTGATTTGTATCATCAAAGCTTTCCGACGTTCATGTGACTTTTCTCAGTCAGGAAATAATTTTTCAGAGCATTCTGACACCCCTTCAACGTATTATTTCAAAGTATTTAAATTTAACTAGCGATCAGTCATGTTGATGAATCTGATGCTTCTTACGTCCGTGTCATAGCACCAGAGAACAAATATTTCAATCACTTCAGGCATTTAAGTGGCACCGAAATTAGGCACCGACATTCGCATTCTGATTCGGTCCGGTGCATGCCGGTTCTATAGGTACGGCACCGGGGTTCGGTACCCAACCCTAGTTAAAAGGAGTGTGATGCTTGAAATCATTGTTCTTCCATTGTTAACCATGGTGACCTGCAAAGAAATGCGTGCAGCCACCATTGCGTTGCATAAAAATGGCTTCACAGGCAAGGATATTGTGGCTACTAAGATTGCACCCAAATCAACAATTTATAGGATCATCAGCAACTTCAAGGAAAGAGGTTCCAATAAAGTCCAGCAAGTGCCAGGATCGTCTCCTAAAGAGGATTCAGCTGCGGGATCGGAGTGCCACCAGTGCAGAGCTTGCTCAGGAATGGCAGCAGGCAGGTGTGAGCGCATCTGCACGCACAGTGAGGCCAAGACTTTTGGAAGATGGCCTGGTGTCAAGAAGGGCAGCAAAGAAGCCACTTCTCTCCAAAAAACATCAGGGACAGATTGATCTTCTGCAGAGAGTATCGTGAATGGACTGCTGAGGACTGGGGCAAAGTAATATTCTCTGATGAAGCCCCTTTCCAATTGTTTGGGGCATCTGGAAAAAGGCTTGTCAGGAGAAGAAAAGGTAAGTGCTACCATCAGTCCTGTGTCATGCCAACAGTAAAGCTCACTCACAATTCTGCCCAAAAACACAGCCATGAATAAAGAATGGTACCAAAACACCCTCCAACAGCAACTTCTTCCAACAGTCCAACAACAGTTTGTTGAAGAACAATGCATTTTCCAGCACGATGGAGCACCATGCCATAAGACAAAAGTGATAACTAAGTGGCTCGGGGACCAGAATGTTGAAATTTTGGGTCCATGGCCTGGAAACTCCCCAGATCTTAATCCCATTGAGGACTCAAGATCCTCAAGAGGCGGGTGGACAAACAAAAACCCACTAATTCTGACAAACTCCAAGAAGTGATTATGAAAGAATGGGTTGCTATCAGTCAGGATTTGGCCCAGAAGTTGATTGAGAGCATGCCCAGTCGAATTGCAGAGGTCCTGAAAAAGAACGGCCAACACTGCAAACACTGACTCTTTGCATAAATGTCATGTAATTGTTGATAAAAGCCTTTGAAACGTATGAAGTGCTTGTAATTATATTTCAGTACATCAAACAAACAACTGAAACAAAGATCTAAAAGCAGTTTAGCAGCAAACTTTGTGAAAACTAATATTTATGTAATTCTCAAAACTTTTGGCCATGACTGTATAAATGCAATAAATAATTATATATATAATTTGCACAATTAAACTAGCATGTCACATATACATATTTATGTATGAATACACTGTATGTGCATATTTGAATGATACAAACGAGATTTAAGGATAGCACATAAGTGAATAGCGACTTTAATTTTGTTCTCTTCCACACATAAACCTGTCATATGTCATCAGCAATATTGCATGCGATTCATACAATACATAATAATTTTATTGTTCTTTTATGGTGCTTTTTTTTGGTCATTTTTAGAGCTTGACAACACCCCATTCACTTTTATTGTATGGGAAACCACAGTGTGTAAACAATATCCCGCCTAACACCTGGTTTTGTCTTTGACAGAAGAAAGAAAACAATATAGGTTTGAAATGACATGAGGTTGAGTAAATGATTTAAAAATTTTGGAACTATTTGTTTAAGAATCGAAGGACTCGGTAATTGCAGTGTTTATAAAATCATGCCATATGCAGTTCAACAAAACAAGTACGTCAGTGTGTATTGCTGCAAAGTAGAGCTGCACAATTCTGAACTAATAACATGATCTTTCCCACGATTCGGAATAGACAACTAAACAAAATAACGTCATTTACTTGAGGTTTTGACAAAAAAATTTTCATTTGTAACCATTTTTTTTTATTAAATCGGTTTGAATGAATGATTCAATGACTCACTCATAAAGACATCACTTAACTTAAGACATTTCATTACTGTATAAATCAGCGTTTATGAACGAATCTTTTTAATGAATGACTCAATGACAGATTTTTTAACATTGTAACAGTCTTAATTTGAGTCAAGTTACTGTGTTTGTGAAGCTGTTTCATGTGGTGCTCTCTCTGGGTCAGCTGATCTGAATGTTCGCTGTGATCGTACTTGTCAAAGGTTTAATAGACAGCTGAATCGTAGTTGTTTAGAAATAAGTTTGTGTGGGTATTTGAACCGAGATCGCACTCTTTTAACGATTTATCGTGCAGCTCTACGGCAAAGACAAAATCAATCAGATGTAGTCAAATCCAGTCAGATTGATAGAGATGCACATTTAAGCATTTGAAATTTCCAATTCGGCTGTCAGTGATCAATAACTGAAATTATGACCACCACAGTATGTAATGTTTTGTGGTGTGGGCAGTATTTTATAGCGTTCTTCTGCATGATTCTGGGCCGGAGTACTTAGCTCTGTCCTTTCACAGATTGTGAGAGCGACTTCAGAAGAATCCCACCCGTATGTTAAGAACACACACACTGTGAAGGGTATTATGGGACAACTGTCTCCCTTAGGCAAAGATACCCAGGTGGAATAGGGGCTTCTGGGGAACTGACTCTTGTCTTAGGCTCAGCACAAACCACAATATACAAAAGCCGCTCAGCACAAAAGGGGTCAAATAAAGGATATCTATGAAATGCCATTAGCTCTCAATTAAGGCCAAGGGCATATAAAGTATAATGACTTGTCTGGGTAATACGCGTGTGTCCGGAAAGGCTGATACAGCTATTGAAAATTGGCATACAAGCCTTTTATCTTAGTTGCATGTAGAGCAGAGCACATTGAGAGGGGCGAGGAAAGGCATCGGTGTGTGGCTGTGAGGATGGTTTGGCCATTTTCATATTAAAATAATCCTTTTAACTCTGTAACATTATTATTATTTTTTTGACTTTCCACAGTGAAATATCCATTAATTTAATGTATTTGAGTATTTATGCTGTTTAAAAGTTTGGATATTTTTTTAAATGTTTTTGAAGATAGTCTGTTATGCTCACCGAGACTATTTATTTGGTCAAAAATACAGTAATTGTAAAACAATTAAAATATTAATAGAAATAAAAAGTTTTCTGTTTGTGATATATTTTAAAATTTTAAAATTTTTCCTGTGATGGTAAAACTAAATTTGTCAGCATCGTTACTCCAGTCTTTAGTGTTAGAATTGATTGATTGTTTTTGATTGATTTAATCCTTCTTTTTTGAATAAAATTTAAAAAAACTGGCCCCAAACATTTGAACGGTATAATGTGTATTAACATTTAAATAATTCTACAGTATAGTTTAATTTTAAAAGTTAATGAAGCCTCTACACTGTATTATTTGCTGATGAGTTTATTAGGTGTTCCTGAAGCGTTCCTGACTCTCTCAAGAGTACATTGACACCTTAGTTTTGATGCCTTTAGGGATTTGGTAATTTGTTGAGACAACTTCTTAATTAATTTATTGTTTCTGTTTGTTATGCACTGTTTGCACATATATTTTATGTATTTAATCTCACTTTATAAACCAACATCTTTGCTGCTGATCTAATTCAACCTATTAGATTTAGAAATAAAAGTTTTGAACTTCCTTCTCCTGTATCCTATTCTTCTTTAATCCTGAATGGCAGCACAGCTGAAAGGTTTGTTTGAGTTGCGCCCTCTACCGTATAGGCGTAAATATGCATTTTCTTCAGCCTGAGGCTTATTCGTTTCACTTTTGAAAGGGCCTTAACATTTGCCAAAAATCGAACTTTTTTTGTTTTTATTAAAAAACAAACAAGCAAGCCAGTCCAGGTGAGAAAAAGTAATGCAAAAGTAATGTAACACGTTACTTTTCATAATGCAATTAGTTACTTTGTCAGGGAGTAACGCAATATTGTAATGCATTACTTTTAAAAGTAACACTGTGCACCACTATGTTTGTCAAATATTGTATAATTTATGTTATCGGTCATGTTTTTCAACAAGTAATGAGGTTGCTCTATATTCCTGACATAACATTGTCTGATATAATAAAACTCTGAATAATGCTGGTAATTCAGTAGTAAATGAGATTTAGCTGGCATGTACAAGCCAAGTTGTCACATATATTATTAATCTACTACATGCAAGTATAAGGCATAAAGATATTAATATATTGTAGACATTACCATCATGATTTTCTGTAAAGCTGTTTTAATATGAAAAGTGCTATACAAATAAATTTGACTTAAGGCTAAAAGTAAAACTGTATGAATAAACAGAGATTGTAATATAATTATATATTTCAGAAATGAATCCTGCATGAATACGTTTCTGCCACCTTTATTTGTCATTTACCCATATACAAAAATGATCTTGTTTCTTAAATCTTACAGTACCTAGAAAGTCATTTGTGTGAACGGTAGTGATATTGTATTGTAGATTTGTGACTCAAGGCATGATTATGCACTAATGTCTGTATTTTCAACAGGTTTTTATTGCAGAGAATGAAAAGAGGTGGCAAAGTCAAACAAGCTGGTGTAGATGAAATGCATTTAAAGGTTCCTCTAAGCTCCTTTGCTGGGTGTTTGTGTATAAGTGACAGCCTCTCACAGCCCTGTCAGACTGTTTCTGCACATAAGCAGTTCTCCTAACATTATGCTTACTGCTTCTTGACTTGTTTTGTTCCTGTGTAATCCCTCCGCACTTGGTCGGCTCCATTCGCTGTGCTCGGGCTGCTGAAACTGCAGCTCGCTTTTAAACCTTGCTCAACTTTTCAAACTGACTTTCAAAGCATCTTGTCATGAGAAAGCAAAACATCAAACTCTCTCACACCGTCACGCCGCATTATTTTCATTACCGAGCAAAAAAAGCGCTTTCATCAGTGTTTTCTTTATTGCGTGGTGGCATACAGTTAGCAACAATTTTAATATTTCTGTGCGAATTTACACTTGATGTAACGTCCTGGTATCACAAAAATGTGATTGTTCAACTCAAAAGTTGCTTTGTGTTCACTAAATACTGGGATTGAAACAGATTCAGTAATATATCAAAAGAGCATCTTATTTACTGTTCATTCATTGCCTCTGTGTGGCTTTTACATTCTACGTCCTTATGTTATCAGGGGGGACAAGCTATTGTCCCAGACTCTGATGAGAGGGGTCCACTATGGTCCTATACAGCAGTAGTTCTCAGGTGATGGATTGAGACCCCCCGCCACAAAAAAAATCATAAACTATATACAGATATATTTTTATATACTGATGCTTTTATTATATAATATTATTTATATATTTCTTCCTCATCATCCATAATAATGATATTGGTCATTCCTGGTATTCGGTGCCTTTAGGACATCATTAAATTTAGAAAATCAAACTTTAAAATTGTATAAAGTTTTTATGAAATAATTGTAAAAAAAAAACAAAAAAAAAACTGCTTGACAGGGTGAACAAAGTAGAAAGAGAGTGGAATAAGTAATAGGTTTGATAAAATAATAACAGGGTGGACAAGTTGTATAAAGAATAGACGGATGGATGATATCTCTCACATATAACCACTTACAATATAAATACACTAATACTTCAACTTTAACAAAAATTACTTTCACAGTCTCCATGTCCTCTCTGTTAGGTCTTCTGATTTACCAGGGTAGACATTCTGAGTTAAAATCAGCCACTGCACTGTTTGAGCAAAAAGAAATTAACATAGATTTATCAAATAAAGAATCGCATGAGTTTTCAAATTGTGATTTTAAAAATATCAGAGTGGATGTACTGAGGTTGACCACATCAAATTTGAAAGATCAAATTTGTCAAAAATAGACAATTATACAATAATAGAGGTTCTCTCTCACTGAAGAAGTAATGGCTGCTTTATGATTTGATGTCATTTGCAACTTTCATTTGAAGGGAAAATTAACAGAGTGGACAATTACTTGAGGGACAAGCTAAAACCTTTTATTATAATTGTTCAAGTAAATTTAATAACTGAAAAAAAAAATATATACGTTAGAGAACCATTACTGGCAACAAAGGAAAAAATAATGTATAGTAAGTGGCGTATTTATCATGAAAATGGGGTACACAAGAAATAGGGAAAATGATGATATATTGGGGTTCAGAATGCTGCAAAATGTCTCATTATTTTTTTTTAATCAACCTTAATATGCTTACAGTTCAAATTGTGCAAAAGGCACCAAATCCCAAATGAAGATAATAAAATGATAAGAATTTTATTCTATAATATTATTTTTACAATAATAATAAAATATTTCATGTTAAATTGTACTATGAAAAACAATGCTAAATGCATATAATAATCCCAATAATCACACACAATTATATTAGTTATTATATTGCTAGATATGTTTCTATGATTCAATAATTCTATTTCTATTATATGCTACATATTTTTCTGTGGATGGCCATTCATCGCACACTTCCGGGAGGTCGTAGTCAGCCAAACATGTGTCACTGAGATGAATGGGGAAGCTAACGGATAGCTTTCTCCAGGTATTATAAACTTCCTTGGGCCCACCCATAAAAATTTCATCCGAGGCCCTGTGAATTCAAGCGACAGGCCCGGCTGAAATTAATGGAGACGTTTGATTGATTAGACCTGCATTTCAGAGAGATTCCTTTGCAAATCAATGACTGCCTGCATGTAAGCGTTAATGAAATTGCACACCGGCAGAAGTGAGCTGACTTTTTCCATGACGGAGTTAAGAGTCTGCACTTTCTCTAAAAGCCCCGTGGAGCTCTTTCCCCATTTAACGTCTCCATCAAAATGTCATTTGATTCTAAAATTTTACAGCCAGTGAAGTGTCTCCAAGTTGATTCATTTATTTATTAGTAAATGAAAGTAATGAAACGCTTAAACACATTTCAATAGCACTGTTTTGCGCTGCTCTGGTTTCATTGCCTTCCGAACACCCACAAAGATTTACTTATTTGATTAATGCATTAGGTGCTTTTACAATATTTAGCAAAGCATGGACCCTCTTAATTTATTACCCCCCAGCTAAATGAAAATGGAAAAATATCTGCTTTCCTCTCAGGCTTGATATTACGTTTTGAAGCACAATGTTGAAAGGGCTGTAATTCATTATTAATGCTCACAATATAAATAGTTTAGATCTTATTAATATTTCATTTACGGTAGAAAAAAAGATTTGAGTGACTGCTACAGTATTAAAAAAATTGTAAATATATTATAAAGGCTGTTCATCTGAAATATCGCCTGTAGGAAAAGCAAAATGTAAACATGCGTGTGCCATATGCGTTTGTCTTTTGATGTAATTCCTGCTTCGCTCGTTGAGCGTACGTAATATGTAACAAAGGAGTCCAACGGCCGGTGTTAAATATGCACTTGCATCATGTGCCTTGCGTGAGTATGCTTGTCTCTCTGGGCTGTGTGCCGTAAGGAGATAACTTATGTGTTTTATGGATCTTTTGAGCACTGTAACCCCCCATCACAACGGAGATCTTTAATCTCACTGATGTGTGTACACCATTGCATTGGGGCAGTCCTTGAGTAGGGGTCATGTGATAATCTGTAAACGCCAGGATGTGGGACCCTGCGAAAGCGAAAAAGGAATATAAGCTTTTAGAGATCATTAAACATTAATACAGTGTGATTTGTGTGTCGAACCCTTGCGCTGAATTTCAGTCTACATCATTATAGAATTTCATCTCGGGGACCCTCTGAAGTGGCTCCATGTCAAACAGGAGATCAGATTGTAAGCGCCTTTGGAGGAACTGATTAACTTCTGGTTTGCACAATCGCTCACAGGCTGACGACCGAAGTGTTTTATCTGCATCCGTTTGAAGCCCCCAAATAAATTGGCCAAATTGGTTTTTGGACCAGCTCAGTCCAGACTGGTAAATATTTAACAGGTTTTTCTTCTGCCAATGTATTACTTGTGGAGGAGACTGCATGTTCCATTTTTTTCCAGATTGGTCATCAAACTGGAAAATGACTGACAGTAGGTGTCAATAGTTTATTTTGCCAGTAGGTGGCAGTCTTCCCTAAGTACTGTACTGTAAATTGTGTTTTAGTACACGGAGACGGCTCAAGCAAGTTTTTGATACAGGTTTTAGGAGGAACCTCAGATGGGTCACCCTCTCTGACCTAGCTAGTCAGGCTAAATATATCTCACAAGTTATATTTCTGTCTGATCCTTCATGACAGAAACCGTGAGTAATGTAGTACCTTGCTGAATGAATATAAAATGTGCTGTCGTAAGTGTGTGTTGTGGCATTTTTTTGCATATTTGAAAGTGGCTCATCGAATTAAAAGATTAATTGTTTTATAATAGATGTCATATATTTGATAAACACTTTTGAAGCCAGAACCAAATTCATCACAATCTTGTTAAACAATGCCAAACATGACCATTAGAGGGAGCACTTTTCACACAGACAGACAGACGTTCATTACTTGCACTTATAAATGTATCCTTGTCTTTTTGAAGGAATTTCTTGGAGTTGAAGGCTGGATTTCGGCAGTGCGGTCACAGACGTAAGAAATGGCCGCAATTACATATGTATAAAAAAAATCTAAATAATTATTCCTACAAGCTCATTTTTTAATGCTGTGTTAGACATGAAATGAGAATCTGGAACAATAAAGATGTCATGTAAATTGTGTTGTAATTTATGGTCTTATTTCTATAAAATTACGCAACAGAATGCTCAAACAGAAATTATTCACTTAAATGTAAGAATTTAATATTTAATAATAATAATAATGCAATATTATATGATGCTATTATAATAATAATAAACACTTTGATTAAATTTATCACACCAATTTATGCATTTTTGGCTTGAAACATTTTTAGTTGAAAATGAAATCTGAAATATTTCATAATAAAATTGCCAGGGCTTTCCCTCAATCACCCATGGACATGACAGAAATAGTAACATCTGCTCAAGCCAATGTAATGTTCACTTAATTGTGAAGCTGTGTGATGATCATTTATATATTTTTTAAATAATATTTTACCCGATTTATTAAGACATATACAATGGAAACATTAAAATATCCTACATAACAGGAAATGAAAATATGTATTGTTAAAGGCACTGTGCAAATACATTGAATGGAATTGGATTCCAACTTTTATTTATTACTCAATATAATATGCAATTGTTTTCCCTCTGTCTTTCTTGCAGAATCTTGGTTTGGACGAGCAGAAGAAAACCTTTAAATTCAAATTCAAATATAAACCTCCTGTACAGAGAAAAAAGAGTTGCTCAGGTATTGCATAGAATTCATAAAATTCTCTGAATCAATGGTTTTTTGAATGTTTTCTCACACATCTGCATCTATTTAAAAGGTGAGGTACACTGGACAGACGGAACTCGGAACCCAAGTCGCCTGGAAGTGTGACGGCACGTGGTCACATGACCTGGAAGAGAAAACCCAAGAGACTTCTGGGATCCCTCTCTGGTTAGTGAAACCATTTTATGTATTTATTTATCTCATAACAATTAACTTAATTAAAACCCCCAAAAGTGGTGCATCTACAGAAATGTTAGACACTAGACGCTAAAAGCTGATGCTTTTGGCCTTTTTTTTTTTTTTTAACAATGTTCCCAGTTAAGGATTCAGTTAACCGTGAGATAAGTAAATCAGCACACATATGGCTTGTGCGATTTCACCCATGCTCTTGGGGCAAACCCCCTTTCGCAGCACAGAGACCCTGATGTGGAGAAAGTGCAACGTATGGCAGCCTCGCATGACTGACAAACGTGGCTTAAACTGACATGACGAAACAGTGTGTTGTTTTGATTTGTCCTTCTGCCTGCAGAATGGGCCGGTTATCAACCTGGAAAGAAGTCTAAAGGCTGATGAACTGATCCGCACAGCGACACAGCTGCGCTCTCTTCCCCTCTTCGTCTGTCCAATCTCCCCATTTATGCCCTGAGATCCACAACTTTCTGCAACTCTGGTGAGTACGGTGCCCTTTCTTTGTCTGTGTGCCTATTAGAACCCCTTCTAATCCTTATAATCTTGCTGAACTGGTTCTTGCAGGTTCCTCTTAGGCCCATTTTTTGAACAGGAAATGTCATTATAGGAAATGGGATGACCTTTTGGGTTGGCAATCTATTGATGAATCAGCATCCATTCGGCCGGGAGCTTTCGCTGACTGTTGTAGGCCTTGAAGCGCGTGGGTTTATTTCTGTGCTGAATTCAAAGCGTGGAAGCTCTGAGCATGGCGTATGAATTGATTTTTTTCCCCCCATTGAATGTTATGAGCATGTTTCT
This sequence comes from Opsariichthys bidens, assembly GCA_037194245.1. Classification (NCBI taxonomy): domain Eukaryota; kingdom Metazoa; phylum Chordata; class Actinopteri; order Cypriniformes; family Xenocyprididae; genus Opsariichthys; species Opsariichthys bidens. The sequence goes on along the minus strand of CM074281.1, from coordinate 9,518,775 downwards.
GGAGGAGAATCATTTGCAGTAGTATGGGAAAATTTGACTGTGATATATTTAGCCAGTTTGACGTGAGACTTTCTTGCTGACTGTGCTTGCGGTTCAGGGCCTGGTTGATTCTGACTGAGCAAATGCTGTAGAAATTAGGCTAACTATCGTAATGAATATTAATGGCAGATAGCGTGTTTGCATCTGTCGCTATGGGTAGTTCCAGAGGTTCCTGGCGTCTCCCTGCACATGATGTTGTGTCATGGTTATTTTCCTTCCTACCGACCTGTCTCAGATACCTCAGAGGGAACTCTAAAGGGAGTTTTTGTCCTTTGTCATCGCAAGTAGTTTTGCCACATTGGCAGCTTTTGCTCAAGGGCGATCAGCAAAGGGACTGCGGAATAGTGCATTAAAAATAACTCGCGTGAACTGTCGAGAGCTTGTGTCGCACGTTGGCTCATGTTGGTGGCGAAAGGGGATATTGAAGCTTTGTCACGATGTGAGCGAGCTCACTCTGACAGGCTCCGCTTAGATGTTGAGAAATGCTAGACTAGACTAGACCAATTTAACCAGTACTGACACATCATATGACCAAATCTCTTCATGTGTCTTGGCATAATAACATGGCTATTGTGAAGAGAGAGAGTGTCAATAGGTAATAAGTTTCAAGAACTGTATGTTATAACAATAGTTATTTTATATATCAGAGAACCACTGCCATAATCTGTCTGGATGTAATTTTCATTGTTTTCTTTACTGTAATACAGTACTTTTTATGTATCACAGTCAAATAATAGGGTAATTAAGCATATTTTTCCACCAACATCTCATGACAGTGATTACCTTTATTTTCAATGGTGATTTTCAATCAATTCTTATCGTTGCTATAATGAGATATAATATTTCTGTCATGACATCTCTCAGAGTAAGTAAGACATGCTGCTGCTGTTCAATATAGCGTAAATGAGTTACCCATAGCAGATCTATACAGGTGGAGCTGGGGAAGGTGGATAGTTTCTGAAAGTCTGCTGCATTGCTAAGGCATATATATGATGTAACAGTGCACAAAACTGATGGTTCGGTGTGTACCTCAGTTTCTGAAGTTCGGTTTGGTGTGGGTTCAGTAAAGCAGGGGGAGAAAACTAATAATAAAACACCTTTAGTAAAATAGATTGACTATATAGGCTAATATAGGGCATACATTTAGCAAAAGAGTTCATTTCTTTTGTGAACTAACAAGCTGTCAACACTGAATGACTTGCCTGAGGTGAATGTAGTGCTACATGACATTGTTTACAAGCCGGTTTATTGATGTCTTTCCGTCGTTGAAACACTGATTGAGTGATTACACAAGATATGATACGTTTCAGTAAGTTGTACTGTATCTTTCAACATACCTTAAGATGTTCATTCATGTTTGTTCTGTAACTAGTATTAAAGCGGAAGAGATGATCGCGATTACTAGCGCTCCCGCTTGAACTGAGGCACCTATACAGTGATCTGTCACGCCACATTAAAGAGTGCCAAAACGGCATTTATTGTTTGAAGTTTTCATAAAATGGGCAGAATTTGAAAGATGGCTCTGAGTTTCAAATCTAAAGTAACAAAACACGGAGCTTATGGCGATTATTGGTGGCTAATGGTGGTTAGGCTACAATGCTGTATTTGTTGTGTACACGTGCATAACAAACAGTAAGACATGTACAGAATATTCGTGAGAGTATACTTCATTTTAGTACAGTTGAACGCAAAGCCTTACAAAGTAAAAAAAAAATTTGGCTGTGCACGTACAGTACACGTGTACTCATCTGATGACGAAAATACACGTTATGCGCGCTCTACATTGACCCTCACGTATGCATAAAAAGTGAAGTGTACTTTGGGTTTTACACCCCAGCCTGGACATGATCTTGACAGGTTTCATGTGATTCACTTGTTTTAGAACAAGGCTTGATTATTATTTTTTTTTCTTGTCTGAACATAGATCTGATGTTTCTGACAGGGTCTATACATTTCCTCAATCACTGACAGGAATACAGAATGTTCTGCTGTCTTGAAGTATCTCTTTTTATGAAGTTTCTCTTTGAAAGTTAAGGTTGCTTGGGGAAATGATATGCGAAACATGGCGCAAAAAAACATAAAAATTCGACACAGTCGAGGGAGAATGGATGAAGAGGCTTGTGGGTAGTTAGCATGCTGCAGAGCTTCCTGTCTCGGCTGCATGCTTTGGCTTTTCGGGTATTTTGGCTTAAATGATGCTCTTGTCATCTGGGCGCACATTAAAGGCAAACCCATCTGTGACTGCGGGATGAGTGAATGCAGGGCACACGCAGATTACTCTTATTAACATCTCAGTGCCACCATTATCAGCTCAGCAGGGACCGGAGTCCCCTGTTTGTCACAGTTAATGTTTCCAGTATAGTCAAAGCCTGACTTATGATGGACTATTTCACTCCTGTTTAAGAACGACTCCGTCTGGTGTGTTGTGTGGTCGTGACTCTAATTTGTCATTCTTAAGTATTCATGTATTCATAGTGCACAGCTTGAGCACATTCACTTGTGTTTGTTTGTGAGAGCTTGGATGCTTGTTTTTTTTCCCTCCCTTGTATGCACATCCACAGATTTCGTAACTCATTGAAGCTTGCTTAATGTATGCGGCGAATGACGCCAATGACCATGCAACTTATGTAAACATCACCACAAATCAATATATATTCAAGCTCAGTGGAATGAGTGTGTTTACCAGCTACAGAATACATTTGCATGATTCCTTTAAGGACCTATTTTTTGTACAAATGAGTCCATTATAGACTCTTTTTTTCAGTCATTTTAAATCGAAAGCATTTTGTAATCGGCTCATTAAGCGAATGACAATTTGACCTAATTATTAAGATGTCAATACCGCACTCTTGAGATTTTTTTTTAGTTTTGCATGTTTTGAACCAACTACAGAGAGGATGTGCAAGAACATGACCAGTCTTAAAAATCCCACATTACAGTCTGGTCCAGGCTTATCTCTGTGCTCTCATGAGGCTCAACTGTAAGGATTTCTGATGGTTATGATTTTCTATCATTTGCAACACTTCCGGTCACCATCACAAAAAAGCATTTTGTTTTTAAAAATATATTTATATGTACCAGAAAAAAAAATCTATTTAATATTTTTATTTCTATATATTTTATATATGTTTTTATATACATATATATATATATATATATATATATATATATATATATATATATATATATATATATATATATATATATATATACAGGGAGTGCAGAATTATTAGGCAAATGAGTATTTTGACCACATCATCCTCGTTATGCATGTTATCTTACTCCAAGCTGAATAGGCTGGAAAGCCTACTACCAATTAAGCATATTAGGTGATGTGCATCTCTGTAATGAGAAGGGGTGTGGTCTAATGACATCAACACCCTATATCAGGTGTGCATAATTATTAGGCAACTTCCTTTCCTTTGGCAAAATGGGTCAAAAGAAGGACTTGACAGGCTCAGAAAAGTCAAAAATAGTGAGATATATTGCAGAGGGATGCAGAAGTCTTAAAATAGCCAAGCTTCTGAAGCGTGATCATCGAACGATCAAGCGTTTCATTCAAAATAGTCAACAGGGTCGCAAGAAGCGTGTGGAAAAACCAAGGCGCAAAATAACTGCCCGTGAACTGAGAAAAGTCAAGCGTGCAGCTGCCAAGATGCCACTTGCCACCAGTTTGGCCATATTTCAGAGCTGCAACATCACTGGAGTGCCCAAAAGCACAAGGTGTGCAATACTCAGAGACATGGCCAAGATAAGAAAGGCAGAAAGTCGACCACCACTGAACAACACACATAAGCTGAAACGTCAAGACTGGGCCAAGAAATATCTCAAGACTGATTTTTCTAAGGTTTTATGGACTGATGAAATGAGAGTGAGTCTTGATGGGCCAGATGGATGGGCCCGTGGCTGGATTGGTAAAGGGCAGAGAGCTCCAGTCCGATTCAGACGCCAGCAAGGTGGAGGTGGAGTACTGGTTTGGGCTGGTATCATCAAAGATGAGCTTGTGGGGCCTTTTCGGGTTGAGGATGGAGTCAAGCTCAACTCCCAGTCCTACTGCCAGTTTCTGGAAGACACCTTCTTCAAGCAGTGGTACAGGAAGAAGTCTACATCCTTCAAGAAAAACATGATTTTCATGCAGGACAATGCTCCATCACACGCGTCCAAGTACTCCACAGCGTGGCTGGCAAGAAAGGGTATAAAAGAAGAAAATCTAATGATATGGCCTCCTTGTTCACCTGATCTGAACCCCATTGAGAACTTGTGGTCCATCATCAAATGTGCGATTTTCAAGGAGGGAAAACAGTACACCTCTCTGAACAGTGTCTGGGAGGCTGTGGTTGCTGCTGCACGCAATGTTGATGGTGAACAGATCAAAACACTGACAGAATCCATGGATGGCAGGCTTTTGAGTGTCCTTGCAAAGAAAGGTGGCTATATTGGTCACTGATTTCTTTTTGTTTGGTTTTTGAATGTCAGACATGTATATTTGTGAATGTTGAGATGTTATATTGGTTTCACTGGTAAAAATAAATAATTGAAATGGGTATAAATTTGTTTTTTGTTAAGGTGCCTAATAATTATGCACAGTAATAGTCACCTGCACACACAGATATCCCCCTAAAATAGCTAAAACTAAAAACTAAAAACTAAAACTTCCAAAAATATTCAGCTTTGATATTAATGAGTTTTTTGTGTTCATTGAGAACATGGTTGTTGTTCAATAATAAAATTAATCCTCAAAAATACAACTTGCCTAATAATTCTGCACTCCCTGTATATGTGTGTGTATTGTATAATATGTATATTTCATTAATATATTCAAGTTTTTCATTGAATTGAGTGTCATTACAGCTGTATAATAGCAATTAATATTATTAATTTATTAATAATAATTATTATTTAAGTATTATAATTAATTATAAATAATTAATTCATTATAATTGCTACTTTATATGTTTATTTGTAATTAGTGCATCTATATATATATATATATATATATATATATATATATATAATATATATATATATATACATACATAGATAGATAGATAGATTCAGAGACAAAAATAGAAAATATGAAAAAATAGAAATAGAAAAAATATTTTTTATTATAGGTTTTTAATTTGCAATAATAGAAATTATACAGCTGCTTGTAACTCCATGACAGCTGTACATTTATAAAACACATTTATGCTAGAAAACAATGATATAATACAAAAATTACTAATTGCTTTGTAATTTACGGAAAAACACAACTCTGGTCCAATTAGACTGGTGACCGTTCCATCAGCTGCCCCGAAACTCTCTCACGCTGACACCAGGGCATCACGCCATTCTTATTGTCGAGCCCTATGTCATTGTAAGATGCCCTCTTGCAATATTTACCAAATCTTGAAATTGCTTTCTGATATGAATTGTGGAATATGTGGAAAGTACCTTCATCCAAAAGGTATTGCTGCCAATTTTAAGCTCATTGGAATTTAAAACTTGTTTTGGACCTCTGCACACAGGGTCTTGAGATACATTGTACAGAAAGTTGAGCCAGCCAACCAGTAACTGAAAAACAGGGTGAGCCTTGTAAAATATATTGGCGGAATATATTGGCGGATAGTTAGTTCTTTCACATATGCCGTAGACCCTCACCGCAATCATTTTTTTAATGCACTGCCATCTATTTCAGAGCTGTGGTATCTTGTAAGAACTTCCAGGCGTGCAAAACTCAGCTCCTGGAGCGCTACAGCCCTGCAGAGTTTAGCTTTAGCACTAATTAAATTCACTTGATCCAGCCAATCAAGTTCTTCAGGCTTGTTTGAAAACTACAGGTATTAGGGTTGGGAATCGTAATACATTTTCTGGTTCATATTCCGGTTCTGTCTAACAATTTTGATGCCGGTTCCATTAAAATGATGAAACAACCAATAAAAAATAGTAGTAAAGGAAAAATGCACAATACTCAACTCAAACAGTCTTTTTTGTGTTTATTATACTTGTAAAATGAGTTTAACAGTCTGCTAAGGTTCATTAGTTAACGTTAGTTAACTACATTAGTTAACCTAAACTAATAATGAAGACAATAAAGCAAACATAGAGCACAATGGGATATCAGAGAAGGATGCCTATGAAGTAAATGTATCTAACTAACAAAATATTTTAAAAAAAATTGCCTAAATATTCACACCATAGCTGCTGTGCACAAGCTGATAAGAGAAAGCAGAGTGGATTCTTTCATGTCTTCTTGCACTTGAACGGACAAATTCACAGAATATTATGCCAAAATGAAACAGTCAGTTATGTCTAAAATGAATGTAAACAGTTTAAGAAAGAAAACATTGTGTGTCATAGTATGTTGGATAAATGTAGCTCTTAATGTGACAGCAGCCTAAAAAAACTTTCTGCTGTTTTCAGTGTTAATCTAACAAAAGACTTAGAGAAAATCACTCTTGACTGGTTGAGCCCTGCTGGAGCGGCTCTAAATAATCACTGCGCAATAAAATTAAAGATAAAATATGATAGAACAATAATATGAACTGTGAAAATAAACAGTAGCTTCTATAAAACATTTTAACAGATATAAATAGGTTTGGAAATAGCTAAAAGAAATGTCTTTTTGCTAAAACAACTAATTTGATTCATATTCTTTCGGTTTCTCTGCCCAATATTTATAAAAAAATTAAATGCAATGAAAATATATCTGACTTCATTCTGGAAAAAGTAGTATCGGTGCATCGTCACATACTGTTTTTTGCCTACTATGTAGTACGAAAGTATGCGAAATATATATAAAAAATAAAAAAAATATATATATATATATATATATCAAAGTTATTGAAATGTCGTAATATAAATAATTTGTATAAATAACAATAATTGTGATTTTAATGAGATGTGATTTTGCTAAGAACAGAACTGCGCCCACGTAGAACACATTTAGCCATCTGCAACTGAATAAATAAAGTAATAGCAATAATAGCTATTAGGATTTTTTTTTATAATCTTAATGTCTGGTATGGTATGGTTTGTTATCTAAATGGAATAGTCTGCCACTAGTTATGTCATTGAACACTGTGGAAGTGGGAGGTGTTTAGTTCTCTGTAGAAGGAAAAACACTTTATTTGATCGTTTTAACAACCTTGTAAAAGTTCCCCCCCAGAACCGCCCCTGCCTGTCAACTGAGCTTTTTTGAAATCCAGAGCGATTGCCACATTGATCCGGTCTCGAGCAAAACGCACTTTTGTGTTTTGCATAATTCGCCTTGTTAAACAGTTATGCTTTTCAGCAGCACATGGATTGTTTGTTTCTATTCGAGCATGCTTTGCAATACTTTCCTCTGCCACTAATGATTCACTTTGATGCTGATGCAGCCTGACTGATTCTAAGGCAGGGCATTAAACACACACACACTTCTCAGTGCTCCAGAAAACAACAAAGGCAGGCATTTTGCCTTTGATTTTACACATCTACACATTCTGAAAGCTTATATAAATTAACATGTTTTACAATGATGTTTACAGATTTTTTTTAAATTGTAAAGATCTATAAAGATCTATTCATTCTCCTACAGCAGGGTGAGGCGACTACGTTGTGGCCTCTCCTTTTTTTTTTTTTTTGTATTATTGCACTGTTTTTTGTAGTCTTGTATTTCACTGATGTGCAACCAAGGATACACAAGCATCATTCAGTACATTTAAGCTTTGTTAAATGTTTTAGTGTCAATAGATTGAAACAACTTTTATATATTCTGTTCTTCATAGCAATACAACATCAGATATAACTGCCTCCAGAACTATTGAAGCTCATTTCTGCTTTGAGTTGGGAAAAAAATGAAAAGTTAAACCTTTTTTTCTCATAATTGACTCCATGTGAATTTATTTTGTCAGCATTGCGACTATTTCTCATTATTGTGCCTTTATTTCTGAAGATCATGACTGTTTATTGTAATTGCAGCTATATATCTCATAATAAATAATGTGTTTATTAATTGAAATTGCAACTTTATTTCTCATTATTGTGAGTATTTTCTTAATTGTGACATTATATCTCTCAATTTCTAGTTTATTACTCAGAAACAATGTGACTCCTTATTTAAAAGTAGCTCATGCTTACCTTTTTTATGTTTTGAACAAATATCTGCACAATTAATTTTCCCTTGAGCACTCAGAAATACAAGAAAATATGTGTAACATGCAACAGGCCAGCTCTTTTCTAGATAGAAAATAGGAAACACCCTAAAGAACAATTAGTTTGTTCCTCAAATCTCTGCAACTGAGACCAGAGTTATATATGTATATATATATATATATATAATTCTTGCTTTCTCGAGAGAATGCGAAGATGACATTTTACTCACAACTCCCTTGAGACAAACGTTCAGACACTGATAAATGCATGCTGATTTATTTAGACTTGTTCTACAGGCCTTTGCAATTACATCCTCGCTGACATTGCAGTTTCAATTTTATTATCCTATTTTTTTTTTTTTTTTCCAGACAGCAATGTAGGCTTATGTCCAACTGACCGTTGTAAAAGATTTTTGGCTCACCGGTTGGTGTTCTATATTGTATGTTCAAGTTGCCAGTGTTAGAGTCAAACATGCTACGAAGAATAGCCTTAAGTGTATACAAGGAGAGGGAGTTTGGCAAGAGAGCTCTGAGAGAACTTCATCAGTGAGTCGCTGTGACATCTTCCTCGGCCACTTCAGTCCTGTGTCACTGGGTCTCGGCACCCGGCCACATGAGCCGCAGTGTTTGGGCTCCGTGTTCTAGATCAGAGGGGGGGCTTGGTACACACGAGAAGATATAGCATGGGACAGCAAGGAAGGAAAGACCCAGAAGACTCCAGAGGTCTCTCTGAATCACTGGCGCTGTTTGAAGGATGATGAGGCATTGCTTTAAGGAAGGATGAGCCATGTAGTGTGCTGCCAAGCTGACCTGAACAGACATCTTAGTAGGATGGACCGCATTAACATGCAGCGCCTGTTTCCTCCTGATACACAATATCTGAATATCTCCACACCAAATTATTATTTTCCATTACACTTCTATGCGATTGGCTTTTGCGTTTGCATTTTATTTTTCGTTTAATTCAAGATATATACCCAGCTTCTTAAATGAAAGTGTTTTCCCCAGAAAGCATTTACTTATACGCCTATATTTTATAGGGTTTTTAGAAGTGCGGTAACACACAGCAGAATCTTTTCACTCTAAAGCATGTTTGAATAGTGCTTTGATATGGTGTGTATGAAACATACACTGCCGTCGAAGTTAGGGTCTGTAAGATTGTTAAATGTTTTGTTTAAACAGTAATATTATGAAATATTTGTAAAATTTAAAATTGTAAACCGATTTTTTTTGCAGCCATTTGTAACATTATAAAAGTCTTTACTGTTACTTTTGGTCAATATAATGCATCCTTGTTGAATATAAGATTTAACTTCTTAAAAAAATAATAATTTCCCATCAGTGTGTAAAGTTTTATGGTAAATTCAAAACTTCACACACAGAATAAATGATAGTGACGCTGTTGTCGTCTCTTTCTTCAGCAGTGTTAAAGAAAGTGATAGTTCACTCGGAGGTAAAAATTTTCATAATTTATTCACCCTCTTTTTCCTTCTAAACCTATTTGACTTTCTTTCTTTTGAACGCAAAAGAAAGTATTAATGAATAATGTTTCAACTGTTTTCACCCATCCTATGAAAGTCAGTGTGATCAAAAAATAACCTATTCAAAAACATCTTTTGCGTTCCACAGAAGAAAGAAAGTCATGCAGGTTTGGAACAACAATGCTGATTCTTGATGGGTAAATGAGAGGCCTTTCCTAGTTGAACAAGAAAGAGACACTAGTTGGAAGGACTGCTGCATAAATGCATCTTAGTTGTGTTCATATCCACTTAATGGGGAAAAAAATGTCTTGAAGGATTCATGAACAAAAGCGTTTTTATAAGAAATGTCTGTCTTCAAGCCCATCTTTGATGTTTTTGTGCTTAAATTCACTTCTCTCAGAGCAAAGAGAGAGAAACCCCCTTAAAGGAATAATTCTCCTAAACATAAAAATTATGTTGAAATTTACATTTTCTCACCCTTATGTCACTGAAAACTACTTGCTTTGACATGCTTTCTTGTCTTACCTTCTTCACGAAAATATTTTTTTAAAAGAATTACCTGCTGCTTTTTTCCCCCGCGTAATGAAAGTGAGTAGGTATGGGTGTTGTCAAGCTCCAATAAAAAACATAGATTTATCATAAAAGTGGTTTACATGACTTGCACACTATATTCCAAGTCTTCTGAAATCATAGAAGTTTTATTAATTAAAACTGGTCCTCCACACTACCTCTCAAAGAAACGATGGCACCTGTTTGTAATCAGTGGTGTCTTTAGTCTTTTAGACACATCTAAAAGTTTTTCAGAATTAATATTCTTCAGTATCTACAAAATATTCTTTAAAAAATGTTCAATTTATTTACAAAAGAAGAAAGAAAGCCACAGGTTTGGAATGACATGAAGGAGAGTAACTGAAAACAGAATTTTCTACATTTTGTCCTCTTAATAAAGCTGTTTTGCGCCATATTTTGCGCCAACATTTTGTGTTTTGTATATTACATGGCCTTGCATGTTTTATCTCTGTGAATTACCAAGGTTGTTTATGCACCATAAAGGTGACAGTTCCACTCTGAAAGATCCATTTGAAATGGATGTCACAAGCTATTGGTTTTAGCTGCAGGGGTGTCCCATTATTGAAAGCCCTCACTGCAACCAAATGGAGGGTCAGGCGAAATTTTCCATTACCGACTCTTGCTTGGTCTGGATGAGAGGGGTGGCGTAAAAGCTTTTAGAGCAGGGGCAAAAGCCAGTTCGCAACAGTATGACTGAGACCCAAGGCAATAGAATTTTCCACTTATCCTCAGCCTGTGTGTGTGAAGGAATGGCCAAGGGATACACTTAAACTACAGAATTCCTCCAAACCTCCAGGCCAACGTGTCTTAAGCATCCACTTCTCTTAGAAAGAAAGAACTATTCTCACATTGACCTTGAGCATTTTGAACGTAGTGGCGTACAAACCTTTCTTTCCACTGTAAAAAAAGAGCCCGTATTGTTGTTAATAACATCCTGAAGAACTCTTTTTGACGATCTGAGTGGAAAGAGATTTTGCTCGAGTGCATAAAATAAGAGGCCGCTGTCATGCGGTACTGGCGTAGGCATTTGCACATTCCCTCTACGCTCAGCGATTTATGGATTTTTCAGGCCTCTCGAAGCAAAGGCACTGAGCCAGTACAACGGTCCTCGTGTCATGCAGTCAGTAATGAGCTTCTTAATTAAACCCTGCAGGCTTGTGGCTCAATTAGGGCTTACAGACAAAGTTAAACTGATCAATCCTGGAGGTGCATCTGCAGAGCATGGCAGCTCTGGCAGACGTACGGTAGAAGAGTTCTTTGAAGAACAAGAGACTGATTTCATTTTCTGAACAGAATTTTCATTGTGCTTTCTATGAGATCAGGTGCCCTTCACCCTTTTAAACTCCATATGATTGTTGTATCTTTGTCTCCTTCATGCTCGTCATGGCCTATTAGCTTGCTCAATTGATGAGTGTATGATGGACCAATGTTGTTCCCAAACAGCTCCACTCTACTTCCCACCCCACCCTGCCTTTTGACCTTGCTGGGGGCAATGGTGGAGTTTACTTATAGGACTAGGCGCATTCACATTCCTCTCATTTTGCCTACTGTCTTCCATCTCTGGTCCTTACTAAACCTTGAGAACTTCCCTTTAACTGGTAAGAACGTATATCCTGGGTTTCTGATTTTGGTTTCTTCAAAAGTTTCTTTCCCTTTGTGAATGTTTGAACGTTTTTCATTTTGAATTAGTGTTTCTGTTGTCTTCAGTGACCGGATTGAATTTACGTCAGTGGAGAATGGAAGAAGCACCCATTTGATGGGTCTCGAAGTTAAATACTTTTGAGTTGATGTCTGACCTCAGGAGATTCTCAATTGTTGCCGTACTATGCTTAAAGTGGCTTTTTTAAACCTCTTTCAAAGGCATTGAGATGTTTGTCTCAATTTGTAGTTCCTGTAACCGAGTCGTGATTCTACAGAGTTTTAACCTCAATGATTCATGATTAATTAATATTCTGCTGGTCAACTGAAACGAATTAGCCAAGGGTTTGTAATCCAGATTGTGCCAGGGCAGCTCTCCATAATTCCTTACTCTGCCAGATTAAAATGGCTGGTAGACACAATGACTGTCAGATATTGTGATGTTGATCAAAAGCCACCCCTCACCCTGCTTAAACCTCTTGGTTTTCAGGCCATGTCTGTTCGCCTGGTTTTATTGTTCATGCCATGCGTATTTTAGTTCTGAAAAAAAAAATGAGAGCAGAGTGGGGTGAGGAATAGGTAGAAGGGACATGGAAGCTTATGAAGGTTAAAGCTTAAATGTCACAACAGACAAGTATACAGTGAAAAAATGACAAAAGGAACTCATGTAAGAGTGTACAGATGGTGATCAGACACCCTGGGCTTGACCAGACTGCAGGAATGGGCATGTACAGTGTTGGGTACAGATTCGTCGACGTGCCGCCCGCTGGAGATACCCAGACGGCTGGAGTCTTGGGTGCCGATTCCACCCCCAATACCCCTGGGGCTGCTCGCTGAGCGTAGTGGGACTTCTCTAGCCTCAAAAACCTTTACCTCAGCCCAAGCAGTGATAATGCTGTCAACAAACAAGGAACTGCTGCAGTGAAATTTGGATTTAGGCGTTTTTTTGTTTTGCGCATTGTATCCGGTGAGGAACCACGTGTCCAGCGCCTTACCCACATGACCTCATACCAGGACCAATCAAATGGTGTCATTCCATTGGGGCTGAACGAGAGATCGCTGGAGAAATCATTTTCCCTCTGTGGTTTTTAATTTCAGTCCTTTCCGAACGTCAATATTGGTGGCCATCGGTTAGGAGCTCTGTGAAGGTAAATCTTTTCACATTTTCAAATGTTAATTTTGGAATACGTTTCAAAATAACATTGTGGCCTGGTCAGTTATGATTGGTCTTAAGAGACGGCATTCTGTATGTCCGTGCACTGAAAAATTAATCTAACGATGTCTTTATGGATGATGTTCCTTTGGAATCATCAATTGGAATCGTTCTTCTACCCCAAGTTTTGGACCATATATAGACTATATCTAGACTTTTGACCATTTCACATTAAATTAAATGGTCTTTACATCTGAAGAAATTTCTTGAAACTGTTGGAAGTATGTATTCTAAGCCAAGTAGCCTGCGATATTTTGAACTGATTGGCTTTATTTGCTGTAGGTTTGTGTTATATCCGTATATTTTTCGACAATGCTCTGTATGCCGCAGACAGTATGGCGTGAAGGATTGTGACTTATGTGTCAGTCTCAGTTGCGATTCCGACCTTGATGGCAGTTCGTAACATTAAACACTGCTTGGCCCTTTGATTAATGCTTCTAGAGAGGTACACAATTTTGTTCGTCGTCGTTACTTCAATTATCGTCATGGGTTCTTTATCTGTCACAATGAAGCGGAAGAGATTTCATCCTTAAAAAACTATTGGTGCAGAGTCCATTTCCAGGTTTTTAATGGATTTATGTATGAACATGAACAGTTTATACAATCTTTTTTAGGTTATTCTGAACCTGTGAACCTTAAGAATTTCAATTTGTGTTTTTATATTGTCATGATACTATCTTCCCGACATGTCTAATGGATTGTTGGTGCCATTAGAATTGTCTCATTCAAGGGTTGAACATTGCGTTAGAGAGTCTTTCGAAAATGCAGCCAGTTTATTTGCAGATATGTACTGAAACGCTTTTTAAAGTGTCTAAAGATGCAGGGTTACATCGTTATTGTGCTTTCTGCCAGCATGTCGATGATTTCAGAAATGGTTTTCACTGTGATGCCTGGAGACGGCCAGAGGTGTCTCCATTTAGCATTTCGGCACTTTCGATTAGTAGGCCGTTAGCGTAGCATGGGTCGTTGGTACCGATAGCCGGATCTCAGATCCCTGGATCGGTTTCGCTTGATCTTGCATTGGCATTGCTGGGCGACTGAGCTCTTGATTATAATTTGGGTTGAGATCCAGGCAAGGGCGACTGATCAGGGCTGACAGTTTTCGAGTCGCCTGTCAGGCTGAGTAGGGGAGGGTGCCCCTGCAGACACGCGTACTGCAACAAAAGGCTCCTCTGGAGTTGTTCACATATGAGTGTTCATGCACCCCCTCCTCCCTCATAATACAACGCCAAGCTAAAGGGACCCCAGCCCTGGTGATGCTGCATGCCCACGGGGAACATGTGTGCCAGGAAACCTACATTTTTTTTTTTTTTTTTTTTTTTTTACAGTGAAAAGCTGTATTATCACTCATTTTTAACATGCTGTGCTTGTACTGCATGATTAGGAAATCAATATTTGGATGAGGGGCTGTTTTAATCTATGTGTTTCTCATGAAAGATTTTGATTGGGCAAATTACTTTATCTGTATCAAGAACTATGTGATTGCTCATTTTGTGCATGAGCTGGGAATCCAATAAATGAAAATGAAGACTATTGGTTTATGCACAATTGGGTTGATCATAATCATAGTGTTTTTAGTTGTTCATAATGTAAACTGGAGAATATGGCTTTGAATATCTTTTGAAAGACAGGCCCAATTAAAATTCTCCCTTTAAAAACTTTTAGCTAGAGATTGGGGCGGCAATCAACAACCATTTTAATAAACAACTAATCTGTCAATTATTTTGATCAATTAAGGCAGGACACCCAGGTGAATAAGGTAAAACAATTAACTGATATCACCGCACTTTCCCAGCTAATTGATTATATTAAGAATTTTTCTGTAAGTTTTCTGAAATATATTTTAATATTCAAATTATGCATTATCTAATTTAATATGCACTAATTTGTATTACTTTCTAGAACAAAAATCTGAAAGTTGGATGAAGCCAGGTTCATTCTTGCTTTAATTATTTTGAGATAATGTTAAAATGTATTTTGGATATCTTTAACAAATCCCTAAGTAAAAACCTTCAGAATGTAGACAGGAATAAAACTCTAAAGTTTGGTGAATGTAAATGCTACTGAAGTGGAGATATCTGACGCTGTTCAGGAAAAAAAACTCATTTTGAGAAAACGGTCTTTAAAGATATGTACTGTAATTGAAATCTACAGATGCAAATATAAGTGCTATACAAGAAAGTGCTATAAAAGATACACTTAAGTGTATTTTGGATGTTTTCTTTCCACTGAAAGTCTGAAAATACACTTTATGAAAAGCTAAAAAGCCCAAAATCTCAAAATTGACAGATTCATGAAAAAAACAGTACTTTTGCCTGTAGTCTCACTTTGAATGAATAATCCACATTGCTCTCTTTTTAAACAACTTGCAAAGTTATCTGTATTGTATTAAATGTCAATGTTTAAAATTGATGTTTTATAAAATATAAGGGTTATAAAGTATTTTAATACTACTTTTGTTAAAATTTTGTATTTTTAAATATTATTTATTCTCCAGTTACATTATGAAATCATTGTTAAAATAAAAAAATAATAACTTGCTTTGATTATTGAATTTCAGGTTTCAGTTTTAGGTAATTTTTTAACCCTTTTTTGATTGTACACATTGTTTGAATATTAAACTCTTTCCGTTGAACTATAGACAATGCAACACACCAGATCTGAACATGCTTAATACCTAAAATACTTCAAATGAAAATTCAGTTTAAATTTATTTTAAAAAGTATTGCGCAATTGAAAAATGTACAAAACACACCATGTAGTATTTGACCGAGTTGATAAGAAAGGGTTGATAAGTTCATTCGGAGTATTTTATGACAGTTTAGAATGACAGCAACACTTTCTGCTGTCAAATTCTCCTTATGGCGTGGAATTATCGAGCAGGCTTATGGCCGGTTTATGTTCGAATGTAATGACTGCCTTGGAGGATTAGGGCAGGCCAGATGACGGTGGATAGACTCAGATTATATTTAGCATTTTCCTCTTGCTCCTGTTATATTGCTTTGTGTTTTCTGTGTTTATAAAATTGCAGTCGTAGGAATCAGGCATTATTTTCCAACATTATTCCCTCTCTGGGTCTCTAATGGATGCAGATCAGATGCTCCCACCCAGCTCTTTATTCAGAGGTTTTAATTTAATTCCTCCCCACAGTTAGAGCGATGACCCATCATAAGGACCTCATCACCAGCGAGAATATCCTCTCTTAGCCGAAGCAATCATAATACAGATCTTCAAAACGGTATTAAGGGGACTTTTTGCACATATTTTACATTCGTGAACTCTTGTGAATGTGAAAATCGAGACAGTTAGAAGTGGGAGGTCTGTTACTTATTTGCATACATCAGTGTTTATTTTTGATTATTCAGACTTTTTAGTTGCCATATGTTTATTACAGTAGAAATTACAGATTTTATTTATTACACTGGACATATTATACATATATAGACTTTTTTTTTTCTTTTTGATCTTTTTGATTCTGCTGTGGAATCATATTATTTTGTTGCACTACACATATAACATTCGATCTTCTAGTAGTTTTTCTTCACCCACAACAGCAAATTCTCTTCTTGATTATTGCCATTTTCATGTTGAGCATAAACACTGTTGATTCATCTAAAATCTCTGCATGAGACAAAACCTGTGGACATGTGCTGTTTTCTGCTGGAAGCATGGTCAGATCAGTTAATTATTTATACAAACATGCAAGGGCTGGAGATCAACGTTGATTGACAGGGGAAATTTTTATATTTATTAATATATATATATATATATTTATCATTTTTAGAATTTTTTTTTTTTTAATGGCAAGATTTGTTGTGTTAAGAAGGGCTAAACTAGGACAAAATGTAAAAAAAACAAGTAAAAATAGTTTAGACAGCATGAACAATTTAATTTGGCTCTTGTTTTGGCTCTCTGAAAATAGTATTTGACAGTCTTTCAGGTCGATGAAGAATGACTGTGCCGCTTCCGCCACACTATACTGCCGATTATTTCTCCGTTACCTCCCTTCTTCCTGGTTTCTTTTTGTCTCTCATCCTCGTACCCGCCCATGGTTGTGATTTCGAGAGCAAGAGAAAAGACAAACTGCCTCAAGCTATAATTTGCCCTGAAATCTCGCATGAGCCAGTGTCTCCAATAAACACTGTCGCCTCTTGTTAAGCTCTCGCCCTTGATACACTGACAGGACTAGTGATGTGTTTAACACGATAAATCATGGCGCTTGATTTGTCCAGGCCTCCCTGCCAGCCCACTTGTTCCGGTACGTACCCCGTCTTTCTGCCAGAGAGGACCACACTCGCTGTTCTTTAAAATTTAACATTACTTTAAAGTCAACATGAACATCTCTATTTACAGGTTCTTGGTCTTGTTGAACATTATTCCCATTAAAATTATTCTTTGTAATCTAGGTGTTTCATTTGTTCATCAAATCAGGCCCCAGTCTACTTTTTTTTTTCACCATTTGGAAAAAAATATTTGTTACAGTGTTTTATATAAAAGAAAATGAGCTGCAGATGCCATTTCATGTTGACTTTTAATACTGATCTGGTCATTTTTTTATTTGGAAATTAACTTTGTTCACACAGTTGGTCTCTCTGGCTCATCCTGGAATGACTGTGTTAATAAGGAAGTAAGTAGGGTGCCGTAAATGTACGATCTCAGCACACTTCAACTTCTCCACAGAAGCGCAGTTAGCGTTCTAGCGGTGGACAGTACGTCAGCAGTTTGGATGGACATGCTTGCATTGACTAATCTTTTTGTCACCCAGTTTTTTGATACCAAAAACATTCATTCACAAAAGATAAAAAAAAAAAAAAAACCTTTGTCAGTGTTATTCATTATAGATGAAACCTTGCATGACATATAACCAAATGTTAAGAAAAGTTAAACAAAATGGACAACTACACAATGCTGAATCATAAGTAAATTGTCATAAATTCAAAATTCAGCCTATTTACTCTCTTATTTCCTGGTCTTATTGTGCGTGATATTCCAAATATTTAGTTTTAGTTTTGGTAATCTTCTTTCAAAGTTTCCTTCATCTTTGAAACAAGTTTTCTTTTCAGCTGACATCACACATGTCTCTTTCTTTTCAACCCTTCTCCTCCAATCTGACTCCATGTTTCGCTCGGAAATGCATCAGATTGTTAAAGTCATGTCAGGTTAACTTTAATGTCAAGTGATTATTTTAGCAAAATGGTTTCATTACTGTATTTGCCCTTTCTCATAATCACAATTTTGTCAAAGGAGAAATTAAAGGTACACTATGTAACTTTACCCATTAATAGACTTCCTTGAAAATAAATGATTGACTTAATCTTCCAGATTTTTAAATGATAAAAACTCCATATTTCTAGTCAACTAAACATAAAATTGGAAGTTAAACTAAAAGTTTGTTCAACTTAATATATTTATGTTAAATAATGCTCAACAATGAACTCTGTTGGAGAGCTACATATGGCAATTTATCACTTCAGTAAAATTCCTTACTCACCTGTTGAGTAATAAAAACATCATTTCAAAGTTTTCACCATCAAGACAAGCCAGTGTTGATTCTCATTTTCTTTTTGCCAGCAGACTCTTCTCTGTTTGGCTTTTTTTTTTTTTTTTTTAACTGTGATTCCCCGGAGGTTCGAGATTTAAAATGCTTCATGTCAACCTTTCTCACTCGTTTCGACAACTATATGCCACTCCCACACCAAACACGCATCAGAGTAGCCGGAGCAACTTTTCTCTATTTACGGATATGACGTGACACACAGAGGCGAGTGACGCATATGCAATTTCCTGCAAAAAACATATCCCATCAGGTGTAAAATATAAACACTTAGTGATTCAGGGTAAGACAAAAACAAGTTTCGGAAGAAAGATTGATGATGAGCACCAAAAGTTTCATAGTGTACCTTTAAATGATTGTACCCTAGAGTTACCCACACTTCTATTGTTTTGTGATTCAGCCAGTAGGGGTCAATAGCTTTGAGCAGTTGACAAATGGCTTGTTTATGCAGTCTACTTGCTCCTGATGTTCAAGAACTTTTTTCCATTAATTAGAAAAACAGCCTGTATGGTCTGAGAAAAGCATTTTGATTTATTTTCTCATTGCAGAGCTGCTTAAATTGCAGTGGTCATTTTAGGAAGTGGAGTGAGTGTTTGTTAGTTTCTGGTTGTGTCGGAGTGAATTGCAGCCTCAGGTTCTGTCTCCTATTATTTTCCCTATTACAAGGTCACACCGTTGTAAGCAATAGGGTTATTGTTTTTCTTCTCCTGTTTTATAGCAGTTTTCAATGTTCTTTGAATATTCTTTTTTCTTTTGTACACTCCATATGTCCACTTATTCTAACCTCACCTCGCTGGGAAAATCAACCATGGTCAGGAGTGTTGAAGGAATAGCAGTTATTTATCACCTTAAATCTAACATAGTCTATACATCTATATATGATTGTCACATCATCCATGTA
This sequence comes from Opsariichthys bidens, assembly GCA_037194245.1. Classification (NCBI taxonomy): domain Eukaryota; kingdom Metazoa; phylum Chordata; class Actinopteri; order Cypriniformes; family Xenocyprididae; genus Opsariichthys; species Opsariichthys bidens. The sequence continues at coordinate 9,499,262 of CM074281.1, read as the reverse complement.
ATTTGTCCTCATGTATCCATTGTTTTTAGAAAGTCCACAGAAGTTGAGTTTTTTTTTTGTAGTAATTGTTGAGATTTTAGCTATTAAGACAGGTGAAGTTGAGCACTGAGACAATGGAAATGAAAAACACTAAAGGGACACCGGCAGCTCAAGGTTCATCTGCAAAATTGAATTTTAATTGAATTAATTTTAACATTGCCAGTTTAAGGCTGTGTATTATGCAAATTTTTACCACATTTTAGGGGGCAGAGTAATGAAAATTATTCCCAGTCATGTCATTCAAAACATGTATGACTGTCCTTCACTCTTATATACTTTTACTGTATTTATTAATATTTTGAATTCACTTTTATTTGTATTTTAAGTTTTTTTATGTTTATTTATTATGTTTTGTTAGTTTTTTGTTTTTTAATATTTCTTGGCTTTATTTTTATTTCAATTTTGATTATAATAACTTTAAAGGTGCAATGTGTAAAATTGGCGAGGATCTATTGACAGAAATGCAATATAATATACAAAACTATGTTTTCGGTGGTGAATAATGAACCGTTCTGTTTTTATTACGTTAGTGCACGTAATAAAGTATTTAAGGGGTCCCCTTACATGTTAAGTCTCTATTTTGTGCCGACATGTTCCTACAGCAGCCCTAAACAAACAAATACTCTTCATTGCGTGTTTAGTCACTATGTTGTTGTTCTTCTAAATCATTCATGTTTTTAGAGGCAGGTTGCATCGTCACTGCATTGAATACGCACGAAGAAGTAGTAGTAGTCGTCTGGTTTATAAGAAGCAGAGACCGTTCTTTGTTAGATGTAAGAAAAAACCTCATTGCTTGACTGGCTAACATACTCTGTGCTGTCTCACGCGAAGACATCTTTAGCTTTGTCTTTAGCTTTTAGCTAAGACACCATAGCTTCTCTATTTTGCTTCGAAAGGGAGGGGTGAGCGCCTTTGGTTGCAGTTCACAACCTCCACTGGTTTAGTTTTAGTTAATTCTAACAGTGCTTTCTTCTGTGCAACATTTTTTTTTTTGTCCATTTAATGAAATCAAAATCAGTCAAATGGGGCCTGATGTTGTGACTCCAACATTCTTCAAATAAGCTATTAACAAAACAAATGCATGGTCTGGTTTGGAGTAAATGACTGCGTAAATGGTTTTAAACTGGTCATATGGTCCTATTTTAAAAGTTCATTATATTGATTAGTGGGTGTAGAATAGGTTAACGTGGTTTAATGTTAAAAAAAAAAAATTATAATGTACATTTTTGCTGCTCCTCTATTCCCAAGTCTGTCTGAGACTAACAGATTTGCTCTGATTGGCCAGATGACCCAGTGCATTGTGATTGGCCAAACACCTCAAGCATGTGTCGGAAATATAATGCCCTTTACCATAATTGTGAGCTTCAGCTTTTAAAGTGTTTGTTTAAAGCACAGTTAATAGTATCTTCGGTTTATTCTGAAAATCTGATCGATCGGAACCAACGTTCAGCATAACGTTTCACTATAATAAGTAGTCTTTGTATATCATCGCCGTTGTAGCCGTCTCTCCCAGGTTCAGGAAGCTGTCCTCTGTAAAATACGCTGTGCACTTGCAAACTTTTGGGTTGTATTGCTTAGGACCAACAAAAGCAGTTTTGCTTTTGCATCCAAACACACAGCATCTCCACGACATGACGACAACAATTCAATTCACTGAAACCTCGCCTTCTTTCTTTGCGTATGCCTTTGGGCAGGCATTATGCTAATATTTCACATTGTGACGTGGATTTTTGAGGAAGTAATATCTGGACTTCGATCGAGCCATTTGAGGCCAGATCTGGTCCTCTTAATAAATCCCTTTGTGGGAGACAAATATACATGAACAAACAAATACATTACACACTGAGGGAAACGGAAAACATTAAAAAGCATCATATTAATTTAATTTTTGGATGAACTATTGCTTAAATAGAGTTGAATTAATATTGAATATGTTTTCTTTGTTTTCTTTTTTTACTAAACAACATAATTTCACTGATACTGTATAGTATGTTTGGCTGTTAGTCATTTATATGAATTAAAATGAGACAGTATTGTGCTGCGTTTGAAGCAAAGTGGAGAGAGATAGAAAAAGGAGCATTTTGGGAGCACTGCTTGACCAAGCGTAAAGCGTGATTAATTCAATAGGTACCACAGAGGAAGGGGCCAGAAGCTCTTTAGAGGAAGGGCTGACCCACTTTCTGTATCCTGCGCTTCAGCAAAGACTGAGCTTATCTACCACCGGGAAGATATCAGACTTATGATTAACATAAAATAGAATTAAAATATGAAGTATTTCAATGGCTAATTTTTAATCTGCTCATACTTTTTGAAAAGCATCGGAAATTTGCTTGCTAAAAGCACACACTTCGACATCAAAAGAAAGTGGTTTAAAGGACACATGCCATTTAAGGTAACATTAGTGTGTTTATGCAGCCATTGCTTTTGCTCTGATGACTGCTGTAATCAGCCCACAGATGTAGCGTTCAGATGTCTGCTGAATTCTGTGGGCTGTTGTTCACCCGACCATGTGTTTGTTCTGTGTTTGGGTGTTTTTGTAGGCACTTTTGACCCTGTGGACTTTTAGAAATTAAATGCACTTTTCACACTTTCATTAGTTTATTTAATTTGTCTGACATTGAATATTCATGCCTCACATGATTCTTTATTTTTTTTTTTGTAGCATTGTGTTTTGTCCTGCTATGACTAATTTCATAGCTTGATGATGTATACTAAACGCACACTATTAAATATTTTCAAAATTACTGAGGATACACAAAGTATCACACTAGTTATGTTGTTGGTTCAGATGGCCAGTCATTATTTGTGTACACAAATCATTGAAATGATTTGTTTCATATTCTGTTTTGTATGGAAGCTTGGTTCCGCCACTGAATAACAAATAAAAAATGTAATTGCAACTTTTTATCACACAATTCTGACTTTTTTCTTGCAATTGCGAGTCAGAATTGCTTGATATGAAGTTGCAATTTTGAGAAAAAAGTCTTTTCCTCCCTCAGAATTGGACTTTATAAACTCGCAAAGACCCGCCCCCTTTAGTTGCTGTTGCTATGTCCGACAAGCCATGCCACTCTCACGCCTGTTCTCACGAAGTGAAAAATACATCGCGGAGCAAAGAGGACACTGACAACGCGTCGACAGACAAGACAGAGCAGGTTACTTTTAATATGAAACTGTTTCATTTTTAAAATATTGTATTTTTTAAAGAAGTTTAAACAGATATATGTGTCATGACAGATCGCTGTAGATCCTTCAAGCGGCTCGTGAACCGATCATCTCTTCATACTAGTTCATTTATAGCATCAAATAAACATGAATGAACATCAGAAGGAATGTTGTTTTTGAAGTTCACCAACATTAATCTACTAACTCCCCTGACTGCTTTGTCGGACAAAATGACGGATTTGGGGTTATGATTGGTTAGATCACCTGTCAATCAAACTGCCGGGGAAGAGAAAAAAGTCAATTTGCAAGGAAAAAGATGTCAGAATTGTGAGATGAAAATATGCAATTACCTTTTTCTTTTTTTTTCTATTCAGTGATGGAAACAAGCTTCCATATTTTGACATTGTTCATAAGTTTAAAAATCGAATCATAAATATTTAGTTTTTACATTTAATATTTTTATAAGTCTAGGTAAAGGATAAAGCAAAATGCAGACAAAAAATATGACACTTTCCTAGACAATTTTAAATGTGATCTTCATATGACACAAAAAAATATTTGTGTATTTAAATCGACCCCATGGATGTAAAAGTGTCTGAAGAAACACTCTGTTATTTCACCTCACAATTTACAAAGAAAGAAGCACTTTAAAAATGTAAGCCTTCAGGCATTCGTAACGGTTCACTAAACATGATCATCTAAGTAATAATATTCATGTTATTCAAGCAGCTTTTCATTGAAGCACCAGATATGGAGCATTAGCATCACATAAACGATAAGATTGCCTTTCCTCAATCCAAATTTAGTGTATGCGTAAAGTTGCCACAAGGTGTTAGCGCCTCGCCCACAGCATCCATGTTGTTTGTTGTCTTACATGCTGATTTAATTAGATAAGATTTCATGCGGGGTTGAACTTGAAGGCATTTGAGATTTAAGTCATCTGAGGAGGATGAAGAACTACAACATTAAGTGAGTCATGAAGAGAAGTGTGGAGCATTGTTTGCTCTCTGTGACCAAGCACACACAGCAGCTAAATACAGTTGTCACTCCTTAATCCTGTTCTTTATGCACTACGCACACGTTGATACCTGCAATATTTCCTTCAACAAATTCATGACCGAAACTTCCAACCACAAACAATATTTTTCTGATTTATAATTTAAGAGATTTAAATGTGGTTGTCACTTCCAAATCATTGCATTGTGTTTGTGGTGTGTGTGTGTTTCTACACAATATGATAGAAAATATTTCAATGCAGTGACAATGTAGAAGAAGAATAAAACATCAAGCGTTTGTATTCAACCCAATTTTCTTTGTAATTACTTTCCTTTTTTACATTATTTATTCTCGGAGTGAATTGATACAGCCTTTCTCTGAACCCACAAGATCCATTTTCATGCAAGTTTTCTTTTATCTTGCGAAAAAAGTTACTTACTTAGTTTCTTACTAAATTACTTGTTAGAGGTGTGATGAGACCGTTAGCTCACGAGACACAAGATTGAGTTCACCAGACAATACGAGATTTTAACTGTATTTTTAAGAAATCCTCAGTGATGAAATACATGACTAGAAGAATAGTCTGCAGGCGCATTTAAAATATTTTAACTAATCTTCTAATTCTAGTTCTTTTTTCTGAGTATGAAGGATCATATGCAGCTTCTCTCCTGTATAATTTAATACAAGTCACTTCAGACCTTAGAACTACCTGATTTACAACTTTTGACCTCTTAACCAAACTCCTTTCCATAAATTGATCATAGAAATAAAAACAGTATAAATAAAAATGAATAACACAGTTCTCATTATTAAGTGCAAACAATAAGTTCAACCATAATCAAAGTAATCTCTCTCTATATTCAAAGTGCTTGAAATTTTTCTTCAAGCACGATGCAGAGCTAAGAGATGGTTACAACTACACAGCCCAGCCTAAGATAGCTTTCATACTGGGAGATATTTGCACGCATCAGGAAAATGCTTTCATAATGTGGGGTATTGAAGCCGCTTTTTGAATGCGCGCTCGCGTTTTACTTTCACTTCCGCAGGTACTCTGTGAATAGGGAGTGCGGATTCTACAATACTACTACAATTCTACTCTGTTGCGCTATGAATCCTCCGCCATGGCCTTGTCATTCATCTCGTCACTTACTCTCGTCACGTGATTCTGCGGCTCATATTTATTTGGATGCACAACTCGACACTCGTCATGTGACTCTGCAGCTGGATGGAATTGAAGCGACCGTTATCCAACTAAATTTGTTTCTATTTCTATGAAAAGAAAAATGACAGTGGATGCATATTGTAAACGTAGAGGTGGCATATTGTATCGTAATTTCACCTTCACACTCCGTCATGGCAATTTCACGAGACAGCTTTTCACCTTGTCGAGAAATATTGTCACATTTTAAACTCGTGGTACGAGATTAAATCATGGCACAAGATCTCCTCACACCCTATTACTTATTAAAGTACTTCATCCTTTAAAAGAATATGATACTTAAATGCTAATTAAATGTAATGTTTTCAGACACTTAATTGTATGTTTTCTGCAATTAAATCAAAATGTATTCCAGTTTAAATTGTAATTAGTTGAATTAGTTGAACTTAAGAGTGCTTTCTGACCCATGTAAGAACATTTTTGTTAAGAACATTTTCATATGTAATTCATCATTCTATTGTCTTTGAAATATATATATAATTTTTCCTTTCAAATATGTACTGCTGAATGTACTGACAAGCATTTATGGTGAACTAAAATATACTTTAATGTCATTTCTTGAAATTTGTATGTTATCAATTCAAATATATAGATTTGTATTTACACTTGTAATTATGTTGCAATTTAGTACATTTCAATGCATTAGCATATAAGCATATAATATAACATGTAATATCCAGTAACACACTAAAGTTGAAGTTATAATCAAGTACTTTACATGTGCTTTAGTAATCAAAATAATTGTACTTTAAAGCTAGACAATATATTAAAACATGATTATAAATCATTACTTGCATACTTGTTTTTAAAAGCGTTTACTTAGTCATAAAAGTGAACTCTCTTTAAATGCACTTAAGTGGCTTTTTTTACATTAATATTATATTATCTGCAATAATAGTTTTTAAAAATATATATACTTAATAGTTTTAAAGTGGAAGTGCACATTCATTACCGTTAAGAGCACTTCTATTTCACGAGGTTTTCTCAGGTCAGGGGCTTCTTAAAATGGAAGACACCCATTTTTTAAGAGTACTGGCTGGTTCACTTCTATCCATTTGCTTTGTTGCGTCTATGTGCTCTTAGCTCAGATTAGAATTTTTATGCAATCTGTGCTAAGCAGGAGATTTGCGGACAGCTGGCAGCTCATCTCATATGCCCATGTGAATCTGTTCTTATCTTCCTTTTGCTTTCTCGATGCGTTTCTCTCACACATAACCCCAACATTTGTGCTCAAAACTTTGCTCCGCAGATCTCATCCTCGAGCACGCATGCTATTTCTCTTTCATCGTGCTTTTTACAGTCACCATCATTCACTTTTTGCTCTCTCTTTATCCTGCACTCCATTCGAAGGTCTGGCAGCTGCATTGGGACGGCTTAATGTTTCAATCTCTCAATCGTTGTTGATCCCCAGACCCACATGACGGCATAAATCACTGAAAAAGGGACAGGTCGGAAGCTGTGCTGAGGAGTTAGGATTCCCCCCTCCCTCACGAGAGTACAGACAGATACTCATTATAACCACTGAGGATGAGAAATCATCTGAGGGATCAGAGAGACCCAAAATACAGATTCAGATAAGCTGAATGTTATGAATTATTACACAAAATAGAAATAAGTTGTTTTATATGACCTTGTTTATGGTAAACCCGCAGACATCTGCAGATTTACGCAGGATAGAAGATACTTTCTGCATCCTTCTTATTAGTTTTTTTTTTTAACTCCTTATTCTTTAATGATTCTTTAATATTTTTATTTCTGTTCCTCCTACTGGAATTGGGCCTTGGAATGTATTGAATTTTATTAATAACAGGTATCCCATTTTTGTAGAAATCAGTCTTTGCCTACCCATAATACTGTCATCTTGTGTTTGTGTTGAGTGTTGGTGATTCTCTCCTGTGTTTTTTGGCATTTGATCTAAATCTTTTTAACATGAGTTGACTGAGTTCAGTTTGGTTTTGTTAGATGTCCCTTTTGTAAGACATATTCTTACACTGGGAAAGTATTGGACTCAGATATACTACATACTGTATGCTAAAATCCAAATTACCTTATTTACCTTATTTTAGTGGCTATTAGATTTTAAAATTAATTTGAGATTACTGCCTGGCAACAATCATATTTAGTATGATTACTTGTGAAGTGCTCCCTCTTGTGTTCAGACTATGAATATAAAAGGGTAGTAATGTTGTGTCATTGAGGCGTTAAAGGAATGTTCCATATTCAATACAACTATGCTTACTGCATAAGGTTGGTTTATCACAGAAAATAGTTAGACTTTTAAGTCATTTAAAAATAATGTAAGAAAGGTAATTGCAATGGAACAATAGGCAATAAATCATACAAAATGTATATAGCCACTTAACATATGTTAACATACATGAGGTTAGTGAGATAAAATTCTATTCAGTTTTACAGGAATTACAATACGTTAATAACAATAAGTTAAACTACAAGTTCACATTTCGGTTTCTCAACTCTCTGAAATGTACTGTATACTTTTTACATTTAAGTTTAACTGTAACTGCATTTTTTTGTTTTTTGCTACTGTTTGAGGTCAGCAAGGATTTCATTTTTAGAAATTAATAGCCTGATATTATTCAGCATAGATGCATTGAATTGATCAGAGTGACAGTAAATACTTTTATATATATATATATAATTTTACAAAAGATTTATGTTTCAAATAAATGCTCTTTTTTTACTTTCTGTTCAACAAGAAAAATGTGTCAGGGTTTCTGCAAAAATATTAAGCAGCAAAAACTATTTTCAATGTTGATTATAAGATCAGTTTCTTGAGCACCAAATCATGTTAGAATGATTTCTGAAGGATCATGTGACATTGATGACTGGAGTAATGATGCTGAAAATTCAGCTTTGCATCACAGGAATAAATTGCATTCTAAAATATATTCAAATAGAAAACAGTTATTTTAAAGATTATATATTGTATATGTATGTAGATATATTTTAAGAATATTTCGCAATGCTATTGTTTTTTTCTGTATTTCTGATCAAATAAATTCAGAAACATTTTAAAAATCTTACGGACCCTAAACCTATTTGTTTTAAACAAGGTAAAATTATTTCACATATGCCGAGTCTTTCAACAGAGGAGCATTCCTTTAATTCCAAGCTTTCGTTCCTGAGCAGAGCCAAACATTCTGCAACCGTCTTCGTTTCTCATTTGGAAGTCTTAGGCTCTTTATGACTCTTGTGAATTATTATCCCATCCTCCCTTGCAGGTGACTGGTTGGCTGCTGAACCATCATTCTCGTCCTACTCCTGGGGAATTCCTGTCACGTGACCATATTCCTGTTTCACCTCCACTCCTAGTATGGAACCCAACAAAGTCCAGTCAGAGGGCGGGCTGAATGTGACCCTGACCATCCGGCTTCTCATGCACGGCAAGGTAAGCTGAGCCCGCAGAGCAGTACAGAGAGAAGAGGATGGGGGTAGGTTGGTGATGTCACTGCGGAGTGTGCCTGAGGGATGTGTCCTCTCCTGACCCACTGTTTCAGGACAAGGTGAATCAGGGGTCGTCAGTACCAGTGAACTTTTAGACTCATTAAATCTCTGTAAACAAGGACTGAATATAAAATAGTGCCATTTTCATGAGGAATTTCTTTTTTACACAACTGTGAATGACCAAAATGTTCTGTTTATGCTTGCAAAGATTTGATTTGTTCATTTTTTTTATTCCTGCAGGAAGTGGGAAGCATCATTGGAAAGGTATGTTAGATATGGACATTGTGTTAATGAAATATATATATATATATAATGTTTTAAGCACTGAATCTGATTATTCAATCCTTCTTTTTGCTACAGAAAGGGGAAACTGTGAAGAAGATGCGTGAAGAGGTATGCTTCTTGCCACTAATTCATTTTACCAAAACCCTCTTGTTCTGTTGAGATTGGCTTTGAATTACCACAACCTCAATTTTGTATGTGTAACTGTAGTTTGAATTTTTCCCTTTTAAGATGGGATGGAGGAAAGTATTTTAAAATTGCACCTTTAAGTGGGTTGTTGAGCTATTAAAAGGGTCTTGTAGTCTTCTAGAGTAGAACAAGAACATGAGGGTAACTTGACATTTGACGTCCCACAGAGCGGCGCCCGCATCAACATCTCAGAAGGAAACTGTCCTGAGAGGATCGTCACCATCACTGGACCCACAGATGCCATCTTTAAGGCCTTCGCTATGATCGCATACAAGTTTGAAGAGGTGCTGAACTGAATACAGTATTTGAAAATCTCACTTAACACAAACAAACCACTTTTACAAAAAACAAAATGTTATTTGTCGATGTTAATAGTACTGTATGCACTACCATTAAAAAGGTCAGGAAGATTTTGAAATGTTTTTGAAAGAAGTTTCTTTTGCTCACTACATTTATTTGATCAAAAATACAGTTAAAACTGTAATATTGCATTACTATTTAAAATAATTGTCTTCTATGTTAATATATTGCAAAATGTAAATTATTTGTGTCATGGCAATGCTGAATTTTCAGCATGATTACTCGAGTCTTCAGTGTCACATGATCCTTCAGAAATCATTCTAATTTTCTGATCAAGAAAGATTTGGTTCAGGATTCTTTGATTGATAGAAAGTGTAAAACAATCCTTTATGTGCTTTACTGTAAACTTACTGTAACTTTTGATCAATTTAATGGAAAGTGTTCATTTCTTTCAAAAAAAAATTTCTAAATACACATTTCTTAATAATCTGATAAAATTAACAGCACTTCATCTATTTTAATTTTCTTCTCTTTATATTTGGGACTTGATGGTCACAAACCAAAAGATAAGATTAGTCTGGTTTCAATGCACAAACACCTTCACAAACACACTAAAACATTAAGACAAATAATATAAAATGGATAATTTCAACTCTGATTTCTGAATAGATTAGCCACATTGTTGTTGCAGCTATATTAAAGTTTCATTGCTTGTTATGTAATTGTTTTCTGATATTTCTTCAGGATATAATCAACTCCATGAGCAACAGCCCAGCCACCAGTAAGCCGCCTGTCACTTTGCGCCTTGTGGTGCCCGCCAGTCAGTGCGGCTCCCTCATTGGCAAGGGAGGCTCAAAAATCAAAGAGATGAGAGAGGTAAGAAACTGATGTTATTTTCACTGTCAAATCAAATTGAATTTACTAGCCTATGCAACTTTACCAAACACTTCATGTAAATGGGCAATACTGTATGACAGGTGTCTTCAACCACAATGCCAAACAAGCGGACAGAGACCACTGAAAAGATGCTTCCAAACAAACTCTGTTGTGGTTCGAATGAAATAAGAATGCAACACGGACCAAAGACATGTAAACGAACCAAAAACAGGACACGATGTCACAAGACGCGACCCTTAAAATGATAGAATGCTCAAGCATACCTGTTTTTTTCTCGTCATAGTCCTGATGTTGCCCATTACAGTTCGGTACAGGCATCATAACCACGTCTACGCTCTTCATTTGTGTGTGACGGATGGATTCCTGTTGCTGTTTTGACTCCTTTACGTAATTTATAAACTCTTCACGTTCTAAATGTTTTGGGGGTTTTTTGGTCTAGACCAAGTGAAGCGAACTACTTGTGTAAACTTACTCTAAAAACGCAATTCTTTGGACCTTGGTTTAAAAAAGGTTGAAGACCCCTGCTGTATGGAAATCATGACAATGCTGATTATGTTCTTGTCTTTTAAATGACTACAATGGAATCATATGCTTGCATGCACAGATGGCAACATTTGTCCCAGCGTTCCCCTGAGAACAGTTTGGTCTCAGAGCAGATCACACCATCATCAGCAGTGGATGCTCTGAATATTTGACTGCTGTTTCTCTCTCTCTCTCTCTCTCTCTCTCTCTCTCCAGTCCACAGGAGCTCAGGTTCAGGTAGCAGGGGACATGCTGCCTAACTCCACAGAGCGCGCAGTGACAATTTCCGGCACCCCGGAAGCCATCATCCAGTGTGTCAAACAAATATGTGTGGTCATGCTGGAGGTACAGTATTGTACAGTACTGCTCAAGGGATAGTTCACCCTCAATTAAAACGGTCATTCTATACTCCCCCCATATTATTTAAAACCCATCTGACATTCTGCACACTGTTAAACGCAAAAGGTCAAAAAGGACAGAAAAGCTATATACAATTTTCATTGAACTAGTCCTTTCAACTTCTGAAGCTATATTACTGAAATTTAAATTTGGCATTAAATGAAAATTCACCCTATTTGTTTCCTAAATGCATGTCATTGATCTTATTGGGAACTATTCGTCCATGCATGTTGTTTTTTCCCCAAGTTGGCAACGGAAGTTGCGATCGCTTTTCTTACCTATTGTGGCGTACAGTATATTCGAGTAAAACGGCTTCTCGAACAAGAAAAATTGTTGGTGAACAGCAGAAAGTAGATGTTGTTGCAACAGAGAGCGGAAGATGTTTTGATTAAAGATTATGAGGGTATATTTATAATAAACACTGCATTATTCAAGAAAAAAGAATTGTCCAAATTGATTTCATGTCATAGCTCGATCATCTGGTGAAACGTGAAACTACTTTCTCTGGAACATATGGTGCTTGGACCACTTAAACCCTGCAGTTGTATTGACTTGCAAGCTATGTGAGGTCTGCCTCCATCAACAACCAAGTCCCTACATTTTTTCCTTTTCGAGAATCCGTTTCACTCGTATGTGCATCACAATATGGAAGGAAAGATCACTACTTTCATTCATCATACCTTTTAAGTGGCTATTTACTGAAATAACCACCTTTTTGTCATCTGCCCAAGCTGTTGTTTGCGTTGATCTCCAATTCTTGAACAAATCGTTCTTTTCAGTTGGATCTTTTCAATGAATTAGTTGATCAAGTTCACTAGTTGACTCTAAAAGTCTTGGATATGGTGAATGAGTCAAGCGGACTACTTCAAGTATATTTTTATGATACAAAAAGATGCTTTTGCATCCTTTTTACACCTTGAAAGCTTGAAAGGCCCGATTCATTATAATTGCATGGAACAGAGCAACCAGTTTATACAGTGGAGCATTTTCCTTTTGTGCTCCACAGACGAAAGTCCAATTTGGATCAACTTGAGGCTGAGTAACAAATGAATTTTCTTTTTTGGAGGGGTGAAATCCATTTGTTATGACAATAACAATGGGGTGGATTCACAAGCAGACACACAGCCACACTCCATTACAGCCACCCTGCCTAAGAGAGACTACATTGTTTTACTTGTGATTAATGAGAAACACAAAGCATCCTTTGGCTTGCTTCTGCCGTCTTGGTTTATTGATTTAAATGTTATTCTTATCTACCAATGACGTGCAAGGCTTAGTTCCTGCTGAGGTGAATTGTGCTCTGATTGGGTGTTATCGAATGATTTTCATTCTTTGCTTATACGGACACAGACATACTTCTAATATAATCAGATCGCCTGGGAATTTACAACAGGTACTCTTATCCTTTGTGTGTAGATGAAACTTTAGGGCTATTCTTTATCTTTACAGCTGAAGCACACTGCAGTTATTATTGTACTCAAAATTCACTGTGGTTGATTTGACCTTATATTTCCATTGGGACAAATGAATTGGAAATAATAACAGCAATGAATTTTAACATAAAAATGCAAAAAGTATTTTATTATTTTTAACATAACTAGACTTGCTGAAATAAGCATGCAACGTGATGAGGTCAGATCCTGTAGCAACATTGTAGCGTACCACTATATTAAACTTGGAATAATGTTACAGATTAACTTAAAAGAAGAACTTAAGTAGAGAGTCTTAAAGGGTTAGTTCACCCAAAAATTCTGTCATTAATTACTCACCCTCATGTCGTTCCAAACCCGGGAGACTTTCCTTAATCTTTGGAACACGAAGATCTTTCTGATGAAATCTGAGAGCTTTCTGTCCCTCCATAGACAGCTGCATAATTACCACTTTTGACGTTTCAAAAAGTTCATAAAGAAGTTGTAAAACTAATCCATGCAAATTAAGCGGTATAGTCCAAATTTTCTGAAGAGCCTCAATCGCTTTATATGATGAACAGGTTGAATTTAGGCTTTTATTCACATATAAACATTAATCAATTCATGCATCAGTTGTGGTAAATGGTAGCTCAAACATGTTTGTTTTGTCACGTGCGAAAACCAATGAGGTTCATTACACAGCAGCACGTTTGAGCTTCCTCAAGAAAAAATGAGGTTCATTCTCGTGTTACGCTGCACGTTTGAGCTTCCTCAAGAAAAAATGAGGTTCATTCTCGTGTTACGCTGCACGTTTGAGCTTCCGCTAGAACCAATGAGGTTCGTTCTCGTGTTACGCTGCACGTTTGAGCTTCCGCTAGAGCCAATGAGATTCGATCTCGTGTTACGCTGTATGTTTGAGCTTCCGCAAGAACCAATGAGATTCGATCTCGTGTTACGCTGCATGTTTGAGCTTCCGCAAGAACCAATGATGTTAATTAGTTTCATGACCTCTTTAGAAACTTTTTGAAGTGTCAAAGTGGAGGGACAGAAAGCTCTCAGATTTCATCAAAAAGATCTTCATTTGCATTCTGAAGATTAATGAAAGTCTAACAGGTTTGGAACAACATGAGGGTGAGTAAATCAGAATTTTCATTTTTGGGTGGACTAATCCTTAGGGATCAACACCACAGCCTAGTGCAAGGGTGACCTAACTCGGTCCTGGAGGACCACTGTCCTGCAGAGTTTATCTCCAACTTGCCTCAACACACCTGCCTAGAAGTTTCTAGTATGCTTAGTAAGACTTTGCCTAGCTGCTTTAGTTGTGTTTAATTGGGGTTGGAGCTGAACTCTACAGTACGGTGGCCCTCCAGGTGCATGATTGGACACCCCTGACCTTACGAATTGGACACACCTAGCATTGGGGTCTCACAACATGCCTGACTTTGTTTTTGTACAACTTTACCACACAAACGCTCCACTACGCACACCTGTCTGCACCTGTCTCCTGGTCTAATGCTGTTTCTGCCTCTTACCTCTTCCCCTCTCCTAGTCCCCACCGAAAGGTGCCACCATTCCCTACCGCCCAAAGCCCGCCTCCACCCCCGTCATTTTTTCAGGTGGCCAGGTAAGAGCCGACCCGCTGGCGGCGTCCGCAGCCAACCTCAGCCTTTTACTGCAGCACCAGCCACTGCCTGTTAGTTCACTCAGGTTTTCTCACCTTCTCACTCGCATGTTGTCACACCATCCTAACCAGGGAAATGCTTGCTGAGAGGAAGGAGCTTTAGATTGTGAATGAGTGCTCAAAGTGGGCCTCGGTGGGCTCAATAAGGAGAGTCTGCTCTTCTGCCATCACATATTTCAGTGCAGCAGCACTGCCTTCTACTGCCACACAAAAAGAAAATTTTAAGCAAATATGGAAATGAAATGAAATGCACATTTTTATGTTTTTGTCTTTCTGGTGCATTAATGCATTATAAGCGCTCTTGGAGGGTGCTCAAAGTTTAGTTCACTTTTCAAGTTACTTTGCGTATGTGTGTATCTATGTGCATTTTGAATGTGCGTGCTTTGGTTTCACTTCATTTTCATATTATAGACATTTCACCCATTACCGTACAAAGGATTTGGAATGAGGCACATATTGAAAAAGAGTTAAAAACTGCAACAGAGTAATGTTTCAAAAGTGGTTACACTCTTCAGGAAATCAACATACAAATGCCTTATAGTGGTCTCTGCATATTAAACTGGGCGAGAAATAAAGTATTCCATCATTTGATAAATACGAAATTGCACACTTCATCTTATGGCAGTGAATGCATTTTGGCTGTTTTGAGTGCATTGTAATTCTAGATCGACGGTTCACTCTTATTGCAAAATAAACTCCTACCTCTCAGAGCAAATATCATATCCTTTTAATATTTTCAAAGCTTGAAGTGTAACAACACTGCTCCGAACGATCCGGATTTGCATTATTTTGAGATTCCAATAAAACTTGAAATGTCAATTTAACAATATTAAATGGATATGCTATCAAACAAAGTCATCCCCACTCATTCGCTAACCAACACAAAATACAATATTTTAGTAATTTTTTTTCCCACTAATCTAACATTCCATTGATGAATAATAATAATGTCCTTTAACCAGAACTCTCAACATCTTTTAAACATAACTCATTCACTGGCACTTCATCCAACATGACCATAGATGCCACATCATGGCTTTTACATGAAATACAACATGATTGTCAGTGTGACACTTTAAATTGAAATTTTCTGGAACACGTACAGCAAATGAAGTCATTTTTGAAAATATGATACTAGCTGATATGAGGTTATCTGAGGTTTTTTGTGAACTTTCTTGAATAGAAAACTTGAAGGATGTTATATATTCATCCATTCAAACAGTTCAGAAATAGATTTGATTTTATTGCTGGGTATATTTAACTAAACAAGGAATGTGTTTATCTGTTATTATTTTCAGTCAGAATAAAATATATTTTTAGCACAGATAAGAAAAGCCACTGTTGTAAATGCGTGTGGAGACGCCTCTATTATTTAAGGTGTTGACTATTATTACTGTATAACTATTCATAAAATTATTCACATTAAATATGAAAGAAAATTTCATCTTTTGAAGCCAAATATTTCAGTAAAATATTAATAGATCCTTTAGCGGTTATGAATCAGTTAGTTCTTGTGTTTAATGGGCCCTGCAGCCTTGTGAAAATGTTGATTCGATTTTTCTTCTCTTTTTTCCCCTCTCCCTCTTCACAGGCTTACACAATTCAGGGACAATATGCCATTCCACACCCAGATGTGAGTCCCCAGCCATCCACCCCCTTCCCCCCAGCACCGTCAGCAGTCTGCATGGCTATGTAGTTTTCAGTGTGGACCTCTCTATTAATATTAAGCAGTAATATTAATATGAAGTTTCTGATGTGTAATTTTTGTCGCATTACAATCTGAAAATGTTCTCAACTTCAGCCCTCCGAAATGTAAACCGAACTTCTAAGGACTTGGCCTGTTGGAGGAAATGACTCCGTTTGTCATTTTCTAAATGGTCCGCATAGAATCACATTTGAGACTCGTAACGCTCTGTGGTAATTCAAAATTGACGTGCGTGGATACCTAGTCCAGTGGTTCTCAAACTTTTTTGACCATTATGAACCACTGATATGGTTATGAACCGCCATCATTAAGCAAATAAACATTTCTGTATCGGCTTTGCAGTTCTGGCCTTTTTGTAGTTCTGTCAAAGGACGAAAAGGTATCTTTTGTTTACAGAGAAACAAATCCTCTGTTAGACTTGTTACATTATTGATAGAAGTATCAAAACCAGGCAAATAGAATTAGATCTCTCTTTTTTCTTGGTTGTCATTCTATTTTTTTAACAAACTTATTCGTTTGTACCTAACCTGTTGCATTAGTTTTACATGCACAAAGCTTCATTAAAATAGTACAGTACCGTTTAAAAGTAAGAGTTGTTTTTTTGAAGAAAGAAAGATGCATTAAATTAATCAAAGGTGACAGTAAGGATATTCAGAATGTTACAAAAGATTTCCATTTCAAATAATGGCTATCCATCAAATAATTGTATCATAGTTTCCACAAAAATATTGAGCAACAAAACTGTTTTCAACATTTGTAATAGTAATAATAATAAATGTTTGTAGAGCATCAAATCAGCATATTGGAATGAGTTCTGAAGGGTCATGTGACACCGAAGACTAGAATAATGATGCTGAAAATTCAACTTTGCATCACAATAATAAATTTCATTTTAAAATGTTATGCTCTATTTTATATTTATATGACAGAAAACTAAATAATTTTACAATATTACAGTTTTTACGGCATCAAATAAATGGTACCTTGGTGAGTCTTCTTTCTAAAACAAACCTCTTACAGACCCCAATCTTTTGAATGGTAGTGTATATAGACGGGAAATGTATTTTCTATACAACACCAAAATTACAGATCTCGGTTTGAGAACCACTGACCTTTTCAAAATGGAATCTTGGTGATTCTATATTCCCGATAGCTGTGTTTTCCTCACAGATAATCTGAATGAATATCTTTCAGAGAGAAGGAGAGATGTTGTGTGTTAGTCCTTTCATTTAAGATTGGCAGTGATTGATGCTTAGAGACGCTTCAGCTGACACTGCAATAACTCAAGTAGAGGTTGGACATTCCTTTCAACCTCCTTTAAACTCAGATTTAGGGGATGTACACAACAACATCCAGTGAAAGTCTGCTGTGGTTCAAAGACTGTTTGTAAAGGAGGCGTGGGTGTCCTCTGAAGGTTGCCCAAGCACTTACATGTTCATATCTCTGATAAATAACGGTTCACTCGTGGTTCAGTCGTGTGTCTTAAGGACAAATTATCCTTGGTAATAACGTCACCTTCTAATGCGTTTATACTCTTGAGACGCTCAGGTTACATAAAATCACAAACTAAACTCACAAGGACATTTAGTGCCTATCATCGAAATGTCTTTTGAGTCCGATTGATCTTTCGTTAAGCTCCGCCTCCTTGGTAACTGTTATATGATATTTCGATATTTTTTTGTGGTCTGGAATGAAGTATGACATTGCTAAGCATTTTAACAAGTCTTTAAAACAAAGTGTGAAAAAACCCAGTAACCTGATTCATTGGAAAGTGCTACATTTAAGGTGGGGCTTAGCAAAGATCGGTTAGCGATCAAGGCCAGGCCAAGTCCTACTAAAGTTTCAATCTCTTCAGCTTTCTCTTTTGCTCTTCTTCCACCACAGTGTGTCATGGCTTCTTATCCTCTTTGTCTCTTTGTTCTAGTTTAGTTTCTTGATTTCTTGGTGTGACCTGTCTTATAACAATAACCTCTTAGCTCTACTGTCCCTCCAAACCCTCAGCAGTTGACCAAGCTCCACCAGTTGGCTATGCAGCAAACCCCCTTTACCCCCCTCGGACAGACCACCCCTGCTTTCCCTGGTACGTACCCACGAGCCCTTTTGAAGTTTCCTTCTCTTTGTACCTGTAGAGACGCTCTCTTTGTCTTTCTCTCTCTCTTTCCTTCTCGTTCCATGTCAAGCATCATGACATGCCCGTGGTGGTTGCTCTTCACTTTGTCGAAATTTTTTTTTTTTGGGGGGTGGTGTTTGTTTAAAAATGTATGTTACTGCTTTTTGTTTTATCTCATTTTGTTTTCTTGTGTTTTGTCTTGTTTTTTTCTTTGGGCTTGTTTTTGTTTCTTTTCTTTTGTCTTGTTTTGTTTAGTAATCAGTGCTTTATTTTCTTTATCTAGTATTTTATCTTGTGTTAGTGTTTAGTTATTTTTTATTTTACTAAACAATCTGTCAATTAATTGTTTCATTCTTGCTAGCCACTATTTTTTACTTATTTTATTTAACTTCGGGGTTAACTTTGGGGGAAAAAGCTTAGTCATAAATGTCAGAAAATGACAACTCACGGTTATACTAACTCACCTTGCATTGTTTTTTGTGTGTTTTTTTGTTTTGTTTATTTGTTTTGGTTTTTTTTTTTTTTTTTTTTTTTTTTTTGATCAGCTTTTTCTGAAGCACCTTATCCTGTTCTGCTAAGACCCGGGATAAAAGATAGTGAAGTTTTGCTGCTTATGCAACATTGTCGCATGCAGGGGGACTAATGGTGTAGAATTTTATGCTTGAAAGAAATTACCAGTGACGCAAAAAGTGTTCTCTCCTGCCCTTCAGGAACTGGTGTAAGAGAAGCATATCAGTGTTTTGATTTTACAGACCACAACACATCTTCCATCAAGCCATTCATTACATATTCATCTTGATAAACACTGTCTTATACAAGCTCAGTTTAAAGCTGTTACTAAGGGCAAACCCAATGCCGTGAGTAGAACATGCCTTGCTATTCGCACACAGTATCAAATATATGTTTGTGTCAGACCAAGGACATACTGTAGGAAAACTTAGCTTTGACAGATGACAAGATATGAGAGCCACTAGAGATATTTATGGTAGTTTAAGGTGAAAAAAGGGCCTTCATAAAAAGCCTCTGGAGGACTAAGAGTTCCTCACACTCTGCACCTGGTCCATTAAGGTCACCAGTCTTCTAAAGCTCACACTCAGTGTTGACACCATCGTGAGAGTGTATGCAGTGCTGTTTATCCTAGGCTGTCTCTCGAGCTTCCCTCTGCTCTCTGATCCAGGTCTGGATGCCAGTCCCCCGGCCAGTACTCATGAACTCACCATTCCCAATGATGTGAGTATAAAGATTCATGTTTAGTTTTGACTCTCAGCCCCTTGTCAGAAAATCCTAAAATTATTTCTGTATTTCTTTCATCTTATTTGAGTAAAATGTGTCTGATGTAGAGTCCACGTCAGGGTCTTCCATGAACAAATGTACGTCACGTCTCAGGGCTTTCAAGTCTCAAAATCCCCTTTAGAAAGTTTTATACTACATAGTTATTACATAGTTATTGCAATTACTATAATTAGTACACAGTATGTACATGGGGAACAGGACTGTAAAATAAAGTGCTACAACTTTTCTTATAATTATCAAAGTTGAAATCAATTTTGCTGCTTAATTCGTTTATGAAAACCATGATCCATTTTTTCAGGATTCTTTGAATAGAAAGTTCAAAAGAACAGCATTTATTTGAAATGGTTATCTTTTGTAACATTAGAATCTTTACTGTCATTTTATTTTTTGTATCAATTTAATGCATCTTTGCTGAATAAAACGATATATATCTTTCAAAAGAAGATCCCAAACTTTTGAACGGTAGTGTAAGTGTGACTCGATGTTTCAGACTTAAATTTAAACTTTTCAATCCCATTTAGTCTGCTTCGACATTATTAGAAAAAATCAATTTGCATTCCAAGGATTTTTGACATGGGTTATCTGACTGTCACAAAACTCAAGCATACCTACCTACAATACTCAAATATTCTGTTGCGAATGCTACAAAACAGATTTTCTGTAACACGAATAAACGAAGCTGCTTTTCTTTTTGACACTCTTTAAGAACCTTTGCGCTTTCTTCCCAGCTAATAGGCTGCATAATCGGGCGCCAGGGAACCAAAATCAACGAGATCCGTCAGATGTCTGGAGCGCAGATCAAAATAGCTAATGCCATGGAAGGGTCATCAGAGCGCCAGATCACCATTACAGGAACCCCCGCCAACATCAGCCTTGCCCAGTACCTCATCAACGCAAGGTGAGCCCATCAACGTTTCACAGAAGTGTTGCCGTTTTCTTCCAAACTGCAGTAACCTAACTTTTTTTAATGGCCTCGTGCTGTTCTATCTCGCAGTTTCTTAAAAGAAGGTCCGATAGGGTCATCGCAAATGCAACAGTGTTCTGTTTTCCAAGCGATGTGTTTGGGGAATCAGAAATGCTTTGCCACAGACCATCTAAATCTGTTCTTGTGTGTGATATTGAGGCTTGCAGGGTAGCGGCCGGGGCGATACTAATGCATATTGCTTTCCCACGGTTCTGATGGCAGGTTCAGAGACGTGGCAGCCATGTGGAATGACCCCTCATCAATGACTACATCCTGAAGCCCCAAACTGCTCTCATTATCTGAAGCTATCAGCAGCTGATTCCCAATAAACCTTACATACAATCTTCCCTTAGAACTCACCAACCCTTCCCTTAAACCCCATGGTCAACTTCATCAGTAGCTTCACTCGTGTAGGCAGACTCCTGAAATTAAAAAAGAAGAAGAAAAAAAAAACCGAAAAGAAAAGCAGGACAACTGTAGTTTGATTTATTCATGTTATGCTGTGTTTCAGTGTAGTATTTTAGCATGCTGAATGCTTGGATCTTGTTATATATTTATTTATTATTTTAAATTCGATAGATTAGTTCAGTATGGTTGCTGCATAAGTCTTGTAGTTTGACAGCAAAGCCTAACATGATTTAAAAAATGTTTTTTTTTTTTTTTTTTTTTTAAAAAGGATTGCATCCAATAGCATTTTTAGCAATGCTGTTGGCAAGGAGCTAGTGATGTGATGCAGATGTTGTAATGAAGTACAAACGCATGTCAGAATCGAGGAGATGTTGGAAACTGTGTTTCTTCAGAGGCGGAAAAGATTTTATTTTTACATTTGACAGTGGCTTGATTGTTTTCAGCTTGACCGATTTGAAAGAAATGCATGATTATTACTCAACTTGGAGAGCAACAAGGCGGAAAAAGCGATCATTCTTGTACAGAAGTGTCAAATGCTTTCAGAATTATTTTATGTTATCTATTTTTTCTATCTTTTCCTTACCCCTCCCCTTTTTCCTCTTCCCTTAACTATTCTAGGCTGACGTCTGAGGTCACTGGAATGGGCACTCTCTAATTTCTACCCATGATCCTTCACTGCATCACATGACCCTTGAGCCAATGGCATTGCACCTAGTTTGTTTTCTCTCTGTACTTTTGCTGTCCTGTATTTTCAGTACTTCTGACTAATTTATATTCTATAATGTGCACATAATGTTCCTCCTACTCAACCTTTGTTGTGCTCCCTACTTATTACCTGTTTAATTTAAAAGACACTTTACTTTTTTTGACTCTCTAGTACCTCATGTCACCGGTGTCCTGTTTTGCCATAGCTTTCACTGTGAATTCACGTTTTCCGGTCCGTATTCTATGGTGTGGTACAGCTAAGCCAATGAAATCCTACTCTTTCTAATCTTTCATTTGGTCAGACTGAATTTGTAATTTTTAAAGCAGCGGTCCTGTGCTTTGCTCCAGGGCTTTGCTCACCAGGTACCTTACAACCATGCATCTTTTACATGAATAATGAAACAAACTGATGGAGTTGGAATGTTTGCACCACGCCTGTACAATTTGTTTGCATTTGTCATTGTGGCATGCGGAGTACCACAGAGAATCCATTATTAGCCTCTTGTATTCACTTTCAGAGAGGAAGAAAAAACTCAAAAGGATATGAGGATGTGACAGCTTTACTGCATGCTGAGACATTTCAATTCAGCCCACAATCTTAGTTTAAGTAATTGAATATATTACAGGAGAATTATTTTTATATGCGACGTGTTTTTGCAAGAGTATGAGAAATACAGAAGCTTTATTCCTCTAGAAGTGAATACAGACCTGCTGATAATGAAATCCGCCCCATGCTCCTCTACCATACGGCCTGTGTGAGTATGGTAAACTCTCATGTAGGGTCCAAAATGAACTTTTTGCCATTTCTACCAATGGCAGACGAATTTGAACATTTTTACCTTCTATGAAACTGTATTTTGCATTATTTTTGGGATCTGCACCAGGGGCCTCATTTATAAAACGCATGTACGATCGGATTTGATCCTAAACTCATTTCACATCAAATGTGAGGAATATATTGGATTTCATAAAGGTCAAAATTTATGTGAAAATGTTCTTATGTATACCGAAGAGCGTGCATACAAACACTTTGCGCTAAAATAATCCAATGCCATTTAAAAAAAATGTAAAGATAAATACACAATCACAATGTATATTAATATTATTATATGCACGAATGAGCGACTGCTTTGTGACAATTACGTCACTGAAATTAATTTATAAATGATGTACAATTTCCTGAAAAAAAGATAAACTGATTTATAAAAGGGGATTACTTCAGGAAAGTCTTTTGTGTGTATGGATGTTTTATAACTCGTTTGTTCAGGCACTTTCCGGAAATTGTTGTACTTTCATATCTCGGAACATTAAGTGGCAGTCACACTACACTTTCACACTTTTAAGTTCCATTCAAGTGCATGTGAATACTGGAGACTGTTAACACAAACTTAGGTGAATTTAAAGAATGCAGTAAAGTGGAGTAGATTACATATTAACTTTTTGGATTCATTATTATTCATTATATATAGAATTTGGTTATGAAGAAGTCTTTTCAAAATTACTGACGTTGGTACTGAAATTTAAAAAATGTGACGATACCAGCATTCCCCCCTAGTATTTTGAGCGCCGTTGATCAGATTCATAAACACCTCTGATTGGCCATTGTGTTCAAGAGCTCAACAGACATGTCTGATTGGCTGCATTGATCAACATTCGGGAGCATTTGAAAGCAGACGGAAGTGTTTGAATGTTTTATAGCAGGCGTCTATTAGTGGCCCGCTGATAGGCGCATGCTTTCAAACGTTCCCGTGTGTATCTATGTAAGCACTCGGTGAAGAGCGTCAAATATGTTTATTTACAACATGCTTTTGAAGTGTTGATCATTGCAGCCAATCACACACATATCTGATGAGTGCATCAACACTGTGTCCAATCAGAGGTGTTTACGAATTCGCTCAACAGCGCTTAAAATGCTACGGGGGAAAATGCCGGTGTCGTCACATTTTTGGTGCATACTTGGTACCGAAGATTTATATGCACAATTTTATATAAATGAGGCCCCTGATTAATTTGATCAATTTCTACTCACATTTGGTATTTGATCAGCGTTAATTTTGGACCCTCATGCGTTCAGCAACACACTTCATTTTGACAGTGTTTTCGTATTGCTCTCCAAAATCCCATTTATCAGTCGAACCGAAAAGACATGCACAAGCTCTGCATGCGTCAAACGAGACTATAAGGTCGTTCTCCACTGACAGCTTTTGAAACATGCACGCACACAGTCGACACAGTTGCCAAGGGCGTATTTCTGCTACATGGATATACAACAGAATGCTTTATTTTCCCTAGGCCACCTCACCAATGATAAGTCAGGATCATTTGTATCTCGGGCTCTGGAATGTTCATGGGTTTAGGCCAGAATTTCAAATGTGATTTCAGATTCACCACCCTGGTCTGCTCTTAAACATGATTGTTTCTTTATAACAGCTGTTTTGTTTCAGTTCTGTGTGATTTTATTATTATTGCTGATAGCCATCATTCTTAAGTGTGTCACCTCCTGCTGATGTAGCCTTACTGATCAGCTCCAACAATATTTTTCTCACATGCAAAATTTGATTGACTTTAGGCTGTTTATGTTGCATGGTTTGCTGTGGATAGTTATTATTAAGACAGCCTGTGTACACTATAAATGATGCATACATATTCTTTCCTATTATATTATTCACCTATTGGCACCTTCAATTATAATTTCATCCCCGCTGGAAGAAATGTGTAATTTCTGCGGCACAAAACAATTGCGATCTGTTTCTTAGGCATGAGTTTGGAGGGCAGAAATGTTCTAATAAAATGTAATGCATCTCATAAGGAAAGTATAAAAAGACATTTCAATTCCAGAGACCTTTAAAATGAATGTGTAGTGCCGTAAATCCCACCTGTTGTACTGTAAATACCTCTTGAGAAATTATTGTGGCTTGAATGTGGAAATGAGTTCCCTTCCTCCACGCATGTTGAAGATTAGCGGCGAAGCACTCGATTTGTTACGCATTTCCACACAAAATCTGTCGAGTTACTCTACCGAGGCATTTCGTCCTTTGACTTCCTTTCAAACAGACAGGGGAATGATTGAAGTCATTATTTTTTGCAATTTTGTTCGTTACCACTAGTGGCGCACAAATTACACACTTCAATTCTCACCTCACCAAAACTGTCAGTGTGCTGTTGCTATAGTTGAGCAATTTATTTCCAGTATTGAAGCCCTTTGATTAAGTTTCCCCAGTTTTTTCTGAAGATTACTTAGCAAGCAGAGGTCATGTTGAGTTACCCTTTTATCCAAATCTGAACTTTTTCAGTCAGCAATCAATATGTATTTCATCCTCCACATTTACATGTCTAAAATGTGGTATTGAGGCTGAAAGTTGAATGTAACTGCTTCAACATGTGATTCATTATTCAACCTCTAGGTTACACTTCTTGCCATTTTCCAATTGCACTAGAGGAAACAATTTTCTTTCCCAGTCTTATAACAGAAAATGCTTTCTCATTTAGGCTATGAAGATATATATTTCAATATTTTAATTTGGTATCTGTTGAGCAGTATCACGCACTGCAGCCAAATCATAGATATGCATCCAAGAGTTAATTGACCCTTCGCAAAGACCCGCCCCCTTTAGTTACTGTTGCTGTGTCCGACAAGCCATGCGCTCTCACGCCACACATCATGTTATCACGAAGTGAAAAATACATCCCGGAGCAAAGAGGACACTGATGAGTCGACAGGCGTGTGAAACAGTTTCATATTTAAAATATTGTAATTTTTTTAAAGAAGTTTAAACACTAAATAGCGTATAGTGACTCTTTAATGTGTCGTGACAGATCGCTGTAGCTCGTGAACCGATCATCTCTTCATACTAGTTCATTTATAGCATCAAATAAACATGAATGAACATCAGAAGGAATGTTGTTACGGGAGTACACACAATTTTTCAAGTTCAAGTTCACCAACATTAATCTACCAACTCCCCTGACTGCTTTGTCAGACAAAATAGCGGATTCGAGGTTCTGATTGGTCAGATCGCCTGTCAATCAAACTGCCAGCGAAGGGTCAATTTACACCAAAATCAGACATTTTATTATTTGATGTCCATTATGAGCACAGAACTTTTATAATATCGGAATCAAACTCTAAAAGATATGCACGTCCGTGCACATGGCCGGAAATGATGTCATACTGTTGATTTAAAATAACTTTCAAATTATCTGGAATTATTCAACACATTTTGTCGTTTTTTTAGATTCAGCGTTCAGTTTCTTGTCGTCACATTTACCATACGTTTTGCACTGCTTTGAAATGTAATTTGTGTCAGTGTCTTAGGCTCTGTTATACATTAAGTTAGATTGTATGTTTACACAAGACTATGTCTTGTGATATATGTATGGAATGTTTTATTTGATGTTATGTTTAGTCCATAATGTGCTGTACTCTAGATCACTGTACAGATGCATATTAATATTCAGACAGCAGCATGCGTAACTTTGACATTTTTCAGTAGCAGAATGCTTTACCAAGGGAGGCTGTTGTTATTTTTTAATTACTATTGTTATGCCTATTATTTCACAAATGCAATAAAAATAAATGTGCGTATAGGACTGCAGTGGCGTGTCGAAGTGATTAACTATTTGGTGGAAAACTCAGTACGGCATTACGAACAGCTTCTGTATTTTTTTCATGTTTCATCTCTGCCCGACCTCATGATATCACATGATGTTGTTCTCATGCTAATCATGTGGTTGATTTGCACTCATAATTTTAATACACATTAATTCACACTGTGCACATCTGAAATCATTACATTCATTTTGTCGGTCATGCAGTTTTTCAATGTACTAGAGCAGCAAAAAAAAAAAAAAAAAAAAAATTCTCTACCTGTCTGTGCTTCTGTAAATGATTCTGTTTGGGGAAAAAATGTAACAGAGTAATTATTTTATGTTGGACAGTTTGCTGCTTGCAGGTCTATATTAGATTCAAATTACTGCTGAGTTTAGTTTAACTTTGAAATGTTTTGTAAAAAGGAGAGAATAAAGTTTGTTTTTTTTCCCTTGAATTTTTGTGGCGCCTTGTTTTTTTCTAAATTATTATTTATTATTTCCAGTTCATCACTATGGCTGACAAATTAGCCAGGGTTTAGGGCACAAAAATGGTTCATGATGCTGAAGAAAACACAAAAAAATAAATCGAAATACATCATAACCTATTGTAATGGTAAACAGTGCTATATAATAGCAGAATGATTTTATTTTATAATTGTTAAGACTGAAAATAATTCCTTTTTAGCACTTTTTGTCCAATCCTTACCACTAGAGGTCACTAAACGTTATAATTACCTACATGTAAATTGACTTGTATATTGCCTCAAGAACAGTTTTAGTGTAACTACATGTTCTTTACATTAATATTTAGTATAAGCTTGACATCTTTTAGATGCTTTATCTAGCATAACCACAAACAAGTGTTTAAAGTGATTAATTGTCAGGCTGAAGATGTTCTTCCTTGGTGACATAATCAATAGTAGCCAATGGCTATAGGTCTCTGGTGATTTCTTCCCTGCAGAGACCATATAGCAAGATTCAAGGTTGCACATGGGCAGCATATACAGCATTTACTTGGGAACCACAAACAAGCTGAACTGTTTGTTAAAATCCATTCAGTTTTGAACAAAAGTTAATTCGCTGTCCTCTGTAATTCTGTTGCACAAGGTTCTCTACAGCACTAATAAAACTCAAAGTCATTTTCTTTAAATTAAAAATGGCAGTGTGGCTAATCGCCAGTTGATCCTACCGGCCTCTCTTGAACGCCAAGGGAAGGCAGCAGAAATGGCCCTCGATCACTGCTATGCTTCAAAATTAGTACGTCACTCCAGGGGGAGAAGAGGTCACCTTTACCCACCCTCCATCATTGGCCACCGTTTGTTCCCAGCCAGAAATAAACTCAAATTAAAACACCTCTTGATTGCCCTCCCCAAGTCCCTGAATACATTTGGCTGTACATATTCCCTCTGGAAAAGAGAAGACGAGGCACGGTCCAGAGGATAAACAGTCCGTGGCTCAAGTGTTTGTTGTGTTATCGCTGGAAGTGTTTGTAGTAATCTGAAACTCCATGTGCTTTTCCATTTCCTGAATAAAATTGACCATTGTAGAAAGGGATTTCTGTTATTGATTTTTTTGGACAATTGACTGCTGATGTATAATACATTGCTGTGAAACTCCATATCCATGAGAGGTTTAGAAAAGGTTTGGATTATTGATAAGGTATATTAATATTTTTAAGCAGAAAGCAGGAATATTCAGGGTTCAATTTAAAGATATATATTTTTCGAGCTATATATAGTAGTGTTGTCATGACACTGGAATTTCTAACTTCGATAAGATACCTTGAAAAGTATCGATATTCAATCCCACAGGGGAAAAAAACTCTGCATATTGTTATAGATATTTGTTATGTCTGAATGTTTGAAAGTCTTCTTAAGGGATCACTTTATATGAGAAAGCTTTTTAGATTTTTCATAAATAAATGTTGATCGATTACCAATAATTATCTTACAAACATTTGTTTTTACAATAATTTTGTTGCAATATCTTACTCACAGCACAAGGAAGCTTGATTTCACATCAAAAATTGAATTTAAATAAGACAAGTAAACACTAGACTGCTTTATTTTTTCTAGGTCTACAGTAGCCTATATTGAGGTAAGAAATGAAGAAATCAAATTTAAAATCTTCATTGTAAAAATTAAACACAGATGAATCGGTCAAGAGCAGTGAGGGATTTTCTGTTTGTCTTTTGTTGTTTGATTAACATTAACAACATAGAGAGCGGCACGTTTATTAGCTCGCTGCCCCTTTAAGAACTGAAGCGCCCATAAAAACAGTTACACTTTCTTTCTGAACTGTTTACGACTGTGTTTTATATGTTTGAGTGTGAAAGGGGGCTCATTTTGGCACTTCTATGTCAGAAACAGCTTTATTATGTATTATATTATGCGCGCGCTTCGGATGTGATCGCGAAATCTGCGGGAATGAGTAGCCGAAATTTTATTTAAAACTATTGACCGGAGTGAATGAGAGGAGGCAGGTGCGGATGGAATGACATGAGGGTGAGCAAATGGTGACAGAATTTTCATTTTCATTAAAGGGACTATCCCTTTAAGATTCCCAATAGTCCTTAGCGTCTATTTTTCTTCTCAAAACTGTGTTCGATTGGCCGCTCTCCCGTAACTCTGCAGCCGCTTACAGACATTGCATTGTATTGTGATCTTAAATATGTGTCAAGCTAAAGGGGATCTTTTTTTCTTTTTTTTTTCCAAGTGTTCTATTTTCCTTTTGTGGAATATTTCTCTTAGATATCCAGTAACTCATTATATCTATCTCTTGACATGATGTTCGATTTCCACTGACAATATTCTGAATTAAAACTACTCCCAGGGGAACTGGCTTCATCCTAAATATACTTAAACCCAGTAATGTGTAATTCCCATGTGTCCTGACAGCCCTATTTGAAGTTGCATAAAGCTTAGCTGCCAATAAAAGAAACTCAAATTATTATGCACCTGACAAAATACATTACATAATATCACTTTTGATCTTCCGTTAAGTAAGTTAAAAAGAACGAGGCTTTAGCATAACTTTGCATTTGACAGACGAATTAAATGAATAACAATTAAAAAGAAAAAACTCACTTTTTTCATAAATGTGTGGAGCAGAATACATTTCACTGTCAGTCAGAGCAGAAGGCCTAGTTCCCTTGGGTGGCACCCTCTGAATTGATGAAAGGTTGGCTTTTATGTCGGGTAAAATGGGACATGGAAACTAATTAGGTGTTTTTTTCCCATCAATTATTCATCAAGATAGGACATTTAATGCGTATTTAAAAGATAAGACACAGATCTACAGCAAGCATGTAATCTTGGAAGTGATAAGATTCAATCCACTTCATATTATATAATGTTCCGAATTTTTAAAGTCTTAATTCATCATGAATTTTAGATCGCCATAGGCTTATTAGCCTTTAGTACAGAGAAACTGTGGTGTTCGCTGTAGCAATCATCACTATTTTCATTTCTCATATTTAAAGTCAATGTAATAATTCTTATTTTTTATTGAACGTTTCAGTGTTTATTAATAATTTGTCCGTGTGTTTATTCATGTGCCTTTGTAATATTTAATCAAAAACATCCCTTCTCCCTTGATCCAACGATTCAATCAATTCCCAGTGGACAAAATTTCCACTCTAAATTTTTTCCTTTTCATGCCAACTTTATGGTTAGGGATTTGAACAAGCTTCTATGATTGGTTCAAATCAATAAATAATGTCCCTTCTCCTTGGATCCAACGATCCAATCAATTCCCAAAGGACAAAATCGCGCCATGCCCTAAAGTTTTTCTCGTCCGAGACACTGATATATGTGTCACAATATGACAAAAATTACTATCGCTATTTCAAGTCATGGCAACTTGAAGGTTAGGGATTTGAACAAACCTGAAATCTCACAGAATTAAAGAGATAGCTCACCCAAAAATGAAAATTCTGTCATTAATCACTCACCCTCATGTCGTTCCAAAACCGTAAGACTTTCGTTCATCTTCGGAACGCCAACGAAGATCTTTTTGATGAAATCTGAGAGCTTTCTGTTCCTCCATAGACAGCTACATAACTACCACTTTGAAACTTCATAAAATTCTTGACGTGCAAGAACCAATGAAGTTCATTACGCAGCACGTTTGAGCTTCCGCAAGAGGTTTGTTCTCATGCGCCCAGAAGTTTCGGTTGAGCTTCTGTTTATGTTTGCTGATCAATGTCTACATGCGAATAAAAGCCTAAATGAAATCTTAAAAAGGCAATCAAGTCCCTTCAGAAAAGTTCATATGAATTAGTTTTACACTCACTTTATGAACTTTTTGAAGCATCAAAGTGTTAGTTATGAAGCTCTCAGAAAGCTCTCAGATTCATCAAAACGATCTTCATTTGTATTCCAAAGATGAATGAAAGTCTCAAGGGTTTGGAACGAAATAAGAGAGAGTAAACAATGATTTCATTTTTGGGTGGACTAACCTTTAAATAGTTTTTGTAGAGTAGATAGTTCAGGTTCAACATTTCATTTTTGGCTGAACTAACCCTTTAATTCTGAACTGAGCCATATCTGCAGAACAGACTTTTGGAGGTATCACAAGGTCTAAAATATTATTTGTAAATCTATATTAAATTGTGTCGTGCATGCTGCCGAAACCTGAGGTCTTTGAACTCCTGATTGTATTTGCCAGGCTCCAGTTTGTTCAGATGCCACTCAAATTTCCCGACATTGCATTGTTATCAGCTCTGCGCATGGCTGACCGTTTAACGCACAATGCAGGACAAAATAATTTCCCTTTTTCACAGCTCAGTACCTCTCCTTATCCGTCACAGAGTCCATCTAGTGCTTCTCATAGGATTGTTTCACATTGGATTGTCACAGCGTTTATGCGTTGTAAGAGCAGGTTTTTTAATTAACCTCTGAAACACTCTTTTCGTCTTGGCTCTGACTACAGTAGGAGCGCTGTGGGACTCGGTTTGCAGATTGGTGACAGTGACCGGCAAACCCTGGCTGGACCTGGAAGGATAATTGTGATAAATCTAAGTGGGTTAAAAGCGTATTTTAATCAGGAACCAACCCATCGGAGGAGATGGATTTGCTTTGTCACAGCACTGATTCGCTTGAATTAGTCCAATGGTTACAGAGGCAGAATTCTCTTTTCGTACTTGACACATGTAATTTATCCATTAAAGACACTCAAGAAGAGGGAATTCAGGTGAAGGTGTATTGAAAGGGAAAATGAGCTGCCTTGATAAACAGTTAAATTTGATCATGGCTAAGGACCATGCAATGACACTTACTCTACGTCTCCTTGGGCCCTCAAAAGCAAGCTGTTCAGGTAAGTCCAAAAATTACAAATATGAGGTAAACTATGAATAATGTAAAAAAAGGGCAATAATGAAAGTCCAAAAGGTTGAGTACAACTCCTCTATAGAGTTTCAGAAGATATGCTCAGATTTAATTCTGCAATAACAGGTCAGGAATTTTGATATGAACAGAAAAATATTATTAACTCTTAATAAAACCAAATTATCTGAGCTATGCTATCCACAATTATTATACTCGCATTGTGCTGTATGTAAAATGTTGTCTCATTTGTGTATATTTATTTCTAAGGATTTTTAGGAGAAACAACTGAAATACAATTGAGAACTCCATTAAGAGCAACCTGTGTGCAATAACATTTTCCAGTGGGCAGCAGAACAATGAAACTAATGGAAGACTGATATAGACCTTCAAAACTGGACCGAACAGGACGCTTTTCACATTAAAATGGATGAATCCAATAACTGAGTTTTTATGGAATTATAGATTGATATACACTAGAAGCCTCACTTTCTCATAAGTGAATGCTACCATCTTTCTTTTATCTTTTCATAACTGTCCACTTCAGCAGAGATGAACATTAATAATGTATCTAATCTACTGTAGCTAAACAGAAAGGTCAAAGAGACCTTCTTTCTAAAGGCCTCCATGCACACACACCATTAAGAGTACAAATCTGCTCAACATAGAGCGTAACATACATGTTCTCTTGTATATTCTAATCAACCAAATCAGACTTTTCTTCTACAGCAGTTTGTTTTGCTCTACCCAGACTGTGCTGTTTGTGATTTTGGGCTATAAATCTCAGCACACTTGCACGAATCTTTCACTTTTAACTTTCAATCACTCCAGAGAACATTGAGGCAGGTGATGTGTTGAAATATTCATTAATTCAATCCTTCAATCTTAAGTTTGATCTTCCTCGAGGGGATCGGCAAATTGGGAATATTATCTTAGTAATTTAAAGTCTTCATTTATCTCAGTTAAGTGCCATGATGTGTCATATAGCTGTGAGAAATCTCAAAGCAGAATGACAAACGTCTAACTGCAAGTCCAGACAGACCGCTGTCCATACCTGTCACTTAATTCCCGTTCGTTTAGACTGAGCGATGACAGGTCAGCTGTAATTTCTGAAATAGCTGTCTACTCCTGCTATGATTGGACTTAACTATCAAAATCAACCAGGAAACAAAAGTTTGCAGACAACCCCGGGAAAGTTGAGACATTGTAAAGTGCAATAAAATCAAGGAATGTGTGATTTGTTAACTCAATTCCAAGTTAAAATAGAGTAAAGGTCATGCGTATTTGGCGTGCTGTCCAAGGGGAGGGCTCCGACACCCCATATCCAACCTGGGATAGGAATAAGTGAGGAGATGGGGTGGTGGAGAGATGCTGGAAAACTGTCATAGAACAGAGGTAAGTCTGCTGTATGTATTCTGTACCTCCTGTTGTCAATTGAGTTGATTAACTGAATTTGCTCCTTCGGAACGTTGTTAATCAAACATCATTTCTCTTTAGCCCTTAATTAACTGACAAAAGTTTAAGGAAAAGATTTTCAATGTCTTCACTGAGCAGCTTAATTGTATTTCGGGACAGAGGCATGTTTACCACTGTTACATCACCTTTACTTTTAATTGAATCATTTGGGAATTGGGGATACTAATTGTTGCAGTTTTGCAAGTGGAATTTTTTTCCCAATCTCGCCTGATACTAGACAGATGCTCAACAGTCCGTGGTCGTCATTGTCTGATTCTCCTTTTCATGATGGGCCGTACATTTTCAATAAGAGTCAGATCTGGAGTCAAGTACCTCCCTTCTATTCGTCTTCTATGTGGCACACGGAGAATGAGCCTAGCATTGTCTTGCTTCCCAGGAAAGATGTCATCTTGATGTCAGTAAATGTCTCTGTACAATCCCAATATACACCTCTATGTCAATGGTACCTTCACACACGCATTTCACCCATGCAATTTGCACTGATGCACCCCTATACCTTGACAGATGTTTGCTTTTGCACCTGTCACTGATGAAAGTCTGGATGGTCCCTTTCATCTTTGTCCATTTTTATACTGAAACGTTGACTCATCTGACCACAGCACACATTTTCACTCTTTTAGACCATCTGAGATGAGTCCGGGCCCAGAGAACTCTGCGGCATCTCTGCACAGAATCGAAATATAGCTTTCTCCTTGCTTAAAAGAGATTCAAGTTGCATTTCTTGATGCAGCAGCAGACTGTGTTGGTTTTCCAAAGTACTCCCGAGCGCATGAGACTATTGTTTAGCGCAGTAGCATGAGGGTTTCTCAAAGCAGCGCCATTTGTCTGACAAAGCAGTCAGGGGAGTTAGTAGATTAATGTTGACAAACTTGAACTTGAAAAATTGTGTGTACTCCCATCTTTTCGAGCTTGAAACAACATTCCTTCTGATGTCCATTCATGTTTATTTGATGCTATAAATGAATTAGTATGAAGAGATGATCGGTTCACGAGCCGCTTGAAGGAGCTACAGTGATCTGTCGTGACACATTAAAGAGACACTATACGGTATTTATTGTTTAAACTTCTTTAAAAAATTATAATATTTTAAATATGAAACAGCTTCATATTAAAAAAAGTAACCTGCTCTGTCTTGTCTGTCGACACGTTGTCAGTTTCCTCTTTGCTCCACGATGTATTTTTCACAGCATGAAAGCTCATGGCTTTTCGGACATGACAACAGTAACTAAAGGGGGCGGGGTTTTGCGAAGGATCAATTGCAATTAAGTCAGTGAAAACAAGTCTTTGTTCTTTTGTCAGTTAAATAAAGTTTTAAGCGAATGAACAAATCAAAGTAAGTATTGCATTATACAAACTGTCCAAACTTTTCTGGAATTGGGTTTGTAAAACGCTTCTTTTTTATGCACACTTATTGGCACTTTTTTGCTTTGTTTTACAGCTCTCAATACTTTGGCATGGCGAGAACAAGATTATTAGAGCTGTGAGCATTGTAAAAAGTAAATTTATCTGATCAACATTTTGCAGCAGACAGAAATAAAAGAGAGTGATATCTGGTCACACAGTTTGAAGGACTGAATGAAAAGTGGCAGCAGCTTTATTGCTTTATGTAAAGTCTGTATTCATATTCTAACTCTTTTATTATTTGTGCAATTTCCATATGCCATACATGCAAAACAATGTGAAGTTCTTTTTATACTTTTTATTATATATATATATATATAGAGAGAGAGAGAGAGAGAGAGAGAGAGGAAAAAATATGAAAATACAGTATATCTACATTAAAATACATTAGGCTGAATCTGTCCCCCCAGTGCACTAGTTTCTATTAGTAGAAATGGCCTCTTATGCAATTCTAGTAAATGGCTTGGAGATAAAAATAGTGCCTCCAGATACAATGACCAGCTAAGGAAATAAGAGCTCAGAGAACTGCTTACAAAACACAAAATATTTAAAAGAGGTCAGTAAGTGTCTGCCATCAGCAAAATGTACAATGAAAACCAGTATAATGCCAAAAAACAAAGAAAAGAAAAAAAAAAAACTCTTATCTGTGGCCAGTGGTAAAGGACATGTAGATATAGGTGTTGTCACAAGATGACATTGTGAATTGAAACGTTTGGTTGTGGGTTCTTAGTTGTAAGAAACACCAGCCTTCTGAAACTGCCCACAGACTAACTCCTGTCACACTGAAGGTCATTAAAGCTGTGAGAATAATGTAAAAGAAGCGGAGAGACTCTCCAGAGGGACTCATTTTAGACTTATGCTCTCAAACCAAGATTTGAAAAATATTGTTTTTATGATCTCCTTCTAATGTCCCAACTATCTCCACATTTTCAGTTGTGGGGAGCTCTCTCTGAGGAGATAGTTTTGTTCACAATATCCCCAATTACTTTTAAACTTTTGTTGGTTTTAAACTACATTACCCATAATTCACCTGAAGCAATTAAGGTAATAAGTTGCACTTTTTAGGCAAATTGGTTCACTTGATGGAAATCACACCCTGTAACTGATGTGATATAATTGGTGGATGGTGTTGGAACAAACACTATGGTGGTAAGTAATTAAATTCTTTTGATTTCACACTTTTATTTATCCCGAGGACTACAGCCCTGTTTGAAACTGGATTTATTGTAAAGGTTTGAGAAAAACCAAAACTAAAAAGGAGCAGTTTTCTTATCTTTACCTAAGGGAAGAAACCCTGAACTACCACATTTAATAGGATTCTGCATGAGGCTAAAAAAAGTGATGTGCTCTGCTGCTAACATAAAAAAAAAAAAAAAAAATTCAACCAGAAATAAAACGAATTGGTTGTGGACAATGATGCATATTTTCCTTTAATTTCATGTTGCCCTCCAGACAAATTGTTTTAATATAATTTTTGTCTTGAGCAGTGCACCCATATTATGAGACTTGTGCTTATGTCACATAAGCACGGTTTTGACAAGGTTTCCCATCCAGTGAAGTGATGGTCTGACCTGTCAGCTGTCACTAACACACTACTCATTATGTTGAGTCATTTTCTATTCTGCAGTCCTGCCAAAATAAGGAGATGTTGGCTATTCTAGGTTTATGCTGAGGGATGCAGCTTGAATTACTTCTTGAATCATTTCACAACAATCAGATATAGTTACTCTTGAGTTTTATACTGGCCTAATAAAGGATAAATTCTCTCAAGTATTCCAAAACATGCAGTAAATGCTATTAATATTTTATAATACTGATTAAATTATATGATTGCACATGTATAATCTTTAGGTAAATAGAAATCTACTTTGAGAGAACATTCGCTTCTACTCTTCAATGAACACTCCAATGAAAATTTCTGTATTACAAATAGACAACACAGCATTTTAGTATCTGCAAATTAAAAATATCATTTATGAACCATAGGAAGCATCCTTTTCTTAAAAACGTTCAAGGTTTTAGGAGGTCAAACCTCATGTACTCTTACATATACTACGTGTGTGTGTGTGTGTGTGTGTGGGGGGGGGGGGGGGGGTGTTGTTTCAAATATGTGTCTTTAACAACACAGAATTACAAAAGCGTAAACATATTTCCAGTTGATAGTGATTTGGTAACTCATTTAATCGATTCAATTCAGTCAGTGAATGATTCGTGGTACTGACGTGTCTTCAGCCAGTTTGAAAAACAACGAAGCCGTTTTGTAAATGATTCGAAACTTCGTCACAGTAGTGTTTCGAATGCTCAAATACTTCTCTGAAGATTTGTTTGTGAAAAACACTACACGGGTGGCGTTGTATGTATCTGTGCATCCAAAGACAACTCGACAGAAAGGCGTTTCTTATTATTATTTTGCAGCCCATGATATTTCAATACAGACTTCAATACTATGTGGATATTCTGAGATATTTTCACTTTTATTTTGCCTCTGTCCCAACTTTCTGGCGTTCATTGCGGCCATCAAAATTTGTTTATATTTGCAAAATGCAACTGACCCTTCGCCGGCAGTTTGATTGACAGGCGATCTAACCAATCATAACCTTGAATCCGCCATTTTGTCTGACAAAGCAGTCAGGGGAGTTAGTAGATTAACGTTGGTGAACTTGAACTTGAAAAATTGTGTGTACTCGCATCGTTCCGCGCTTGAAACAACATTCCTTCTGATGTCCATTCATGTTTATTTAATGCTATAAATGAACTAGTATGAAGAGATGATCGGTTCACGAGCCGCTTGAAGGAGCTACAGCGATCTGTCACGACACATTAAAGAGACACTATACGGTAGAGACACTTTCTTATTATTTTTCGGCCCATGATATTTCAATACAGACTTCAAACTCACTTCCAATACTCTGATAAAACATGATTTACGTTGCCGTTTTGCTCAATATTAGGAAGCAATTCGGTAGAAAAGCAAGCTTTTTTTTTTTTTGAAAGTAAATTTAGGGCATTTTAACACTTCAACGCTGTTAAGATGCTTGTATAATATTTCTGCAGGAGAAGTGTAATGTTTTATGAGAGAACAGTTATTTTAAAACAAAACGACACAACTGCTGATAATCTGAACTGTTACCGAATCTTTTTGGTGAACTGATTCAAAAGATTCCGAAAGCGTCACTAAACGAGTCTTTGTGGTGAACGAATTCGAGTCACTGGGACGAATCCGAATCCCCAGCACTAGCAGTCAGTCAGTCAGAAGCGGGTGGAGCGAGCGGTCAGTCTCCCGCACAGCACACAGGCTCGCCGTCCAATCAGCGCCGGGCGGCTGTCTTATAGCTGCTGTGTGCTCTTCACGTTTTACACTCACTGCAAAGGCGCCTGGTCCACTCAAGTATCAACAAGTATGGTAAGTCATGCATGCAATTTTTGTTAAAGCGCTATTATTAATTTTTGAAACCACACATGAAAAGCTTTGTTCAAAGTTGTAAATCGTTCTGGAAAGTATTCAGGTTTATCTTCTTGGCTTTATATGGTTGTATACTGTTTTTGTCATGATCTTGCATTAATATTTTCATTTATTTAATTATTATTTTTTGTCAGCTGCTCATAACCGGTTTATACTAGGCAATAATGTAATTAGACGTGTTTTCAAGCTTGAGAAGACAAGGTTCATAAGCTCTATGTTCAGTTTTGATTGCAAACGACTACATTTCCCACGTTATAGTGTAAATACGATTAGCTACTGTTGTTAGTAGGTAGTACGCTGAAGAAGTCTAGCCTCGTACTAGGTTACATGCCGTCGTCATGTTTTGGCAGGTACATTTTTCAATGTTTTCCAGTTGCATATGTCTTTGCCAATGAGAGAAGACTGAGATAAATTATGATACTCCAGCGTTGTCTCTAATATTCTGTCAAATTATATCAAAGCTATATGACAGCTGGCATTCTCATATTGTTTTGATATTGCATCTTACTTGTTACATTGCTCTCGTATGTTATTTTCATATCTTTCAAGAAGATTTTTGATATAATTTGTCTTGAGGTAACCTCAGAAAAACCATATTGAAACGTTTGATAGATAGCCTACATTGCCTGTTATTGACACATTTTATTTGAAAGTTCATGTAAGTTTTAAAAAGCGTGTTCGTATCTCGTACTCGTTCAAATATTATGCTAAAATAAACGTTGCAGTTTTTTTTTGTTTTTTTTACACAGTAAAAATATTCATTTTTGTTTTCTTTTAGGCTGAAGGAAACTGACCAAGTAGAAATTTCAAATTTTTTATTTCTCTTTTGCATATAGGGATTCTTTAGCATGTTTTTAGAACGTTTTACCATGACTTTACCTAACTGCAGTCGTGATGTGCTTTCTGGGGTGTATCGCAATTTATCTTTCTCAACACACCTTTACAGATGAACCATGTAGTAGCCAACTTGCATCTTATTGGGTTCTAAACATGGCTTGTAGTTTTAGCATCCATCACAATAACCAACTACTGCTACTGAGCTGCTGCTGATACAGCAATCAATCCTGAGCTGTGTTGCTTATTGCTCACTGTACATTGTCAGTGAATTAATCTTTTATTTTGACATTTTCAAAATGATGCATTCGACATGTCTCGAGTGCTGCCTGTGACAAAGTTTTACTGGAAAGAATGAAAGTCACTTCACTGCAGCATGTCTTCTGCATATTAATATTTTCTACCTGCCTCTTGTAAAATGAGCTGCTAACGGGATTTTGACAAAAGGGCTTTTCTCAAAACAATTGTGAAATAAGTTATCAGGCACACGATTGGCTGTCATTTGCTAAGTGTCTAGATGTAACATGAACACCCACACTGTAATAGTTTGGCTCTGCAATATTTGGAGCAGGGTTTTAATAACCCCAAGTGTGAAAACATTCCTTTTTTCCCGGGGTTAAACACGGGGTTTAGAATGTCGATAACCCAGTGTTGAGTGCAGTATGAAATGGCCTAAAGTGTAAGCTATCCGTGTCGACTTTTTCATTAAATGATCGATCGGCACAATGTATAGTAAGGAGTTCATATGATTTGTATAAAGTAATCCTTTCCTGTCTTGTGAGTTTAAAGGTATAGTGCACCCAGAAATTAAAGTCTTGTGATCTTTCCCTCACCCTCATGTTGTTCTGACACTGTATTATTTTTGTACTTCCAAGCTTTGTTTGATGAACAGACTCATATTTGATCGTATATAGTGTCAAAAAACTTGAAGTATGGTTTTCGTATATGGACAATATATATGATCCTTCTGAGAAGCCATTCTATCTCATATTGAGTTTGTCAGTATTTAGCCGTGTTCATTTCCCTTGTTGAAATAAACAATTGGGATATTCTCACTGGCCTATTGCATACGTCTTCACTGATGGGAAAATAACATGATGGTGAGTCAATGATATTTTTGAGTGAACTATTGGGATATTAGAAAACTGTATGCATGTCTAAAGGATCCGGATTAATTTTTGTTTTTGTTTACATCATTAGAGTTTCTTATAGCCGTTAATGAGCATTGTGTTGCTGTGGAGCAAATGAAAAATTTAATTGTTTTGTTTTAATAAATCAGCCCTTTCTAATATTATTGGATTATACGCAGCATAACGAATGTATTCGTCTGCAAGATTATGAGACTTATCTAACAATGTTTTGTCATGGTTGGAGCCATTTCAGGTCAGAGCA
Source organism: Opsariichthys bidens (assembly GCA_037194245.1). NCBI lineage: Eukaryota > Metazoa > Chordata > Actinopteri > Cypriniformes > Xenocyprididae > Opsariichthys > Opsariichthys bidens. Next base: position 9,459,034 of record CM074281.1, on the reverse strand, counting down.
CTCTGTGTGATATGATGTTGCTTTGCATGTTACAAAGCATATCTTAAAGGAATAGTTCACCCAAAAATAAAAGTTTGATCATTTACTTCATTCTTCAAAATTATCTTTTTGTTCCACAGAAAAAGTCATACAGGTTTGTAATGACATGAGGGTGAGAAAATAACAGAATTTTCATTTTTTTTCTTTCAACCAATCTTTAGTTCATATTTATATTGGATCAAATATGAATTTGTTACTTTGTTAATCCGCAACATCAATTTGTGTGGGTGATTCTTGTGTTCTCTTTTTGTTTTTGCAGTTTCCAAACTGGGCAGGAGGGACGTTAAGTGAATGGAGCCTTCTTCACATCTTTCTTCTGCTTTCGGTTTCTAATTAAAACTTGGCTGTAGAACCTTTTCCCGTCAAATGTTTTATGCCTTTCAGATGTTGAAAGTTTGGATTCTCTCCAGGACACTCACAATGGCTTCAAACACCTGAAAATTAAACCACTACTCTCTATATGCTCAAAGGGCGTTAATAAGTGGAAAAACTCCTGCTGTTGGAATGACACAGTGACCTGTAATGCATATTCATTAATTTTCCAATATGACATGGATTAACAATGGCTGCCCTTGAACTGTAGAGCATTCAGAAAGTAAGTAGCTGGACATGACTTACCCTGGAGGGGCTCATGTGTCAAAGAAAGTCTTCATCCCTCATGGCTATCCCCTTATCTTGAGATTACTTTTAGCTGTGATTTGTTTGAGCGTGATGGGTTTTGCCTGTCCCAAGAGCTGCCACTGCTCCGAGAGGAATGGCTTGACGGTAGTGCAGTGTTCCTCTCGCAACCTTGAGGAGATTCCCCCCAACCTTCCACACGATACTGTGTCACTTCAGCTGTCCTCCAATCATATAACCAAAATCCCAAACCAGGCTTTTAAAAACCTTCCCTGGCTCCAAGAGTTGGACTTGTCAAGGAACGCTATTGAAACAGTGGATGCAGGAGCTTTTCAAGGTGTCACGGAGAGCTTGCGGGCGCTTGACCTGTCCCATAATCACATGCAAAGCGTCCCCAAGGAGGCCTTTGCTCGGCTGCACGCCAAGATCAGCCTGTCCAACAACCCGTGGCACTGTGAGTGCACTCTGCAGGAGGTGTTGCGTGAGCTCAGGCTGGACCCCGAGACTGTGAACGAGGTGAGCTGCCACACCTCTGTTCAGGAAGAGTACGCGGGCAAGCCTGTCATCCAAGTCTTGGATTCAGGCATAAACTTTTGCAACTTCCACCATAAGACTACCGATGTTGCCATGTTTGTCACCATGTTTGGTTGGTTCACAATGGTTATCGCTTATGTCATCTATTACGTACGGCATAACCAGGAAGATGCCAGGAGGCATCTGGAGTACCTCAAATCTCTGCCAAGTAGCTCCCAAATTAGTAAGGACTTTGACACAATCAGCACTGTTCTCTAGCATCAATCAATGCAGTGTAGGAGTGAATGTGTTTGGCACAGTGACGATGGCACAACAGAAAGCCTTATAAGGAAGAGTGGGGCAAGATGTGTCATTTGCTGAAGTTGTCGTCTAGGGAAGGAGAAATGATGAATCGCTGATGAACACGTGAAGAAGTTACATTTCAAATATGTATATGAACATAAATGGGGGGAAAAGAAATCATTTTCAAAATGCACAAACCAATTCCAAAGTATTATTTTGCTGCACATTATTTACATTTGCATAAAAAAGAAATGCACTTAAGTATCTGAATATTTTAAATATTTTATTTTAAAAGTGTTTTTGTGCAGTTGGAACCAAATCTTACCAAATGCCAAAAATGTATCAAATGTATCTTTTTATTGATTTATTTTGCTTTCACATCAAATTCATTTTGTCTGCTGTAGATAATATATTTTTACATGCAAAAGAAGTTTAAGCCCATTGACGGACATTTCTGACAGTTCGTGTTTTCACGCTGTAGGGACGCTATTATGCCTCTTCTGAAAGAGTACAGAATATCAAAAACAAAACACGGGTGAAAAAAGCAGATATCAATGATAAAAGCATTGGTTATGCACATGTAAAATAATGCAATCAATAAACAGCATATAAATTAAACATTCCTAACTCCATCTATGTTTTGATCATCGTTCTGAATCTGATCCGGATGTAGTCTTTGAAAAAAAAAAAAAAAAAGCATGATTTTCTCAGCTGCTTCATGTCTCATGTTCAGATTTTCCTTTAAGAAAATATTCTGGAGGCTATGAAAGTTTTGTGAAAATGATCAAAAATACTAGTGGTGGCATGTAACTTAAAAAAAAAAAAAAAATGCCGGCAGGGAAAGAGTTAAATAAATGGCCCAGTTTGTTAGATTAAGGGCGTGACAGATTACCAACTGACACATCTTACCCCACTGTTCCCAAATTACAGTTTATTTGATTTGATTGTGAATGTTTTCAGTGTATTTGTACTCAATGAATGTGTTGACAATTGTTCCCTGATGCAATTCAGTGTTCCCATTCCCCTCAGTCGACCTACATAAGTCCTGGAGTCTCCGTGGTGGCCGCTTTGTGCCTCACAACAAGCTCTGCGGAAGCTCCAGTATTTCTGTAGGTGCTTAATTCAAGAAATAATGTGATTTGATTTATTAATTTGTATGCTAATGTAATGGTGTTTCAGAACCGAATATTAAATGCTGGAATAATGGGATATATTATTTTCATTCTTTTATAGCATTGACCAAGTAGAGCAAGTACAGAATCACTGCCAAAAAACATCAGTTAAGCTCTGCCTTGATAATTGGAAACTTGCCCCATTTTTGCCAGAGTTCTATATACTCAAGTGCCTGATCCTGGTACCTCAGCACCAATACACTGTGCATTGGGCATTATTTGGTTTACTGTCTCTCTGTTGTTCTACAATAATAATAATAATAATAATAAAAAAATCCTTTAATAGTGAGTGTTCAGTAGAACAGTGTCATTTCAAGTCCAGTGAAAATGTTGGTGTATTTTAAAGATTGCTCTTGGATCAATTTATGTATTAGGAAAATATCATGAGATGACATCCAAAATGGATTTGGTCACCTGTGCGTTAGTTAAAAGGGCTTGCAGGTTATATTTCATGTAGGCTAATGTGTATTTCTGTCCACATGTATCAGTTTTCCATTGTGATAAGACTTTCAGCAGTAGTGTGTATATCATAGAATCATAAAAAAATAAAAATGTTATTAGAAGGACTCTGCCTTCTTGCCTCGACTTTTCTATTCCTTTGTTGTTTAAGTTGCATTCAATTTAGTCTATGAATGAGCTTTTGTGGACATGTTCAGCAAACAAAAAATCGATAGCTTCGGGTCCTTGATTTTATTTACCTTTGTTTTGTGTGAGTACTAGGCACAAAACAATGGCTTGCAGAAATGTTTTTTGAACCTTCAGGGATTTCATGAGTAGTCATGCCACTGAGACTGGATATTATGATTGCTTTCCAGTCCAGGGTGTTCGAGGTCTAGCCACATGTGAGCCCGTAGCTCTAGATCAATAGGAGATTCATTACTTGTGGAAGGTTTGGAAAGCAGCAGTGAGCTTTAAGGCATGCTGTTCTGGGACTAGATGGCACCCTCAATTCAGTGGGGATTTATCAAGCCAAAGTATAAGTGAAAGTGGCTGTGTTTGTGCTGCTGTCTTCAAAGAAAACATTGAATGGGTGATCTGGACTGTGTAGCACTGAAGTGCTCCATAATGATTTTCTATATCTGATTGTATATAATCAAATGACCCTAAAGTTTGTAAATCCCCAAAGCACTGTTCATGACACCCTTGAGGTTTATCAATGTACCCTTTACCAGTCTTGATTTGTCGTTTATAACACATGGGATTTTGGATCAGTTTCCTCAACACCATAAGACTGTCTATATATATATATATATATATATATATATACATAAAAATTTGTTACATCCTGATTGTCTTCCAGAATTTCATGTACTAACCCATTGTTTAATTACTTGCTATATAAAAAGCCCATTAGCAAGTATTAACTCAATAAATCTTGACGGTGCTTATCTGGAGGCATTAGCAGGATATTAACTTAAATCTAGGAAAAGCTTATCTATTATCACATTTGGGAAATAAATGATTTATTATGTACATGATTTAAGGTATCATTTCTGCTGGGTTGTTTCTGATACTTAATGAAAAATTTGAATGTTTTAATTATCTCTTAAAATTGTATAAATCATTCATAGCAATAATGTTTCAGCAATTTTAGGAATGAACATCCTAATGCAAGAGTAAAAAAACTGGTGTTGGATTTTTTTTAAACAATTTCACTCAGAAGTTGCTTATACATTTCACAAAGAAATGACATTTTTGATTAAATGTGAAATATTGAAGTCGAAAGATTGAAATAGTATATTCTTGTAAAACATACTTAACACTAATTGTTTCATTTACAACATTTTTATAGTGTAATTTAGATGTCTAGATGAAGACATTTGCCATCTTCTACAACTTCGTGAGCTGCCTGTATAAATAAAAGTCCTTATGGAGAGCCTTTAACATCCATGATTCTTCTATGAAATTGCTCTGACCTTTTGGAACCTTTATTTTTAAGTGTACAGATAACATTTTAACCCTTAAACACATACCTCGGGTCTTTAGCGACCTGGGACGTCATTCACTACCCTGCTCCTCGTTCATTTTTTAAAGTTACTCCTCAATCTATTAGGAAATCACGAATTGAAAATGCGCTCAATGGAAACACGCCAGTTTCGCTAAAACTCCCATATATCGCAAAAAAGTTTTTACGATCGCAAGAGGTGGTTTTATTTAACAAAATCTTTCCAAGTTCCAAAAGGTAAACAAATGTGCTTTATTTTATTCTTTCGTAATTGTTGTTAAAATATCAGGAGCGTTTTATACCATTGCGGTAGAGATCCATCCATGTTAGGTATATCCCGGGTCACAAATGACCCGAATATGTAATGATGATTGGCGAAACATTTATGAATTTAAGGGTTAAGGTAATTTTAACACCACACTCTAGCAAATGAATCAATCGCCTGTTTCAGCAAGTTTTGGAACAGAGCCATTTTGATCAGCTCAATAACTCTTGATCTTGCTGAATATGTCGTGGGTGTGGCTGGCAGCTGTACTGTACATGACTGATTCTGTTGTTTTAATACATTTGATGTGATGGTGTTTTAGTTCTATAAATATTGTACCTGTGAGGCTAAAGCCTGTACAAAAGGAAAAAGACTTAGATGGCAGAATGGAGCTTATAATAGACTCCAAACACAACAGTTAGGATCAGACTACAACGCTATGTGACGTGCATTGACTTTTACAACAATACCGTAACCACAAAGCAAGAGGGTTGCATTCTCTTAAGGAATCATCAGCAATTTTCCAAACGTCATCACTGACCTAGTTCACCTCTGAGAGATGGATGATGTTTGAGCATCTCAGCATGGCTTATCCATCAGTCTCTGACAGCATAGATGATGGATGCTCTTTGTGCCATAAAATGACATGCAGTCAACTGGTCCAAAGACACATGCCTTACTGGTTTTTAACATTAAGTATTCTGCATGTTGAAATGGCCATGTGTTTATACTGTTCTAATGTATTTACCTTGACATTTCCTCGCAGGTATGTTTTTATTGATGAGAACATCTTTCATGTTGTTTAGCTAGACAAAAAATTTTGCAGTAAGTTTCACATTCAGTGAGCTCAAAAATAAAGAATCAATTTGTTTTTACTTTCTTTTCTGGCCATCTATTACAATAAGCTAAGACTTCATGAAAAACCGGGCCACAAAAACATATTTGAAATGAATAAAGAAGAATAAAATATTGACTAGACACCCCCATGTGTTCAAGCATAATACCGCCTGAATACGAATTATTTTTATTGATCTCAGTTTAGCACTTTCATATGATTAAGCGCACCTTTTAAGAGGATATTTAAAATAGTATTTTGTTAATTAGAAATACTGAACCAGAGCTTTTTATAAACCACTTTTCATGAGCTATTCATACTAGCTGGCAGGAGTGTTTTTCTAAGTGGAGCTCACAGCACTTAGGACACATTAGAGATTTATTACCTTTTTTTTTTTTTTTTTTTCATCTGCTCTAGATTGTCATTTGCAGAAGTGTAATCTTTGCTTGGCCATGCGTCCTCCCACTGAGATGTTTATTTGTTGGTGCTCTTTCACCACAGGGGTAATCTGTGCCATCCAAACAATGTTTTTCCCCTAGATTGGTTGTACTGAGCCTCCAGCATTTCTCTGACAATTCTTAGTAATAATTCAAAAAGCTCCAGTGGGTATATGTTTCTATTTACGGTTTCGGTTACAGTACCAGTCAAAAGTCTAGACACATCTGCTCATTCTTTATATAAATATTTTCCACATTTATATAATTGCACTGTCTAGTGAATAATAACCCTATTAGCAGCCATAACACCCTGAAGCCCAAGACTGGTTGTTCAAGCTAAGCAGGGTTGAGCCTGGGGTTGGGAGACCTCCTGGGAAAACTAGGTTGCTGCTGGAAGAGTTGTTAGTTAGGCCAGCAGGGGGTGCTCACCCTGTGGTCTGTGTGGGTCCTAACGCCCCAGTATGGCGATGGGGATACTATGCTGTCAAAAAGCACCATCCTTTGGATGAGACGTTAAACTGAATCCCAGGATGTCTTTCGAAAAGAGTAGGGGCGTAACCCTGGCATCCTAATCATCCCCATGCACTGATTGGCTTCATCACAAGGTCTCCTCTCCACCAATAATTTGGTGTGTGGTGGGCGTTCTGGCGCAATATGGCTTCCGTCGCACCATCCAGGTGAGTCCTGCACATTGGTGGTGGTTGAGGAGATTCCCACTTCCATATGTAAAGCGCTTTGAGTACCCAGAAAAGCGCTATATAAATGTAACAAATTATTATTATTATTCTTATTACAGCATGTATTACATCTAACAAATAATAACACTAGAAACAACATGCCACTTGAAGCCTTCTGTGTCAAAATTTCTTCAAGGGTCTAATTTTATCTTTTTACTTCAAAATAAAAACTATAACCTTTACTCCACAGATCTAAAAACTTTAATGTGTCCACAAATCCCTCATTGACAAATAAACACAAAAAGCTTTGATTTTCAACATGATACATTGTCATAGATCACTATTTTCCAGAGACACAAAATTAGATCAATTAAGTTTCAACTAAATTTGAATGACGAATTTACAAAATGGCATAGCCATTCATCAAAAGTGCTGAGATCAAATTTAAGAAGAGAGGGCATCTTACCCCAACAAAAATATATTTCAAAATGTGGAATGTGTTTTTTTTTTTTTTTTTTTTTTACTACTGTTACTTCATTATAAATCAACATTCTGATTTGAAGGGGGATAGTGAAAAAGAATAAATTTTTGTCTTTTTCATGTTTTAAAATTTTCAAAATCCTTACACTTTATTATAAATTTCATCTTGAATCAGACATTTTCAGTGTAGTCTCAGACACGCCACTGCTTGTCCTTTGACTGCTCTGCTGTTGCTTTGTCATGTGATCAATTAATGGTGCAAATGCAATTTTTGTTTGCACAAAATAATGGCAACATTTACCTCCCTTAATGGCAGCACTAACATCAGTCTCTTCACTCATTATCTATTATAACACCGCCAAGCCATCCTGTCATATGTACTAATTTAGGAGAAGGAATGTGACCCTCTACCTCAGTCTGTGTTAGGTTGTTCTTTCTGGCCATTAGCCACATGTGCCATCTGTTCATAACAATATAAACACTTCTAGATGAAACCCCCTGCTTCTTCTTCCTCCAGCGCACAGCCTTTTGTCCTTGTTCTGTTGCTCTACCTTTACTGCCGTCATTTCCCTCCGATGGCATTCAGGTGTAATGCGTGTGTCGGTTGGAGACACAGTCAGGCAGCGCCCATGCTGTGCCCCTTCTGACCCCACCTCCCGCTAGACTTGCTTTCCATTCACCTTCATTCACGTATGTATGAATGCCATAGACCATCATATCTTCTTCTTCGTGTTCATTAGTGGGTCCAAAGTAATTTCTAAAATGCATGCTGAGACTTATGCACGATCATTTTATTGTGAAGCTGTTTACTTTATTGTGAATTAAATCTCAAATGTTTCATAGTCACTCTCTTTTCAAACTATCTGTCCTCATCTAAAATTCATGAACAGAGGTCAGGGTTTCTTCATTGTATTATTTGTATGATCCATTTAAAAGACACATGATGCCAGTGATTGACTTCCATTCAAGTCCCACCCCTGTATAAATTGGATCTGGAAATCTGCACCTATATAACTAGTTTTTGTATAAAAAGTTTTCCTGAGAACTAAATAGGATTTTTTTGAATGTGATGCGTGACTTACACGAACAGCTGTAAGAACATTATCATCCCCTTTTTTTTTTTTTTTTTTTTTTTTTTTTTAAAGGAAATGAGTTTTCCCGTTGGCATCTGATGCAAAACGAATGCATTTCTCAACGTGCTCACAGTCTTATTTTGATGGAATAAGTGTAGCAAATTTTAGCTCAAAAGAAATATGAATAATTATTACAACTTATATTAATATTAATAAAATTTTTGATGGATCATAATTAATAGAATTAACGTAGTAAAAATCATTTTACAGTCAAATTAACCGGTTGTCCCAGGACACTTGGTTAATTGTTTTATTAGTTTAAGAAATGTTTCATTTCCTGGTTATGGGAAATGACATTCTTCTTACTACACTACTAGTACTACGTAGTCTTAATCAATCTGTGATTAATCTGCATCCCGTATATACTCATGAAAATGAACAAAACTTCGCATGTAACATGCAATTAGACTATTAACACTTTACTAACACACTTAAACAACACTTAAAACTCACACACATTCACACACACATACACATGTACCACGTAAAAGAGAAGAGAAATGCAGAATACAGGATAGCAAGATATAGCATTGTAAGAAAAGTCAACAGATCAACAGCCTTGAGCAACCATCAGTTTTTTAACCATCAGTTTAGTTTCTACAAAACCCTTAAAAAAAGGTTAAGGATACTTGATGTATCAAAATAATGAGACTAAGTGTGTACTCGCCCATTGTCGCCCATTTGAATCTTTTGCAAGGCTGATTTGATCTTGTTTGAGGCTCCTTTGATGTTGTCTTGATGATGAGAGAGAAGATGAGAGAGAGAGTTGGATGAAAGACAAAGACAAAGAATGGACCTGGCATTGGGGTGGGGGGGGGGGCTAGCTCAGCGTTCATTTTTCAGCGTTCACTTTCATTTTCTCAGTACCCAGAGAAGAAGGGGGTTTGAAAGAGTTATCTTTTTTTTTTTAAAGTGTGAAGATGTCACACCCAGATGTCACACCTTACTGAGCCAAATCTTCGTTCCTTCTTGTTCCTTCGGAGGAGGACTTTGTTCTCTTTCTTTGAAGAAATTTAAGATATGGATAGATGAGAGATATTTGAAGAGAAGCAAGCCACCTTGAGATTATTATAGTTATTTGATGTGTCAGAAAACAAAATGTAAATAAAAATTAACAGATTGAGAGCGAAGATTGGAGAGAGAAGAAGACCCAACCCATTGGAGTCATTAGTTAGTCATAATAGCAACTGTGCCAACTCTGAAACAAAGAGAAAAAAGAGAGATTAAAGAAATACATCATACATAATAAATAAAAGGAAAAAAAAGAAAGGGAAAAATTGGAAAACAATTTAATACTTGAGTGGTTATTATATATATATATATATATATAATATTATATTATTTTTCTAAATGAAATGAACAAAAGTCACAATGAAGTCAGAGCACATTCTTTAATAAAAATCCAACTTTGTAAAACCCTATCAGAGGGTGGGTTTCCAGGAGGGAGAGGGTTCCAGAGTTTCAGGTTTTTTAGTTATTATTTATGTATTATTTTTTTTCATTATTTCTTTTCAGTCTACATAAGATATAATTTTTTGACTGTGACAATTGTAAGAGATTGTTGTCTTGCATATCTTGTTTAAATCTGTCTTTCTTTGAGGGAAAAAAACAAACCAACATCATTTGTGACGCAGTGACCTTTATAAGGCATTAATTTGGGCATTGCTGATTTAAATGATAAGCCTTTTGTTGTTTTTATTTTTTAAGTACCCATTTTTGTGGGGGCGGTATTTAAAATTCTCAGTTATTTTTGCATATGTGTGTCAGTGTGTTCACATTTACCTTGGTTCCTGCCTTTATTTTTTATCATGTGTTGATTAGACGGCTGACAGGCCTCATTTGTGGTTTTGTTCGGATGCAAAAATGATGTGCTGCATAAAACGAACCCTCGCTGGTCTAGAGAACATGCATAAGATCAAAAAGACCCTAATGGGCATGTATGTGCACTCTTTTGTTTTCTCAAGCTCCTGTTACATTAATGGAGCTTCTTTCATGTGCTTTCCCATACACTGCATTTTTTTTTTCTCAGAGCATAGAGAGCTCTCTGTGTTGATTTCCTGTAGAGGTTCGAGGAGCTTTAGTATTCTAGAATTTGAGTCAAAGCAATAATGCAGCCAAAAAGGGAGAAAAAAATCATTTACTCACCCAAATACCACTCTAAACCTGCTTCAAATCTATAAAACACAAAGAAATTTCAAAGAATTGTCAATGCATAAGAGAACTGGAGCTTTCAAGCTTCAAAAATTATGCAAAAGCACCATAAAAGTGGTCCCATTAACTATATTGCAAATGTTCTATGGCCGGTTGGTTGCACGGTTGCTTCTGTTAGCCATCAATTTTTTTTTCTTTAAAGCTTTTTTCCTCCTTTAATTTTCTAAACATAAAGTTTATGCAACTGGCCCCTGAAGTAATACAATAGCTTTTGCGTGAGGAATGAATCTTAATTAATCGCTTTATTCAGTTCACAAAATGATTCATATATTAAAATGACTGATCCAATTCTCATGTTTCAATGAAAAATGAGGGGAAGATTATTATCAAGTAATGTCTTAAATTTTAAATCACAAACCTTCAGAATATCCACCTTATTTTTCAAAACTGAAGTAATTTTTTTTCTTTGAATGAGCGAGACTTCTGATTTATTAGCCGCGACAGGGAAATAATGAGAAAAATGTCAAAGTGCAGTAAACTGTAAACCTGTATGCGCTACAAACCAGCATGTTTATAATTAAGATAATTCATTAAAATAATATGGTATCTAATTCCAGTTTGGAATATCACGCAGCATAACGAGCTGTTTTGTACAGCTAAAAATAACTGGAAGCCAATGACACCGGAAGCCAGACACATTAAATTTACAAATGACCATGCCTGCTCGTAACTGAAAAATAAGGTGGATAGAATATAGAAAACGCTCTAGACCCTATTTAGTTGCGTGGAAAGTAACAACCAGTAAAATTCTTTAATTGTGTATACAGAAGAAAATCATATCGATTGACTTCAGAGTGAGTAAATGATCTATTAAGTTAAATAATTAAGTCTATTTCCTCGCGCTGATGGAAAGGCTCATCCGTTGACGACATCAGTTAATTTAGACTGCATTGAGACTATTTGTGTGATTCAGCATGTCACACCAACTCTCACCCTCTCCCACCACCTCCTCCTCAAACAGGCGGTCAGTCTGTCTTCACATTCACAGAGTGCGTGAGAGGGAGAGTGGGACTGCTATTCAAGGTGTCCACAGAGTATTATGTTCTTTAATCTACCTCTGTACCGCAGGGCCACCTCAAAGAAATTCAAAAGAGAAGATATCGACAGTACAAAAATAAGACAAAACAAATATTATGTAATATGAAATTAAATAGTACGGCAACTGGTTTTATAAAGTATCACTGTCCAACAGCAACAGTGGATACAGGAGGCAGCTTCTCTTTTGCTTCCCTCAAGGCCGTTGTGTTCTCATTGAAGTCCTAAAGTATAGTGTATGATTACTGCACATATAATATGTGTATATGTTTTGCTTTAGATGTTCTAGTCAATAATATGTAGGTTAGTCTTTGCAAGAGAAATATTATTTTCTTATGTGTATTCAATCAATGCTACGGATTATACATGATTAATTTTGTTTATCTTACATGATTTACATAGATTTCCTTATATGATTTTTTTTTCATAACCTTGAAGAAAATCATGAGAAAAAAACGAAATTTGATCGTTGACATATTGAAAACAGATTTCCTATGCTTTATTGTTTTTAAGATAAGATGTTTCTGACAGGAGACTGATGAAAGGAAGACAGTAACAAAAGATGAACAAACTAAAAGTCCTTGACAATGAAACTAAGACAGACTAAACAATGTAATTGTGACAGAAGGCCCCCCCTACAGGAAGGCGGGTGAACATGGGGCTGGTGAAGGATTAGAGAATAGAAGCGATGGTGGTAAGAGAAACCAATGCGGCAATGATATTCTCCTTCACTGCTCCCTGCTGGTGGAATGATCTCCCTACTTTCATCAGGAGCGCAGAATCCCTGGCAATATTCAAGAGACAGCTGAAAACTCACCTCTTCCGTGAACACTTGATCCCCTCATTAAAAAAAAAAAAAAAAAAAAAAAAAAACCCTTTCCTTCCCTTTTCCCTTCCTACTCTAGCTTATGGTACTGAGCAATGTATGAAACTTGTATTGTGAGCACTTCCTGTGTTATTTGCCAATTCATGAAGAATCGCTTGTTTGTTTTCCTCACTTGTAAGTCGCTTTGGATAAAAGCGTCTGCTAAATGACTAAATGTAAATGTAAAATGATAGAGTGAGGAGCCAGGGAGGCGAGCATAGAGGCAGGTAGTGATAAAGGCCACAGCCAGGATGAAAGTCCACGGTGGAGCTGACGGAGGATGACTGATGGAAATGTAGCCAATGGAAGTGAAGACCAGGGCGCAGATGGACCAGGTGATCCCAGAGGCTAAGGAAGAGCAACGAGGCGACGATATGGAGCCAGAGTGCCTGAGGTAGAGCCGGTGTGACTGAGGACCAAGTCGGAGTCCGGTTGAGAAGGGCTGGAGAGAAGGAGCGCAGCGGACCTCTAGTGAGTCCGTGGGACAGGTAGGGAGACGTCAGACCAAGGCAAAGCCGGAGGGACAAGGGATCCCGGTAGAGCTGTAACGATGATGGTATCTGAAGGAGCCAAGGTGAAGCCGATGGAGCGAGGTAGAGTGTTGGGATCTGCGGTTGGAGGTGGAGCTGGGGGATCCGCTTGCTTGGGCGACCCTATTGACCAAAATACCTAAGGCAGATCCACACAACAGAACGGTGTTTGAGGAGAAGTCAAGGAGCTGAAGGGAATCAGCGGAGACGGGGCTGACGGATTGGCTGAATAAGGATGTGGAGGTGGGACAGGGAGGCTGGAAAGGGGGATCAATGACGATGACATAGACTTTGCACCATGCGACGAAACAGGCTTTATGCTGGGCAGGACCTGCAGTGATGAAGACGACTGGAGATTCAAAAGAATGCCCAAATCCAATTCTTCAAAAGAACCAGCAAATGTCAGTGACAGCTCACCCCCAGTGTTGGGATGGTGGGCGGGGTTTTCCTCCAAACCCTCGAACTCCACCATTAATCCCATGAAAACACATGTTGTTGCCGCCTCCCACACCTGGTCAGACTCACATTGGGGCTTGGGCTCTGGGGCGATGGTTGTCTCTGTCCTTGTCTCAGGCTCTGGCTTGTACATCGTTCAATAAAGTAAACTCATGTTATCCACAATGACAAAACATTGTGTAATACCCAGTAAACACTGTTCGATTTTGGGCTGTACCAGACAAAGATGACCAATCATAATGATTTCTGTGGTCGTTACTCCTTAAAAGTGATCCTACGTCATATAGTGAGAGAAGTACAAAGACGGTCTTGCGACCAAAGATACCCTGTGTTAATTTTTCAAGGGTGTCAGAAATTTAGCATCATCATTTCCAGATCCATTTCGTACAGTGTGATTTTTAATGATCTCATAGGATTGCTGTAGCAGGCATAACACAACAATACCTGACACTAACCATGGTGACAAATGACTGGTGGGAACAAAGAAACACAAGAAACAGGTCACATAAGATTGGCAAACTATAAGTCCCTGAAAATGAAACTAAGACAGATTTCGGTGATTGCATCACTGCTCAGGAAATCTAATATAACTCATTATAACTAATAATAATAATAATAATACCATTCTAATTATTTGGAATGTTTAAAAGAACAAACTTCATTAGCCTTATATAGATGTGCCTTTCTTTTAATAAGTAGTATTTTAATAGATAGATAATAGATCATTATACTTATATACAAAAACAGTTCTGACATGAAACTCTAGATAGCGCATGCTAATCTGTCCTTTAACTCAACCTGCTCGTAATCACATTGTTATCTATAGGGCAAAAATGCTTAAGTATTTACTTTTACAACAGGAGTGGGAGACTCATTGCAGTGTGGACACCTCTTTGATATGGAGTGAATCCTGAGATTACTACAGGCTGAGACGAGTGAGCGGTTTTTGCACACTCTCGTGGCCATATGTTATTAATTATCAATTATTAATTTATTAAGTGTTTATGCTGCCATGAGGACCGGAGGTGCTTTGCCCACTGCGGAGTGTAGGGAGTACATAATGTGGGATTCACTCTTAAATTGCATTGATTCACACAACCATTGCATGGGACAGAGATTTGATATGCCAAAGTAGTAACACATTAGCAATGTAAACCTAGCTGTTTCACAGTACATTGCTATTCCCATGGTGGAGACATTGCTTACACAGCATCTTTCATCAAACAATGCTTATTTGTTTTTACAGTCTTTGATGTCGGAGCAAAATACAGCGATACATATCAAGTTATACAGCAGCAACAAGCCATTTATGTAAGGTTACTGTGACTAGCGGACAGGAGAAAATGTATAGCATTTAACCGGTGCTCACTTATTTGCTCATCTTTCAACAACACTTTTGCCCAAGGCTGATGTGTGTGTGTTTCGGGCTGGGAGTACACTAGTACACATAGAGCTGCACTGGGAGATGCTTCACGCGCCTTATATGCACCTAATGGCATCCCACATTGTCTAAGGACTAGATCTGCTTTTTTATTTTAAAATTATTTGCCAATTATTACTGTAAAGCCGCTTTGCCACAATTTGCATTGTAAAAAGCGCTATATAAGTAAAGGTGACTTGACTTGCTTGGGGGAATACTGTGTAGACAGATCCAGTCCGCCAAGAAGCATATGCCCCATTTCTCATCCTCAAACTAAAGGGCCAGACACGCACAGCTAGCATACAAATGGTTCTTATGGATCTTTCTTAGCAGCAGTAGTACTTTGGGGGGGGGGGGGCTCCTGCGTGTTGGGGGAATTTCTGATGTACACTTGGCTTGTATTGTTCAAATATCATGTCACCTGCTCAGTTTGGGGCTAATTCTTGTACGTTATATTGTACAGCAGCAGCGTGTCGTGTTTGCATTGGCAAGTCTTGTACATGCTCTGCAGCAATAAAAGCAGCAGCAGCAGCAGATCTATTCCGCCAAAACCAATATATTGTCAACATTGTCATGCCCTTTACCATGTCAAACACTCCGAGAGTTGTCATGACAGAAATATAATTATTTTTTTCATAACTATAATTATGTATATCTATTGAATATAACAGATCATATAAAATGTTATATATAAAAAATATTATTATATTAATTGCTTGTTGGAAATGTAAGGTAAATGGTATTCTGTGAGAATTGGAATTGGAATATAAATGAACATTTGCCACCTAATTTCAGAAGTCCAGCACATGCCACAGTGGTACCTTATACATTCATCTTGCTGGAACGTACACAGAAGCATTTGAAATTCAATCTGTAAAGGTTTTATCGATTTGTTTTGCGAGTAATAAAACAACATAGGGTACTGGTTATTCAAGGGTTGTGTACCTTGTTTGATGCATGCATTTAAGCCCTAAACTCTCATGCATATAAAGAGGATACCATTTGTATTTTGGGATTTGATGGGAGGCTCTGTTTGCATAGATTCAAGAGACCGAGAAAGTGAATCATTATTAAAAGATGTTATTAGCCTGGTATTCAGCAGTAAATCCATTCTGTGCCTAACTTGGCAGGGGGAGCTTCATCTAGGGAGATTAATGACATGCTGTAGGCATAGTGAAAGTGTTACACTTCCTTGGCTGTAGATTTCAGAAGCACAAGAATAAATCAATACTGTCCACCCAAAACACTCAGTTTGAAAATGCCCTCTGTCAGACTGGGCTCATCTAATGTTCTGCCTACTGGGTAAAGGAGTCTTCCATCCAATAACAAGACTAATGCACTTTGAAGAAAAGAGTGACTTGCTTTGGTGAGGTGCCAACGTATTAGCGATAAAATCAGCTTTACAGTGCCTTGACACTGTGTGTCACAGGGCTTTGGCTCTTAGCCGATTGTGAATACAGTATTAAACTCAGATGCATGGTCTTATTTGCATTTTTTACTAATGAAAGTAAAATCTCCTGTTGTTCTATCCCATCTAATTATGACAGGCTCCTATCCCATTATTTCCCTCCGGCGTAAAGCTAGCATAAAGCTAGTTTTGACTGGTTCATTTCTGCAGGTAGATGCATGACGTAACAATACCATTATAGAGGGAAAGCATGTTTTTTTTTTTTATTATTCGTGGAGGGAAACATTGAAGGCAGCAAAGTTCATTTTTAAGATCCCTCTAAAGAAAAAAGCATAATAAAGCCTATATATTGCTTGCCTTTTTTTCTTTTTTTTGCAAGCAATAGAGCAGTTAAATACATGAATAAAATAATAATAAAAAAAATATTGTTTGTGTATCTCATTGGAATCTGATCTAAAATTATTGCTGTCCACGTTGTTTTGATATGCACAAAAATTGTATTTGGACAGACAGTCTGAACATAGCCTATGTGAAGCGTCAATAATTCTAGAACAGATTCGAATCGAATTCACAATCAATCACATTTGGACTGACAGTGACTAAAAGTCTTTGTAACAAAACTTCTGATTGCGATCTAAAGTGGATTAATAATGAAATGAGCTGAACTATATTACGTGCAGCTTTTTATATTAGCTAATAAACCAAAGATCATAACATTGTATCTTAAGCATTTTTTTTTAATTATTAATTATTAATTATTATATATATAATATTTAATTATAAAATTCCCCACATCACATGAAAAACACATCCCAACAATATATTGTTGTTATCATCAATGGTAACACTTTACAATAAGGTTCATTAGTTAACATTAGTTAACTACATTAAATACATTAAATACATGAACTAATAATGAACTGGCCTTATTAATCTTTGTTAATGTTAATTTCAACATTTACTAATACATTATTAAAATCTTGCACTGTGAACAAACATGACAAACGATGAACAACTGTATTTTCATCAACTAAGATTAGTAAAGTAACAAAGGTATTGTTCACGGTTAGTTCATGTTAGTTAATACAGTAACTAATATTTAACTAATGAAGCTTATTGTAGTGTTAACTCGTCTAGTTATTAGTATCATGTTTCATCTGTACAAACATTTCTATCTGTTAGTCATGTAAGGAGACAGAATGCAGAGGTGTAGGGGATTTTTATCATAGAAGTGTGCGAGTTATGAATATGTAACATGAGTAACAGATCAGTAGCGAATAATCTAAAGCTCTATTCGGATGGAGTTAGTTTTACAAGGGTAGATGGAGTAATGTAATATTAGTGGCCAATTTGCACTGGATAAGAAATCTTAGTAAAACCACCAGAAGTGAGAGGAGCAACTTGTTTTACGCACCGCCGTTACTTTCCTGTCAGCATGTGCGTATTACGTATAACCAACGCTATCTCACTACCTATTAGTATATTTTACGAGGTGGCAAATTCATACAAATTCGTACGAATTCATATGACTAATCCCAGTGACGTGTAGGTTTAGGGGTGGAATTAGGGGTAGGTCATTATGAATTTGGCAACATATGATTTAGCAAAAAATGTATGGATTAGTACGAGTGATGACGAATTAGCCACCTCGTAAAATACGTACAAATTGCCGTGACATTGGGTTGGTATAACCTATAACAGTTAGGTCCATTCAAACGACTTATAAATTAAATGAATCAAATTCTGATTGGATTCTGTTGGTAATAGGCACTTATAAGCTACGTGCACTTCAGAGTGTTCTTACGTGGTTTATGTTATTATGTGTTGCACAGTCAGCGTCACTGTGGAACCAGGTAGTGGGTGTGGCCAAAGCAAAAGTAACCAATAGAAACAAGCCTTTCATTCTGGTGCTTAGAATGCCAAGAATTTTGTTAACAATTACTTTATTTTTGTAATTAATACAGTCTTAAGATGGCTTTTTATTTGTATTATTTTATTTTTTAATCTCGATATAGTTATTTTTGCTCAAAACCACTTTATTTGCTTAAAAAAGTCACAAAAGTAATTCCAAATTAATGAGGCCCATTGTTTGGTGGTATATGCCGTGTCTAAAATAATCATTCTGAAGTCTTCTCAACCCATTGTTATTTTCTTTAAATCCCCAATCCCAAGCACTGAAATGCATTCAAACCTTTGTAACGCTTTCAAGATGGCAAAATGTAATTTTCTTCAGTAAAGTGACAGAGTTCAGAAAAACCACGCTGTTATCCATCTTGTATGTTTGATTGTTTCACCCCAAAGTGCATACTGAATTAATTTTTAGATGAGCTCTTGATCAGATGTTTTGTTGAAGTTTGTAGTGTTGTTTTCAAGAGCCTTCGGGACTGTGAATTAATTTTGGTCCATCTGTCGTGTTAAATTTTTCATTGTCTTGATGGAGTCTTAGAGGTGTTGTTCGTTTTGACAAGAGTAGATTACAAATCTAATTGCATCTGCTCTCGGGATTGGCTCGCAAGTGAAGTGCTCTGTAGAGTCATTCACTCCTTGCAGTTTCACATGGTCTGTTCAGGGTGCATTAGTTCAGTACTCTTTGCTTTGAATCGGCTCGTGGATGCTATACTCATATTGCATATAGAGAGCAACAGATTTTAAAGTAGAAAAAAACTTAGTAGCGAAAGCTGTGTTTGAGCAACATATGAGGGAATTCTCAAGGGAATGGAAACTACACTCATGTTTGGGTTAGTTTACTCAAAAATGAAATTTATGTCATTAAGTATTCAACTTCATGTCGTCCCAAACCCAGAAGATCCTTTGTTCATCTTCTGAACACAAATATTTTTGAGGAAACCTAAGGAAATCTGAACCACACATAGGCAAGACGTCATTGCACCTTTTGAGGTGACACTGTTAAAATAGTCAAGACAACTACAATAGTTCAAACTTAATGTTGTTAAATGACAGGAATACTTTTTGTGAGCCAAAACAAAAATATTGAGTTTAACAATTTGAACTGTTGTCATACGCAGTTGACGTAGTGAACACGGCGCTTCCGTATTTACGTCCAAACGCCGATTCATTTTAATTTGTGTTCCGAAGATCAAAGAAGGAATAACGGGTTTGAGACGACATGAGGGGGAGTACTTAATGACAGTTTGGGTAAACTAACCCTTTAATATAGCTGATCAAATTTAAAGGGATAGTTCACCCAAAAATAAAAATTCCGTTAGCATTTACATTTAACCTGTTTAAAATGATGACAGAATTTTTATATTTGGAAGAACTATCCCTTTAATGTTAGAAACAAGGTTATTTAACTCTGAACATTATGAAGATATATAGGTGCTCTCCAACATGATTTGGAGTGACCTGAATCTTTAATTATCTTTCTTGAACTATGCCAGATGAACAAAGAGGTCGTAATCCAGGGTCTAAATTATATGCTCTTTATAGTCTTGTTCACTTTGTGTCTAGATATATAGAAGGGGGTGGGGTGGAATAGGATGTTGTTATGTGACCTTTAGCATGCACTACTTAAAACACTGGTCACGTTTCAGAGCATACAGCCGATTAAGGATCCTATGTTTCTGGTAGTTGCTTAGAAAATGTTCCAATTATGATGAATAGAGGGAGTTTTATTGTGTCTTTAGAGAATTGGTCTTTCATTATGGACTGTCTTTTACAAGTTAAAGTACGTGCAGTCTATAAAAGTTGGTCTTTGACAAAGAATTATTCTGCAGTTTAAACATTAGATGGATACGAGCAATAATGAGATTAATATTTCAATATTTTAAATTTATTTTTGAAACCATTTAAATTCATCAAATCATACTGAATCATGTGCATTTTTGCTTTTTTGTCCTTTTTGAGTTTGACAGACACAATGAACAGTTGTTACACTGAAAAAACAGCATACAAATGCATGACGGCAAGTAAATAATGACACATTTTATTATTATTATTATTATTATTATTTGGTTGAACTATTCCTTTATTGTCTATTGAGCTATAAAGTCCAACCTTGGTATTATTTTTTTAAGGATGGCTTCTGGCTAGATTTTGAGATTGGTACAGTATGAGTGAACAACATTGCTTTACATCGTCTTGATTGTTCTACCCTTCATGATGACCCCGGTTGAGACAGACTGCATAATAGGTTTAAGTGAGCCAATTGTTGGAGAACGGATGTAATTGGAACAGTGAAGCGCAGCGGTCAGCGTATGGCCCTGAGAAGCTGGAAATACATACAATCAGAGACACTTCAGTAATTTCAATCTAAAAATTTCCCCATGATTTTCTGCTCCTTGAGCTAAATAAATATATGCTGAATGTCTGCATCATGCCAAAGATGTTTGTCATTATTGTAATGGAAGTCATTTTTATGCACTGTAATCATATAGAGTTAAAAAAAAAAAAAAACATAAGATATCTCCAAAGGTGCTCTTTGGTAGGGAACAGGAGCATCTTCAATTCGACACCATATTACTATGCACTCAAAAAAATATTTATGTCTAAACATAAGTTTTATGTAATTTAATTACATAGCAATTTTCCATCCATTTGGGTTACATAGTTTTAACATAAACAAAACATATAAACTTAATGTGATTCATATTTCTCAGTCATATGTAAATGAAATAGATAAGATTTATGTAATAGTTCACAGAAAAATTGCCAGGTTAAAGTACTGTTGAAGCAGTGTCAGAGTTAATGAAATCATTAAGTGATGATTGAACATTAATGATGAACGCCTGCTGTTAACAAGCAGAATCACTGAAGGACAGAGAAACACAAGAACTACCACTGATGAAATTAACTGAAGATAAAAGACATTTAATCTCTCACTATTCATATACTCAACTACTACATAAATCTTACCTATTTAATTTACATATGACTGACAAATATGAATCACATTAAGTTTATTGGTTTGTTTATGTTAAAACTATGTAATCCAAATGGATGGAAAATTGCTATGTAATTAAATTACATAAAACTTATGTTTAGACTGAAATATTTTTTTGAGTGTATAGTAAGTCAAATGTAGCCTGCCGGTACTTAAATTGGTACTAAGTCTAAGTACTAAGATTTGGTAACACTTTATTTTACAGTGTTACATATGTTACATGTATTTACTGTAGTAATAACTACAAATTATGCTTAATTAAATGCAATTAACCCTAAACCAAACCCTCATCCTAACCCTTACCCTAAAGTAAGTACATGTAGTTAATTGTCATTACTCAGTACTTAAATGTATAATTACACTATAATAATGACACCTTAAAATAAAGTGTAACCCAAGATTTTTCAGTGAATATCGACCATTTGTTTCTCACTCAAATCTGAAGTTGTACAGTCATTTTCACGGTGTTTTTGATGCCTTTTTGGAGCTGAAAAAGAAAAGAGTTGTTTGAAGATGAAAATGTAGTGTACAGGTTTATAATCACAGAATTGTCATGTTTGGATTGCATTGATGGGCATTCCAACAGCGTTCCTGTAGGAAAATTAGAGACTGATGAAACGTCAGTGAGTTATTGAAGATTTCTGCTATTTATACTTCCTGTCTCCTCATAAGCGGTGGAAGGGCCCCGCTAGGAAGATTTGCATGTGTGGAAGCAGCTAATGGGCCAGCCATTCTCTCTCTCTCTTATAGTTACGGCAGACATCTCTCCTTTCCTACCTGTGGGCACTGGGAACTCAGATCGCTTTGATTAATGCTTCTCAGCATGAGGCATGACCCACTCTACCCATATGAAGCCAATCTGAATCAGTTCACATCCTTCTTCCAGCTGGGCCTAAATAGTGTCTATGTACGTTGTCACACGGCCCCTTGAGATTTAATTGCAACATTTGTGCAGTAACGAATACAGGTAACTAGAGCAACAAATATTTCAGCACCAGCTCAACCTCTTTTAGCTGCTGCTCGGAACATCCAGATCTCGGTTATAACAGGCTTTGCAAAGATTTATGGCAGAATATTCTACTACTTGCAGTTGACCTGCAAAGCAATAAATCAGTTTTGCCAGCTTGTAATCTCTGCTAGATCTCTTTTCTGGTACATACAGCTAGTCTAACACACAATGTATACTAAAAATACTGGTAAAGGCCAATCTGGTTGAATATAAAACCATGCATTTCATTCAGTCACTCTCCCAACTCCCTGCTTTTTGTTTCTGCTGCAGACAATTGTACAAATCATCTAGAAATTGAGGCTAATTAATGGGCACACAGAGACAGTAGAGAGACATTCAATTCATGAATTATCTTTTCGATTGGTGTGTAATAATGTTATCTAAAGGGGTCATGGTCAGGAAGCCTGAAAATGCTTATGAGCCTAAGGTGCCCTTGGCATTGATTTTTCCGAAATTATTAATTGAATTGGATTCAAAGTAATGACTCACAGAGCCAAAAACGTGTTTCAAGAGTAGACAAACAAATTTTCATCTGAACAACCTAATAAGATCTAATCTAACTGAAGTGGCAAACTAAATACCTGAAAGCCGACTGCTTTTTTAGCTGGTGTGACTACAGTACCTGTCGCCTTATAAAGTGGAGGAACAGAACAAATTATAAGATGTTGTCATTGCAAAAAATAAAAACGTAAACGTAGCTTTATCAAAATATACACTATCATTCAAATGTTCAGGTCATTATATTTTTTAAAGACATTAAATAAGCAAGAACGCATTTCACAAGTGACGGTAAAGACGTATAAATCTATTTCAATTTCAAATAAAAGCTCTTTTTCATCTATTAATCAGTTTCTACAAGAATATTAATCAGCACAACATTTTTCAATATTGATGAGTTTTTTTGAGCACCAAATCAGCATATTAGAAAGATCATGTGACATTGAAAAATATTTAAATAGAAAACGTTTTTTTAAATTGTAATAATATTATTTCACAACATTATTATTTTACTATTTTTTTTGATCAAATAAATCCATGCTTTGTAAGCATTAGTGACTTTTGAAAGGTAATGTATCTTTAGAATTTTTACAATCACCTGTTTTATTTTTTACTCTAACGTAGAAACAGAAAAAAGGGAAGGGTTACACTTTATTTTAAGGTGTCTTTGTTACAGTGTAATTATACATTTAAGTACAGAGTAATATTAATGTACTTACTATTGGGTTAGAATTAGGGTTTGGTTTAGGTTTAGAGTTAGTTGTATGTAATTATACATGATTTATAGTTATTACTATAGTAACTACATGTAACATATTTAAGAATGACACTGTATAGTAGTAAAAAAAAAAAAAAAAAGGTTCCAAAAGAGGATTTTTTGAAGTGCCATTTGGAACTAATGTGAAGAACATTTTAATAATCTAAAGAACCTTTAGTTTATGGAAAGGTTCCATGGATGTTAAAGATTATTCATGGTTATTCAACCAGTAATGCCAATAAAAATCCTTAATTTTTTAAAAGTGTAATGATAACAGAAATGTTCATTTTTGGCACACTTTTAATATAAAAAGCATGACTGCAAAAAAAATGCCATATGCTATAAAAATAATGCAGGCTAAAGCATAGTGAAAGAAGTTGGTGTAGAGTCTACAACTGCAATGTACAGTGACAAAAAGAGGAAATCTCTAATGGAGATTGACAGAGGACAGGAAGGAAGCAGGAAGCTTTGACAAACATCTGAACCGAGGTGGGGTGAGATGGGCACAGTGATAAAGCTCTGTTAAAACCTGCTTATCCCCTTGATCCATCTACAGGAAGACATGAAGTGCTGGAGAAAGCAATCATTCAGAGGTGTACTGAGGGAAACCTGGAATGAGTTTATGGATCCATCCACTTCCTGGAATATTATGTCATCATATATTTTTTAGCTTCCTTGAGTTTTAACTGCAAAGCTGAAATGAAAATGGCGTTTGTTGTGATAGATCCTTTTAAACCATCTAACATGTCCTTTGAGTTTATGGAAAGAAGTGATGCAGTGCTTGGGAAGTTATGAGTGGATAGATGATGATGATGATGATGATGATGATGATGATGAGGAGGAGGAGGAGGAGAACAAATATACGATGCGTTGAGCTTTCCACAAGAGCACTTTTGCAGTTCAGCTCATTTATTAGCAGAGAAGGAAGCAAAGAGCTCTAAAAATAGCATCAGTGCTGTAGTGATGCTACTCAAGGGAATCAACATGT
Source organism: Opsariichthys bidens (assembly GCA_037194245.1). NCBI lineage: Eukaryota > Metazoa > Chordata > Actinopteri > Cypriniformes > Xenocyprididae > Opsariichthys > Opsariichthys bidens. The sequence goes on along the minus strand of CM074281.1, from coordinate 9,434,537 downwards.
TTAACAGGGTTTGTTCACAGTAGCGATCAGATGTTAAATATGGAGGCAATCAATACTTAAGTGTCAAAACAACACTTGAGATTAATCATACAATCTGGGAAAAGCAGGAAAGCACATGACTGCAATAACCTTTCTCAACCTTTTTTTTTTATATTAATCTCTCTCTCAATTCTTTCTTTCTCTGTCTTCCCCCCTCAGCCGGTTCATTACAGTTGTGCGACACACAGCGCACCAAGGGTTTTAATCTATCGTGATCAATGTTTTAGATCAATAAAACAGAAGAGCACACATCTTTGTCCATGGCAAAGTACATAATTACAGTGAAGATAAGCTGTGAACCATCTTTATAAGTGACAGTCTTTCATTCATAGCCTTAAAAGAAGTCTTCATATTTCAAAAACAGCATCTACTCATGAATAACACAAATGTAATATGACATCTGAACATCTGTCACATTGCTTTTTATTCTGTTTTATTACGAAGGGAGGTAATAACAATACAAGAATCACTATTAATTTTTCTAGTACCCAATTGGGCTTGAACAAAGCTGTTAAACACATACATTACTCATCACTGTTTGTGCTGCTTCTTAACATTTGTGAATGTCACTTCAAATTATGTGGTTTCTTGAAGGGAAGCGTGGTCAGATTTATAATAACAATAATAGTAATAATTCCTTACATTTATTAAGCGCTTTTCTGGGTACTCAAAGCGCTTTACATATGGAAGTGGGAATCTCCTCAACCGCCACCAATTGGAGGAGAGGAGACAGTGATAAAACCAATCAGTATATGGGGATGATTAGGAGGTCATGATGGACTGAGGCCAATGGGAAAATTTGGCCAGGATGCCGGAGTTACATCCCTACTCTTTTTGAAGGACATCCTGGGATTTTTAATGACCACAGAGAGTCAGGACCTTGTTTTAATGTCTAATCCGAAGGACGATTTATAATTTTTGCTTGCTGGAATAATAAAAAAAAAAGATTCCATTGACTTGATTCCATTGATATCTAAGGAAAGAAGGTCACAGACAGTTTGTTTTATAGAAACCAATAATCAAGAAGCAATCAAATATACTGTACATAGCATACAAATAGCAACCACATAGCAACACCTTGGCAACTAACTGACTCTTCGCAAACAGTTTGATTGACAGGCGATCTGACCCATCATAACCCTGAATCCGCCATTTTGTCTGACAAAGCAGTCAGAGGAGTTAGTGGATTAACGTTGGTGAACTTGAACTTGAAAAACTGTGTACTCACGACTTTCTGCGCTTGAAACAACATTCCTTCTGATGTTCATTCATGTTTATTTGATGCTATAAATGAACTAGTGTGAAGAGATGATCGGTTCACGAGCCGCTTGAAGGAGCTACAGCGATCTGTCACGACCCATTAAAGAGACACTATATGCTATTCATTGTTTAAACGTTTTTAAAAAATTACAATGTTTTTAAATATGAAACTGTTTCGTACGTTGTCAGTGTCCTCTTTGCTCCGCGATGTGTTTTTTCTTTGTGAGAACATAATGTGTGGCATGAGAGCGCATGGGTTGTCGGACATAGCAACAGTAACTAAAGGGGGTCAGTAACTTTGCGTAGGGTCAATTGGTAACAACACAACACCCTACACATTGCACATTAAGAACCTTAGCAAGCACATAACAACATTCTGACAACCACCCAAAACATCTATAATGTGTGTATGTGAGCGTGCGTGTTCAGATGTATTGTGCAGCACGTACACTGTATATTTTTTCCAAAAATACATTGCATTCACTTTTATCAAATTTACATCTATCCATTTGGAAGGATAATTTTGTTCAAAGTGATTTGCAGTGCATTCAAGCTATACTTTAGAACATGCATTCCTTGGGAATTGAAACAGTGACCTTGGCATGGCGGCTCCAGGCTCTACCAGTTGAGTTACAGCGCAACTTATCAGTTATCAGCAAATTTACATAAAGCAAATGGGGTGGGAATGGATATATGCCTCATGGCCCTTGAAATTACAAATCACCTTTCCAACCTCTATTACAAGTGTTCTAATCTATGCCTGATTTCAAATCAGCGAGTAAGTACAGTGTGTGTGACTATCTCAGCCAACACACTAAAGCATTATGTACATATTATGCTGTTTAGCTCAGAGGATCATGAAGAATGATGAAAAGACAGCGTTTTAATGAGGCAAATTTGTCAACCCCCAAAGCAGTCGTAAAAAACGAATAAACATCTGTGCTAAGGTGTTTAAAACAAGAAAATACAAATTATAATGGAAGACACTGGGGTATGTGATGAGCCATTTTTAAGAACACATATTTGCAACTGTTCTGCATTATGAATTCAATGGAATTTATCCAAATAAACTGTATGTGAGTAAATAGATGCAATAAACACCTAGATAATGACATTCAGGTCGTGACGTGATCTACAATAGCTCAGAGAAAGCGTAAACCATGAGAGCTTTGGCAATGACATTTCCAATAGTTGAACTTGAAGTGGTAAATGTACCCATTGACTTTTAGATAGTTTGTATCTCATAAAAATAAAAGTAAGTTGTAGGATAAACAAGGATAAATAAGTAATAAAAGCAGGCTCTTTCAGATAACCACTTCAGATAACTTTAGTCAGAAAATGTACCACGAAAATCTCAAGGGAACTTTAGATTTCTGAGCTGACCGGATTCCACCCCATCCCCAATTATCTTTATGTTCCAAGAAGGAAAGCCAGTCATAGAATTAATATTTTAGAATTAATATTTTAGGTAATCTAGCTTTTAAAAAAAAAAAAAAAAAAAAAAAAAAAATAGATAAGTCCATATGTCAGTGTTTGTTTGTTTCTTTTTCTTTTTTTTTTATCTGATTGCCAGTGAGATTTCAGAGCTTTGATGGAGGGGGAAATTGTTAGCGATTAATCACAGAGACGCAATGTGATTAGTGTTTGTATTATCTCAGGTTCATTAGAGTTTACAGTGCCATTTTTCTCTATCATTTATAAAATCTCAACCATGCTCACAATGCACTGCTTATTTCACTGTGGCCCTCCAAATATCATCCTTAGTGACCCAAGTCAACTACACAAAAAACTAATTAGTGACCTCAATTCATGTTCATCACTAATGTTTGTAATTAACAAAAGCCATTAATGTGAATAACCTGTCACTACTTTGATGGTGCAATTTGGGTTAATTAATGATGTCTCAGAATATTCAGTCTGAGGAATATAAATGCGCTAATGTGGAACACACACATATACATTTTTTAGACAGCAGTAGTGTTCAGAGACATCTGTGCAAATCTGATACAACCAGTAACAAAATTAGCTTTTTCCTCACTTGTCACTATCTATCATCAGGGATAAGACAAAAATCAACAGTCTTTTGGCTGAAAAAGGATTGATTTTGAAAATATGTTTACCAAATTTAGTTTTGCATCTCATTGATGACAAATTCCAAAAATGCCATTTGTAGGCAGATTACATTTTATTGCGTTTTCTTGATTGTCTCTTTCACAAGTTCATACTTTCAATTAAATAGAGTAAAGGTTATGTGAATTTGGCGCGCTGTCCGAGGGGAGGTAACCCAGAGAACTCCTCCCATCCCGGATTGGGATAGGAATAGTTAGAAGTGAGAAAATTGGGTGGTGGAGGAAACCTGGAAAACTGTCATAGAACATGGGTAGGTCTGCTGTGTATATATATATATATATATATATATATATATATATATATATATATATATATACGTCTTTTCTCACTAACTGAGTTGATTAACTGAATGTGCTCTTCTCTTGTTAATTAGGTTAATTATCTTAACAGGCTCCTCCCGAACTTTGTTTATAAAACATCATTTAATATAAGTGAGCGATGTACTTGACACACTGTGGATTTCTCTGTTTAAACTAGAAGTAAATCTTGTGATGCATTATTTTTGTTCTAGCATTTACGTTTGCAGCAAACTTTAAACATTCAAGGATGTTGCATTAATAATATTTTAATATTAAGATGTTAATACATTTATATTTTGTTGTTAAATCTTCATTGCATGGTACATTGGAGTTATTGTTGCTGCCAGTGCCAACTATTGGAGGGATTGGCATGGTAATGGACACGGCGATTAATGTATTTGGTCTTGGCGGAATGGATCTGCTGTGCTGCTGCTGTTGTTGATAAGAAAACCCAGCAACCACCTGAAGCAAGTGTCATAATTTAAGTTATTTGATAATATCATTGACATAACTCTTATTTTAATAAGTGAAAAAGCCGTTGGGCGTGATAAATGACAGGAACGTGACTCTGAGACTGCGTGAACCTGAAATCAGCCGCACACATTTAGAATAGCTAATGGAAACATCACCCTTGGAAATATATGAACACGTTATTGGAAGTTATGCAGCTAAATACAGTTGTGTTCAAAATTATTCAACCCCCACTGAAATTGATTGTTTTGGCCGGTTTGACATTGATTTTGATCATTCAGCCATCCTGCTTACAATTAAATCAAAGAGGCACGTGTAGGTCAGACAAATATAACATAACATTTATAATGAAATAACCACAAATGTCTTTTCTCTGCTCACATCATTATCAGTTTTATTCAACCCCCAAGTGACATTCAATCTTAATACTTAGTACAACATCCTTTTACAGTTATAACAGCTTTTAAACGTGAAGCATAGCTTGACACAAGTGTCTTGCAGCGAGCTACGGGTATCTTCGCCCATTCATCATGGGCAAAAGCCTCCAGTTCAGTCACATTCTTAGGCTTGCGCACTGCAACTGCTTTCTTTAAGTCCCACCAGAGGTTCTCAATCGGATTTAAGTCTGGTGACTGCGATGGCCATTTCAAAATGTTCCAGCCTTTAATCTGCAACCATGCTCTAGTGGACTTGGAGGTATGCTTGGGATCATTGTCCTGTTGAAAGGTCCAACGTCTCCCAAGCCTCAGGTTTGTGACGAACTGCATCACATTGTCCTCCAATATCTCCTGGTACTGAAGAGAATTCATGGTACCTTGCACACGCTGAAGCTTCCCAGTACCTGCAGAAGCAAAACAGCCCCAAAGCATGATTGACCCCCCGCCATGCTTCACAGTAGGCAAGGTGTTCTTTTCTTCATAGGCCTTGTTCTTCCTCCTCCAAACATAGCGTTGATCCATGGGCCCAAACAGTTCTAATTTTGTTTCATCAGTCCACAGAACACTATCCCAAAACTTCTGTGGTTTGTCCACATGACTTTTGGCATACTGCAGTCGACTCTTCTTATTCTTTGGAGACAGCAAGGGGGTGCGCCTGGGAGTTCTGGCATGGAGGCCTTCATTACGCAGGGTGCGCCGTATTGTCTGAGCAGAAACTTCAGTACCTACATCTGACAAATCTTTTCTCAGTTCCTCAGCAGTCACACGGGGACTTTTCTCCACTCTACGCTTCAGGTAGCGCACAGCAGTCGAAGTCAGCATCTTCTTTCTGCCACGACCAGGTAGCGTTTCAACAGTGCCCTTTGCCTTGAATTTGCGAATGATGCTTCCTATGGTGTCTCTTGGTATGTTTAACATCTTTGCAATCTTCTTATAGCCATTGCCCTTCCTGTGAAGAGTAATCACCTCTTCTCTTGTCTTCCTGGACCATTCTCTTGACTTCACCATGTTTGTAACCACACCAGTAAATGTCTAGAAGGAGCTGAGTATCACAGTCATTTTAAAGCTGCCTAATTGGTGCTTATTAGGCTTTATTGCTGCTCCCTGACATCCACAGGTGCTTTCAATACCTGATTGAAAACACTTCAATGGACCTCTGTTCTTCAGAGTGGTAGTCTTTAAGGGGTTGAATAATTGTGTCAATGAAGAATTCACAAAAGAAACATTTACTACTGTATTACAAAACCAATTGATGTCATTTTAGTTGCATATGCTTCTTTAAGAAGTCCTTGTAGGATTTCATTCTGAATTCAATTACAAATGTACTCTAAATTCTCTAAAACCATTTACAGCATTGGGGGGTTGAATAATTTTGAACACAACCGTATGGTGAACCTCAATGAAAGCACGAATGCTTTCTTCACTTTATCATATCAGCAGCTTCGACCAGGGGCGCAGATAGGATTTTTTAACTAGGGGGGGCCAAGCTGTCAGCAAATTATTTAAACTCAATTCGTTATTTTGCGTAATTTGGGCTTTAACTTGTGCTCAAGTAGTTACTTTGCGTAATTTGGGCTAATGATTTGCACTAAAAAGCCATTGGGGGATTCTTATTTGAAATCATGGATAAACAACAATGAACAAAAGTAAACAAATGCCTACCTGATCACCACTAGCAATTCATGATCAGACTGTTATTTGACTCCAATCACCCACCAAAACTTCATGTCTTCAGCAAAGTATGTTTTATTTAAACATTTGCTTATCTCAGCATACAAAGTCTATCATTATGAACAAAAAAAGCAAAGAACCTATGTGCAAAAAAAAATACCTAAAAAAATTAATTTATGTGTTACAAGTTTGTTGCAATTTATAGGTTAGAATTATCTTTCAAATGATGTATGACATATTAAGAAAGGTTTTTCATAGTCCATAATTTAAGAATCTATATCCTCCGTTGCTCCGTACATTAAAAAAAACATGATTTCCTGCTATAAGAGGATGTCAAAAGTTTATGTAGGCATTTATTTGTTGTTTACACACAAATTTACTTATAATTACTTTTATAGTGGCTTACACGACAGTGAACATACCTCAGTCAATTTGTACAATGGGTTAAATGATAAGATAAAACATTATTTCCTGACGATAAATAGTTTTTGCTGTGTTTGCTGAGGGCAAAAGCCTTCTTGCCATTATTGTCAGACTAGTTATTCCCCTTAACAAATCTAATCTGCCACATCTGGGAAAGTCAACAGGCATAGGATACTTACATTGTTTGTTTTTTTAAAAAACGAGGTGATTGTTTTTTTTGTCTCTTCACTGCCTTTATGAGGCATTTGCAGTCGATTTTTTTTTTTCAGTTCAGAAAATCACCGACTCAGCTCAGTCATAAATTGTATATGATCACTATGGTTACCGCTCATACAGGCACGAGGTCCCGCCTTTGTCGCCTCTGATTGGCTTGGAGAGCTCTCTCCGATTGGCTATCCTAACGCGACCCCTAAACCTACCCAATAGGAGGAGACCCTAGGAGGCGATAGGAGGCGAAAAAAGGTGGGACCTTCCCCTACAGTACTTGGGAAAAAAAAGGTTTGCGCCCCGGCGTCACTCAGAGAGAGTGCAAACACTGGTTATTCCTCTGTTTTACCGATTTTTGTCGCCTCTCGTAGGGATAGTGAGGGCGGGGGACGGATCGGGTCACTATGAATTTGGGGGGGACATGTCCCCCCCATCCCTAGTGCCATCTGCGCGCCTGGCTTCGACGGCATATCCTCACAAGAATTATATACAATGGACCTCTTGCTGCTAAATAAACACAATTGACCCTTTGCCGGCAGTTTGATTGACAGGTGATCTAACCAATCGTAAGTCCGAATGCGCCATTTTGTCTGACAAAGCAGTCAGGGGAGTTAGTAGATTAATGTTGGTGAACTTGAACTTGATAAATTGTGTGTACTCACGTAACAACATTCCTTCTGATGTTCATTCATGTTCATTTGATGCTATAAATGAACTAGTATGAAGAGATGATCGGTTCACGAGCCGCTTGAAGGAGCTACAGCGATCTGTCATGATACATTAAAGAGACACTATATGGCATTTATTATTTAAACTTATAATAAACTATTTTAAATATGAAACTGTTTCATTTCAAAAGTAACCTGCTCTGTCTTGTCTGTCGACGTGTTGTCAGTGTCCTCTTTGCTCCGAGATGTATTTTTCACTGCATGAGAACATGATGTGTGGCGTGAGAGCGCATGGCTTGTCGAACATATCAAATACTGCCAAGTATTTGAATGTTTAGCACTTTTTACTCATGGAACAGCAACCATTCAGCTACATTATGTAGTCAATGATGTGATTGCTAGCAGTTAAGGACCTATCAGCCTGCGCCATCTAGAGTTTAATGACAGAATTTTGTATTTGTTTATTCTGTTGACATTGAGGAAACCTCATTCTCTTATTCCTGATTACTGTTCAGATGTATTTGCACCTTAATCGTTTAATTGCATGCGTTGTTTTAACACCCGATTCACTAAAGCAATTATGCTAATCTGATAATGGTGCAAAATCCCCCAAAAAACAGGCTTCTATTATTAGTGAATACACAGCAGAATATCAAAATCAGGGATGCTTTACTGAAATACTGCGTGCAGAAGTGTTGCATCTGTTTAATGAATTAACCTCTGTATCTTAAGAAATGTATTCAAGCATGTTGAAAAAGAAAAACTATTTACTAGCAGCTGTGCACAGCCATTATCCTGAGATATGCCGGGTCATTCGAAAGCAACTTTTTTTTAGTGTTATCAACCCAACTGATATATGGTGGCATCAAAATGATGTTTCTCTCAGGGTGACAATCTTTCCTCGCCAAACTTCGCTTCATCAGTCATTTATCTGGTTCATTGTCAGGTCAGCTATGCTGAGAAATCTTATAACGTGTGCTTTTGTATTAAGTCATGAGTCATCTCTACTGATCTTTCATACATTTATTTCTTTAATCAAATTCATATTTTATTTAATGTTACCTGGGCAGAGCTATTTAAAACAGCGATATCCTAAGTGTGTGGCATTTAAGCTGCAAATATCATTCAAATGAAAAACTAGGTGAGAAACAGTAAGATTAGTAAGCACGTTTTTCCAGCAATATGTCGGAATGATTTTTCAACTACATATAGATTATTTCCCAGGGGTGTATTTTATTAAAGGGCTAGGTCACCCAAACATTTTCTCATCCTCATGTCATTCTGAGCTCATGACTTTTTCCACTTCTGCATAACAAAAAAAGGGGGAGGTAATGCAGTGGTAATTTTTTATTCAATTATATTTAATGGGGACTGGAGTTTTCATATATCAAAAAGGACAAAAAGCACAAAAGTACTATATGATTTGTGCACTGAATTGTCCTTTTGTGCTCCACAGATGAAAGACGTCATACAAAATTGAATGTGGGGGTGAGGAAAGATGACAGCAGCAACTAAAAAATTTCAAATTAAAATTTCAAAAAATGTATTTCAAAATAATGAATCAGTGGTTCGGCTTCGTTACGTCATAAGTGATTCGAAATTTCAGTCGATCACATGACTGTGGCAGTTTGATACGTGAACCCAACCACTGCAAGCAGTGTTTTGAAATTTGCCATTGCTAGATATTGTTATTTTGTTTTTTTGGCACACAAAAAGCATTCTCGTCTCTTTATAATTTTAAGGTTGAACCACTGTACTCACATGAACAGTTTTAAATATGTTTTAGTACCTTCTGGGCATCTGAAAGTGTTAATTACCTTGCTGGCAACAGAGGCCTCACTGAATCATCGGATTTCGTCAAAAATATATTAATTTGTGTTCCAAAGATGAACGAAGGTCTTACGGGGTTGGAACGACATGAGGGTGAGTAATTCATGACAGAATTTTCATTGTTGGGTGAACTATCCCTTTAAACACATAACCAAACCAATCAAGAAAATGTAACTAAATCAAGAACCAAAGCAACAAACACAGTACTTAACACAGGAGGGAAAACTACAATAGAGGATACGTGCACAAAACACTGGAAAACTGAACATAACACTGGCAACAATTAGTCTTGCAAGATAAAGAAGTCAGCTACTTTAGTAAAAGTTTAAGGAGCTTATATACAGTATGTCATCTGTAGTGTCAGTTCAGTGTTATTTATATACTATTACAGCGTTTAACACTATAATAGTATATCATGGTGAATTAGTTTTGCAACATTTCTCATATCACTCTGAAGTGTTCAGACAGCTGACACAAAATGATATAGGCTTTTCAGAGTATATATCATAACTAAGGCACCAGTACTACATTAGTAAGGAACAGTTGTTTCTAAAATGTGACACATCTGAGAGAGTCCTTAGTGCAGGTTTTTTGCAGGGTGGAGAGCCTGTGAGTTTTGGTAGCTGTACATTATCACTGATTGAACGGAGTTAAGCCCAAATTGAATAAAAGTGCCTAACCATAGTGTACGGCATGGAGAAAATACACGGAAAGTGATGGACAGAAAGTGTTTGTACAGTCTGACCATAAGCCTCGTGAGAACATTTGTCATGAAACCATTGCTGCATGCACCCAAGAAACTTCAACAGATGTTAATGATGATATAATATGATTTTGTAATTACCCATGTTCCAGAATGCTGTTTGAAGATGCAATGAGTCGAGCATACCTGAAGGACACCGCACAGGAAGGATTGTTGGAAAAGTGAGCCCATGTTTCAGAACATCCCGATATCTGATGAGAGACTAAAAGTAATCAGAGGCGAGACAGAAAAAGATTAAACACTTCACACACTGATGAACACAATCAGAGAAGGATGGCCAAGCAAATAAAGAAAAGTATCAGCCATAATGACCGTGTTTACGAGAATACTTCCTGAGATGTATATTTTGACAGTTTTGTGTGTATGCGTCCATCCAAGTGGTGGGACACGTCAAATTTGGAGTTTTGGAATCAATTCGGAGTTTTGAGATGCACCTCTCTCTGTGTGCTTCGAGTGTGTACGGCTGTGCACACAAATAATAGTGCCAAATTAAACTCTCTTTTGCCTCTTCTAGAGCTGGAATGGTTTAAAATCTATTGAATGTGTGCACTGGCAAATTATGCAAATTAATAACTTTCACTCTAGGGTGGTTAAACTTGCTATTAATCAACTATGATCTGTTTAACCCATACGTGATGCAGAGAGCCAAGATGTTAGGACAGGATCCATACCTGGTGATCTTAAATCACAGAAACACTCTGTCACAGGTTGCTGAAATATAATTAGATAATGGGTTATATTTAAAAAAAAAAAAAAAAAACATCTTACGCATAACGATTTGGCTCACGTGATTTATGTTTTGCACCGTAGAACTTCTGTCAAGTAAGCGTTGATGCAAATGCAATGATTGGACGAACATTTTTTTTGGCGCCGACTTCCACAGAAGATATGTGCATTTTTTAAATATTTAGACCACTTATATTATTGATTGGATGATCAGGATGGGAAGTGAATTTCAACCAGTATAACAAATTGGCAAAAAATTGCTTACCCTACCTTTAAGGCCTGATAACGGACACTGAGGCTGCTTGATTTCTTCTAGATACATGAGTAGCTTTGGTTTTACTGTGTTTAACCGAACCAAGATGTGCTGTTTTTTGTTTGATTATACTTGTGTGTCATCTTCATTTGTTTGTTCATTTTCAAAATGATAAGCCTGCATGGAACATAAAGCTCCACCACCGCTCGTTTCAAATATTGGCAACGTTCTCCTTTGTCTCATTTAGTTTGTTTTCTGAATAATATTTATATTTTATTTTACTTCCGCTTCATTTCAATTAATAAAAATGTTTAATAGTTTTACTTTTATTTAACAGTAACACCACTGTTCCAGTGATAGTGTAAAAGGTGTTTAAGGGAGTTATTATATACAAGTCCATAGGTCAAAGCACCCATAGTGGAAGAAACACTCATATTTAGTAACAAAAAGCCTTCACCTTTCTTTTATGGGAGCTAGTCCATTTCTGAATTCTGCTGCCAGTCCTTTTACAGTACATCATTTTACTGAAATGGGTTTTTTGGACCAGTGACAGCCAGAGCACAAAGACAACCCATGTATCTTTATTTGACAAAGACGAACATGAATGCATGAACATTTTTAAAGAAAGCTTTTTTTTAAAGAATTTCTCCGAAACATCTTGAAGTCTCTAATCAAATACTTCAGGCTTCAGAAAAGCTTGTAGTGTTACAGAACACAGACTCACAACGAGGTAGAAATGAATGAGAGTTTATTAGGTATTGTAAACAAACAGGTAAGCGGTAAGTTCGAGTTGTAAAGCAATGATGGATGGAAATAATACTGACAGTCTCTTTTATGGCAGATAGATGAGGAGGTTGTGGACGAGAGGAGCAGAGCACACACTTCGGTGAGGAGAGTGGAGCATAGAAGGTGGCTGGAGACACAGATGATCAGGGAAACGCTGGAGACAAGGAGGATCAGGAGAGACAATGGCGCAATGACACAATAGTGATAAGTGGCGCAGATAAGTCCTTACTCATGAACGAGACCAGACGAAGTGCCACAGTGCTTATATGCTGCTGTGGTGATGAGGAGATGACGGTGCGGGTGATTAATACTCGGGTGATGTGCTCTTTGTGACTGGATGGTGATGGAGCCTGGCCGATCTCTGACAGAAGGGTTGGAGTTACTTGAAGTGTTGCAGTTCAAGATGCTTGTGTTTATAGTACTTGAAATGACGATTTCACACTTATCGTATGCAGTTTTGAAAGCAGAACAATTCAGCACTAGCAAACAACACACTCTGGCACTGTAAAGGGTGACAAACTCAATGTGAGGGGCAATAAACCCAGCTAACAGGGAATGACTTAAGAACTTAAGAATTTTGGTTGGATGTTCGTCTAATATTTTATTTAAATGTTAATACTTGTTTTAAAACGTTCAGCTGTAATGACGGGTCAGCGGGATGGGATCCAAGTGCGAGCTTTATTTACAAAACGTGGTCAAAACAGGGAATGGTCAATCAAACAGCAAACAGTTGTGGCAGGGAACAGGCAGGCTCGTAATATAAATACAGGCAAAACAGGTCAAAAAGGTGGGCAGATAAACATCAAAAACAGAGAAACAGGCAGGATCAGGAAACAGGCAAACAAAACAGGGATATAACGCTCGGAATTGTAATGCTAGGATTAGCAAGACTTCGCAAATAACACGGGCTACAGAGTAAACTTAAATAATGAACTAGACAGGCTACAGCTGGGCAGTAATCAACATGAACATAAGGGACTTATGGGAAATGTAGTGTGGTGGATAGAGTCCATGAAATGGGAGGGCGACATCTTGTGGCAAGTGGACGAAAGACAGAGCGGATTCATTACATCAGCGAACATCCAAAAATAGCGTTCCCATAATGTTTGCAAAACTATCAAATTTAATGTTCGCTTGACATCAGCATAACCGATTTAAAAAATTGACATTTTAAATATCCAGACAGACAACAATCAGATATAACATTTTCATACCTTAATGGGTATATTAGCAAAGTTTTGTTGGAACACATTTTTGTTAGCTGGGAAGCAAGACGTTCTGGTATAAATTGCATATAGGATGGATACAGTTTTGATACCTTCATATTGGAAGACGTGACCCAAACCCCACCAGTAATGTGTGCAGCATCCAGCTTAGCTGGTGAGAATAATAAGGAACGTGGAAGCAATATGGCTGAGTTGAAATGGAAAGAAAGCGTCCCTTGAGTACATGTTTTCCCAGTATGTGAAAAGCAGCTGGACTTATGCTTGGAGGGTCGAAATATTCATGTGTTGCTGTCAAGGCTATCTGGTGGAGAATGATAATATGACAGTTTTTGACGGCAGAACTCCATTTCCAATGCAGAAAGCTGCTGGCTTGGCACTTTTATTAAGGTCCAATTGAGCTGCTGCGCTGACCAAGATGTCAGGAGGCTGAATGGGACAGACGTCCCATGAATGCTTCCCACATTCACTCTATCTCCCGCTGATTGTGAAATAAACCTCTCCACTAAAGCTAAGAGAACCTTTTGTCTGTTTCCAAAGGTAACAATTTTGCTGGCAGACAGGTTACACCTCATTTCAGAGCTGGAAACTGGCCTGCATGGCTTTACATGGGGGCACCCAGTTGGTTGACTTTGCAATCCAATTTCAGCTCACTTAATGAGACAAAGGATTATATTCTTTTTAAATAAAACCACTATATAATGTCCTTTTTTATCTCATATTAACATATGATCATGGTTCAGTCACCACCCTCATTCTTACAATGTCTTCACTAGATCTTGTACTTTTTTTGTTGTAACCAGCAGGACATTTTGTTGATTGCCTGATTTCTATTTTCACACAGTTGCACTGGTTACCCATTCACTGTGAAATCTGATTGGTCCCAAGTCCAGCTTCAGAAAAGAGTATATTAAGTATCAAATATTTCCCAATTGGCTGCCAGTTTGTCACACCACACAGCAGTTATTGTATCAAGTCGGATGGTAAGGATAAACATAAACATTTGATCCATTTATGTTCAGCAAATGCCTGAAATGAATGAACTGGACATCTGGTTACCTTTAAGTAAAACAAATAAAATAAAAATTTTAAAGTTGAAATGTCATTCATATTTTCTGTCTTTGCTATCTTCAGCTTAATAAATTTAATAATTCTATTTATTCCATTATAACAGGCCCTGTTGTATTAAATTGACCCTTCGCAAAACCACTCTTACACCACACATCATGTTCTCACGCAGTGAAAAATACATCACGGAGCAAAGAGAGCGGACACTGACAACGTATGAAACAGTTTCATATTTAAAATATTGTAATTTTTTTTAAAGAAGTTTAAACAATAAATAGCGTATAGTGTCTCTTTAATGTGTTGTGACAGATCGCTGTGGCTCCTTCAATCTCTTCATACTAGTTCATTTATAGCATCAAATAAACATGAATGGACATCAGAAAGAATGTTGTTTCAAGTGGGGTTATGATTGGTCAGATCACCTGTCAATCAATTTGTTTGCGAAGGGTCAGTTAGCTTCTGTTGATCATGCTTTACATAATATCCACATTAAATTTGAATTATAATAAGAACATAAAATATGTTCTTGTTAAAGGCACAATATGTAAGATTTTTGGATTAAAATGATAAATTTAATATCATTACATTGCCTGCCAATGACATCACATCTAGTATTACTTCCATATAGATTTTGGAAACCAAAGATGCTTTAATATTTTATTACGCCTTCCAGAATCTTCCAGATTTTTATTAATATGATATTGTAACGTCGTTCTAGCTCACTGCAATGCAACAAGTGTCTCATAGCAGCCACCAAGCTGACGTCAAACTCCCGTTCAGGCAAGTCATTTCACTCGGCTGCCATCTTTGAAACTCCTCTCGGGCAGCCATTTCAGTCATGCAAGTGCTTCTTTACCCCATGATTGTAATTCTTCAAATAAAGTGACCTGTATGAGTAGCAATTCAGCACTTGTGGCTATTTCTTTAGAATGAAATAAAATAAAGTGAAGGAAGTGGACGTTAAATGTAACTTTAATCATAAAATAAACAAAACGAAAGGAGCGATGTCTGACTGCGGCATATAAGCATAATAAAAACAGGCTAGTCCTACGCCTAGTCCTATCGGATAGCTTTGCACCAGCTGTGGTGGTGAAGTTGACAACTCCCATGATTCCACAGTCATTCACAGCATCATCAAGCTACAGCCTTGATATTGTTTTGAATAAGCGACTTCTAGCAGCAAAAATTACATACCGACAGGTGAGGAGGTGATCCTTCACTGTTGTTTGAAATGCATCAAGACTCATCTGGAACTGGGCCATGCTGGTAACATGAATCAAGAAAAGTTTTATCTATTTTTTTTTTACATAGTTTTGAATGTCTTCTTACTAATCTATTATGTATTTTGGAGTTTGTGCCATAGATCAGTTCCTGTTGTTGTTGTTCTATTAAATGAGCCAATTTGATAGAGGAAGACCTATTTGGGTTAGAACAAGATTGATACGAGTCTAACACTGTGTGTACACAACAAGGCTAAGAACACACAGTGGTCCCAGCGGCGATGGGTATTTATGGGAAGAAATGACCCATTACTGTATCTAATTTGTGGAAAATCGATTCTGGTATCATGCTCCATCATCCACCCACATCCACTGTGATGTTTAGACTCAAACCGACCATTCATAGTGTCTGTCAGGCAGGGGATAGAGCTGCTGAGAGACAGGGAGGAGAGAGGCTCATATCACTAAAGAAACATAAAGAGCCTTGAAATGAGATATCTCTGTAGGAAGACTTCAACCATGATGTCTTCATCATTTCCTTTATTATGGACTTGGCATACCGATAACCTGTGTAAATAAGGCTGAAGTTTTGTCAAAAGTAGACAAGGTTTACAAAGTTTTCTTAGGCTTTAAGGTGACTGGTTAGATTAATATGACAATAAATGAGCTAATTTCGCACTCAATTTTACTTTGATGGTCTGAAGGACATGTAATGGTCCTGGAAGCTATGAAGATTAAATAAAGTTCTCATTGCTTCCGACTAAAACCTGAGAGGTTAGAAGGAAGAAAGCATTTAAAAACCAATAAATATACTTGATTTTTTTTTTTTTTTTTATGTATTTATATGAAATAGCCTATTTTTTGGTCAAATTTTTGCTTGGAGATAATTATTGACATCTTTCAGAATTAATTAGCCAATTATCTCTGGAAAAAACTAGGCTATCAAGTCTTTCGTCTCAAACTATTGAGTTGTTTGCTTGCTCACCCGTCATGTGACTGTGACTTCCTGTGCTGCTTATCTTTTCATTCAATTTACAGACCTGCAGTTTACTGTTATTGTGCCTAATGGGACAAAGGAACATGAGACAGCGCATAGATTATCTCAATAATCATTAGGCTTTTAAAGAATGTAAACAAGGTAAAAATCCAAAGAGCAAACCTTGTAGCTTGAATTCAGTATGGAAACATACAGAACTGATCAGATGGTCTTTGACCAAAATGCAAATGCGACTCCAAATAAGCACCAATGCTAAGTACAAGACCCCTATTAATGAGTAGTTGAATAGCAATCCATACTCAAGCTGTCAAAAATGCAACAATTACTTAAACAGAACAATTTAGAACAGCAGATGGGCATCTTCAAACATGAACACATCAAGGGTTGGATGGGCTTCAGTAGCGAAATAACACGCCAGGCTTCATTCCTGCCAGCTAAGGCCTGGAAGATAAAGCTTACAGCAGCCACATGAGCAAAAACAGATGAGTGAGTACAGAAAAAAACATGACCTGGTCTGATTAATCTCTATTTCCTCCATGTTACGCAAATATAGGGTCAAAATTAGGCGTAAACAGCACAAATCTACAGATTCTTCCTGTGTTTTGAACTGATGTTGGCAGTGTAATGATACCGGAAATGTTTTCCTAGCAAAACACTAAACCCCTTAATGTAAAATGAGCATCATTTAAATGCAAATTCACATAAATGTGTTCCTTCTATGGCCAGATATAGTCAGTCCACTTTCAAATTGAAATTCTCAGCAGGATAATGCTCTGTGTCACACAACACACACATCAATGGTGTTGACAGTAACCTGCAGTGCTCTTCATGCCTGCACACACACACACACACGTTGTTTTTTCATTTTTTATGGGGACATTCCATAGGCGTAAGATTTTTATACTGTACAAACTGTACATTCTGTCCCCCTACACTACCCCTACCCCTAAACCTACCCATCACAGAAAATGTTCTGCTATTTTAGATTTTCAAAAAAGATAATTCTGTATGATTTCTAAGCTTGTTTCTTCTGATAGGGATCAAAGAATGTCCCCACAAGATCAAAATTTACTAGTATTACTATACCTGTGGAGACATTTGGTCCCCATAATGTAGGGAATACCCGCCCACACACACACACACATGTTGTTTTTTCATTTTTTATGGGGACATTCCATAGACATAAGGTTTATACTGTACACGTTTTGTGCACGTTTGTTTTGAAATCTTAGTGAGGACATTGCATAGACTTCCAGTGATTTTATATCAGGTAAATTATATTTTTTATCACCTAACCCAACCCCTACTCCTAAACCTACCCCTCACAGAAACATGTGCAAAACACTAGATTTAAACAAAAACAAATTTTGGCTGATTTATAAGCGTTTTTAACTTGTGAGGACCTGTCAAATGTCCTTGCTAGTGGGTTGTCAAAGTAATATAAGTGAGGACATTTGGTCCTCACAAGTATAGTCAAAACAAGCACACACAAACACCCAAAACTTCTAACCGTGAAAAGTCACTTCAGTAAGTTCCAGGTTATCTACATACATTCATGTCCTACTATCTGCAGGTAGTGAATTCAGGTCTTTAGTTGAAATAAATATTTTATATAAAAAAATAGGCTTATATAAAAATTACAATCTTCTTCATCTTACAGCAGAGACATAGGGATGTCAATCAGAAGTGTTCCGTGTATTCAGTACACACACACGTCCGCTGGAATCGCTCCTGCGGCCTATTTACATGCTTTGACGCTCCTAAAACTTTGCAGTGTGGATGTGACCTTTATTTCAGATTTTCATCGCCACGTTGCATTGTATTTATTTGCTCTTTCGTCCTATAACTTTTCTGTCTTAGACAGAAAAGATAGATTACCACTTATGTTTTTGCAGCTGCAGCAAACACAAAATACTTCAGAAACGTCAGTGGGCAAGGTCTCACTGAGCCCGTGTGCCATTTTCCTTTTTCTGCTGTTTCATCTTTTTGTTACAAAACGTGAAACACCTGTATACTTGAACTATGTACCGCTGACAAAGCCAGCGAGTAGTACTTTGTAATAAATCACCTAATAATTGAGTTCAGTGTTTGCTATAGGGCTACAGTATGGAAAGTAGGGAAACACACCCTCAAGGATGAATGGGGAATTACTGCCATCTAGCCGCCAAACAGCTGTCAAGCACTTTAACGTCTATCTATCTATGTATCTATCTATCTATCTATCTATCTATCTATCTATCTATCTATCTATCTATCTATCTATCTATCTATCTATCTATCTATCTATCTATCTATCTATCTATCTATCTATCTATCTATCTATCTATCTATCTATCTATGTATCTATCTATCTATCTATCTATCTATCTATCTATCTATCTATCTATCTATCCATCTATCGATTTATCATCTATCTAATATTTTTGATTTAGCATTAATATGAGAAGTGCCACAAAGTTTTCGGTCATTAATCAATCCATTTTAGAAACAGCCAATGGAAACAGAGAGCAGAAGCAACACCCAGAAGGATGAAATGATCTATTTCAAGCGTTGTTTCCTTATCTTTTTCTTTTGCCAGTCAGTTCCTTCCACGTTAAATGCAATTTTTGACAAATTCAATAATATAGTGACTACCCTCATTTAAATATTACCTGCATTCTGTAAGCCTTAATCATGCTGAAGTAAAGTGAATAAAAACACACAATAATTTATATGCACAATTTGCTACAATAGTTCTCTGCATTTTGTCAGTTGGTCTCAGTGGATCATTTAACAGGATGTGTCCTGTTGTAGGAAATAACTCTGTGGTTTTTGTTCTGCGCTGTTGAACATGCTGTGATCTTCCCAACTAAACGATTCCCTCCTGCTCTTTCCATCTGTTGTTTTTCATCAAACAAAGCAGGGAGGTAGTGGGATTCTGGAAAGAGTTGAAGGAACGAGCTGCTCTGCCACAGAAACCTGCTGTTTAGATGCAAGGAGGTGTCAGCTTCAAAGACCTTAACGGTTTCAATCTCAATTGCTTCAAAGACCTTAACGGTTTCAATATCAATTGCTCGTAGCATAGAATGTTGTGTAAAAACAACTCCTATACAGAGGATCTCTTTCTGATTGTGCTTGGTTAAATGTATGAGGTGTTTTGAATAAGCATGTGAAACTGGACTGGACTGACATCTCTGTAAGCTCCCAACAGCAATTGGTGTGCTGTGCTGAGCAATGCTTGTGCTGTAATAAT
This sequence comes from Opsariichthys bidens, assembly GCA_037194245.1. NCBI lineage: Eukaryota > Metazoa > Chordata > Actinopteri > Cypriniformes > Xenocyprididae > Opsariichthys > Opsariichthys bidens. The sequence continues at coordinate 9,414,834 of CM074281.1, read as the reverse complement.
GATTCAGTCTGGATGATATTTATTCAAGATCACACTAGAAAGCATTCCAATGTGTCACTGCTGTCAAATACATATTTGTTTAGATATATTTGCAAAGTCCAGTGTATCCAAATGTCTAGTTGATTTATTTCATTTTATTAAGTTTGTTGGGCTATTGCTTATTCAGAAGCTTTTTTTTTTTTTTTTTGCATAAAAGACGTTTAGTGGCAAATATCTATAAAGTAAAAGTGGCCTCCACGATCTTTGTTTGTCAAACACATTTTTTCTTTCATATATATATATATATATATATATATATATATATATATATATATATATATATATATATATATATATATATATATATATATATATATATATATATATATATATATATATTTATTTTATTTTACGAGGATTCTCTAGTTTGTTTAATGTTAAAGATGTGATTGGACCATGTTTTGATACCTGGGGCATCACTTGACATAGATTTCTTTTCTTTTGCTGGTGTAAGCAGGGTTGGGGACAAAACAAATATGATTCATAGAGACCTGTGTCATCTGCTTTTGCTTCAAGCATGTTTGGCTTTTGAAAATTTCCTTGTTGTTTTGTAAGTATGGCTACAGTCTCTCCAAATGCAGGATGGATGGATGGATGGATGGATGGATGGATGGATGGATGGATGGATGGATAGATAGATAGATAGATAGATAGATAGATAGATAGATAGATAGATAGATAGATAGATAGATAGATAGATAGATAGATAGATAGATAGATAGATAGATAGATAGATAGATAGATAGAATGTGTGTGTTAAATGATAAGTGACTAAGGACATCACAGATGGTTTGCAGATGGTGATGTTTCAGCTAATTATGAATTAAACATCAGTTGGTCAACATCTTATAGACATCTGGGGGATAATATTAGACTTGTAGGGTTCTCATTTATGTACAGTTTAGTTTTTTGTAGTCCTGCATGTATTATAGCACCATGGTCCTGGAGGAATATTTCATTTTGCTGTGTGCATGCTGTGTAGCTGAAATGACAAATAAAGCTTCTTTGACTCTGATGAGTAAAATGATATGTTGACAATGTATCTACTCATTTTTTAATTGTTTGTCAGTTTACCTTGTTATTGACCATAGGGGACTGTGACCTCATACTGTAAAACCACACTGGATTTTGTCCAATCTTTGCTTTAATGTACAATTGAGAGATTGTATTTTATAAATAACAAGAATTCATTTTTAATGAAGGTGACATTGCCTCCTCCTTCCTAACAGGCTAATGCCTAGTCAGTGGAGCGCTTGTCTCACCTCTTAGATTTAGATCTGCTGAGTCAGCTGTCAGTTCCTGCGGTCACTTTCTGTTTTCTCAATTATAGATAAATAAAAAAAAACAGGGGCCATGTGCACAGTGTTTCTTCCCATCTATTTTAATACAGCACTTGAAACCAGAGTAAAACAAGGAAAACTGTATTGTGTTGTGCCTAGGGTTGCAAAATTGTTGTGTTTTCACTTTTTATGGGAACATTCCATAGACGTAATGGTTTTTATACTGTACAAACTGTACATTCTGTCCCCCTACACTACCCCTACCCCTAAACCTACCCATCACAGAAAATGTTCTGCTATTTTAGATTTTCAAAAAAGATAATTCTGTATGATTTCTAATCTTGTTTCCTCATGGGGACCAAAAAATGTCCCCACAAGATCAAAATTTACTAGTATTACTATACCCATGGTCCCCATAATGTAGGGAATACCCGCCCACACACACACACACGTTGTTTTTTCATTTTTTATGGGGACATTCCATAGGCATAAGGTTTTTATACTGTACAAACTGTATATTCTGTCCCCCTACACTACCCCTACCCCTAAACCTACCCATCACAGAAAATGTTCTGCTATTTTAGATTTTCAAAAAAGATAATTCTGTATGATTTCTAATCTTGTTTCCTCATGGGGACCAAAAAATGTCCCCACAAGATCAAAATTTACTAGTATTACTATACCCATGGTCCCCATAATGTAGGGAATACCCGCCCACACACACACACACGTTGTTTTTTCATTTTTTATGGGGACATTCCATAGGCATAAGGTTTTTATACTGTACAAACTGTATATTCTGTCCCCCTACACTACCCCTACCCCTAAACCTACCCATCACAGAAAATGTTCTGCTATTTTAGATTTTCAAAAAAGATAATTCTGTATGATTTCTAATCTTGTTTCCTCATGGGGACCAAAAAATGTCCCCACAAGATCAAAATTTACTAGTATTACTATACCCATGGTCCCCATAATGTAGGGAATACCCGCCCACACACACACACACGTTGTTTTTTCATTTTTTATGGGGACATTCCATAGGCATAAGGTTTTTATACTGTACAAACTGTATATTCTGTCCCCCTACACTACCCCTACCCCTAAACCTACCCATCACAGAAAATGTTCTGCTATTTTAGATTTTCAAAAAAGATAATTCTGTATGATTTATAAGCTTGTTTCCTCATGGGGACCAAAAAATGTCCCCACAAGATCAAAATTTACTAGTATTACTATACCCATGGTCCCCATAATGTAGGGAATACCCGCCCACACACACACACACGTTGTTTTTTCATTTTTTATGGGACATTCCATAGGCATAAGGTTTTTATACTGTACAAACTGTATATTCTGTCCCCCTACACTACCCCTACCCCTAAACCTACCCATCACAGAAAATGTTCTGCTATTTTAGATTTTCAAAAAAGATAATTCTGTATGATTTCTAATCTTGTTTCCTCATGGGGACCAAAAAATGTCCCCACAAGATCAAAATTTACTAGTATTACTATACCCATGGTCCCCATAATGTAGGGAATACCCGCCCACACACACACACACGTTGTTTTTTCATTTTTTATGGGGACATTCCATAGGCATAAGGTTTTTATACTGTACAAACTGTATATTCTGTCCCCCTACACTACCCCTACCCCTAAACCTACCCATCACAGAAAATGTTCTGCTATTTTAGATTTTCAAAAAAGATAATTCTGTATGATTTATTAGCTTGTTTCCTCATAGGGAGGAAAAGCTTGCAAACATTGTGAGCAGAGGGCATATATATATATATATATATATATTTTACTGAAAGTAAGATTACAGATTGCTAGAGAATAAATAATGCTCTTTCTAGAACAGAAATGCTGCATTTGCATTTGTAGGTTTGTAAATTAGGCTACATAACAGTGGGTGATTAGATAAGATATAATGTAGGCTACTGCAATATGCAAACAAGCATGTAAATAAATAAATTAATTAATTAATAAAGTCATTTACTAACTAACAGCAGCCTATAGGTCAAGGCAGCTTATTACACAATCGCCACCCAGCGGTAGAATAAAGGCTACACACAGATCAAAAGCGAAAGTAAAGTCTGTCTCTGGCATTTAGTTATGATATTTACAAAGTTGTAGCGTAAACCTGTTGTTAGAAAATGGATAAAGTCATTAAGAAAAGCAAACCTAAACTCATCAATTGGCTTAGATTGGATCCGATTCACATTTTGCAATACGTTCAAGCTGATGATCTTATAACAGAGTCGGAGTACGATGAACTTAAGTCTATGCCAGTTGCCAGGGATATGGCTATCAAACTTTTGGACATCATCCTTGGAAAAGGTGAAAATGTGTGTCGAATGTTTCTGAATTTGCTGAAAGACGATGATGTAAATGAATTTTCTCCTGAACTCAGAGAATGGATCGAAACCGTGGACACTTCAGGTATGTTTCTTTGCCAAATATAACGCATTGTGCACATTTATGACATAATATCGCTTAAAAAGCAGTTCATAAAGTGGCCTTTTTTTTAGCTGAAGGATGAAGAGCAACCAGTCGTTTTCATAAAATGGGGGTTGGGAATATATAGGCTGTGTTGGGAATACTATAGGCTGCTTTCGTATGGTGATCATTCGTGAAACTTTACTTAAATATGTCCAAAATGTTCATCTTATGAATAAATAAACTTCCAGCCTTAGTACGATTTGCCTGCCCATATAGCAGATCGTCGTTTGCTCAACTTAAAAGTCCAAAACAGTGAATCTGATAATCTTAAATTGTTTACGTTCCTTCAAGAAGAATGAACAAAATGGCGTCGATGAGTTTGATGTAAAGAAAAAAAAAAAACCGAGAGCTAAAAGACAGAGCGAGCGAACTATAGCTCAATATGATTTTTCTATATAAAACATAGCAAAAAGACAAACCTATTATGCCTAATTGAAACAATAACTACTGTAAGTTGTCTTTATATATTAACAACAATTTAGGACAAATTTAATGAAAACTATGTGAGCGGCTTTGTGCTCTTGTTTCAGTTCTGTTTTCGAGAAATTAAACTGCTCTGTATGGAAAAGAACTGTAAAATTCTTCATAATTATATTTATGTAAATTATATAGGCTATACGCATTGGACTCTATACTTGTAAACAAACAAATAAATAAATAATTCTATCTTCTAACAGGTCAATACAAAGTTAGATTCAGTCCCTTTTTTTTTAGTCTCACTTAAATAGCCTAGCTATGTGTTGTGTTAACCTGTAATGTACTGTATTAGGATTATTCCCCTTAGGATGCTTGTATGATTTTTGCCATCTAAAATATCATCTCTCTCTCTCTCTCTCTCTCTCTCTCTCTCTCTCTCTCTTTCTCTCTCCTCTCTCTCTCTTTCTCTCTCTCTCTCTCTCTCTCTCTCCTCTCTCTCTCTCTCTAGAGACGGCAAATACAGCTGGACAATTAGGAAGCCAAGTAACAAGTTAGTGTGGTATATATTTATTATTAATGGGAAACACTGTAGAGTGCAACAGCTGGGATCCGGAAGTAAAAATTCATTCAAAGTCCCTTTAAAGGAAAGTCTGTTCACTCAGCAGCCATATTTACAACGATCTGGGCAGCTATTCAGGACCAAGTCTGTGTCTGAAATCGCCCACTATACCCTTAAATTGGGCACTATTTGAGGAGGCAGCCATTTGTAGTGGTGTTCGAAACCATGGTGGACGTTATTGAGTGAACTCATTCAATCCCACAATGCACCGGAATAACAAGTGTACAACTGATGTACACTCAACGGCTAGAGAATATCCATAATGCACATCGAATGACCTGACGATGGCACCCACGGTTATTCCAAACTGCTGATCCACTGTGGCTACAGCATAATATACAGATGTACATTCTTTTTAATTGATTATTTATTTATTTATTTTTAACTACGGTTTATATATGCTAGTTTCCATGGCAGAGTTCAAGATAAATCTTTTCATTACTATTGGAGCTGCCAGTTTGCTTAGTTTCAAATGATTATTAAACAGCAAATACAAAAATGTGTGGAAGCAGCAGCCCTTCCGGCGCACTCAGTGTCCAAATTCACTCACTGCTTTTCATTCACTCCTTTAAGCAGACTATATTAGTGGAGCAATGTACGAATAGTGAATGAGGGTATAGGAGCCAGTTTTGAACCATAGACTGTAAAAAAAGATGGACGATGCACCTTCACTCTCTTCCAGTAGTAAGTGAAGCTGCCAGGGTGCCAATATTGCGCTGACATCTTGAGTCTCGAGTCTGTGCAGTAGTGAACTTGGAACCAGAGTCTGCACGAAGTGTTTTAATATTTCATGGAGTGAGGGCGGGGCTTTTGACCAATACTGCATCCAGCCACCTGGATCAAGATGCTTCGGCTTCACTTCCCAACTATTTGAGTGGGGGAATCCTGAAATCTCCAAAAGTCAGCAACAAAATCTGACATGATCTGATCCATAAATGTTGTTTCTTATGCTCGAAAGCTAGACCAGCCAATGTGTATGTGCAGTTATACTAAGCGCAAGTCTCAGGTTTCAATGGGAATGGCAGTTTCCAATGGCAGCTGCAGTGACGCAGTGACTTTACCAATCAGCGACTTTTTTTTATATAGAAGGTGGGAGAGTTTCTCCCATTCATAAGTAATAGGAGTTTATCTATGTATATCTAAAGGCCTTTGTCAACAGTGTCGTCACATTCTGCTCCGATTAGTAGCGTGAAGGAATTTCCGCCTGCATTATTTTCAATGGATGGATGCCAGATTTTTGAAGCTGTGTTCGAATTCGCCCCCTATACCTTCATTCACTATTCCCTACAGTACCCAACTAATATAGTCCACTTGAACAAGTGCGTGAATTCGGACACTGAGCGCGCCGGAAGGGCTGCTGCTTTTATATAGTTTGCACTTAAATCATTTTAAACTTATCAAGCTGGCAGCTCCAGTAGTAAGATGAAAATATTGATCTTGATCTCTGTCTCGGAAACTATGTAGAAACCTTAATTTAATCACTTAAAAATGAACTTATACCTGTATGATATTACGCTGTGGTCACATTGGACCAGCACAGTTTGGAAAATGATGAATGGATTGGATGAATGATTCAGCTGCGAACGCCATCTTCTGCCGAGATACAAGAATTAATGCGGCATGCAACTCTCACAGTGCATTATAGGTATTCAATAGCCTTTGAGCGTGCATCAGTTGTACACTCATTACTGCGGTGCTTTGTTTTAATTTGATTAAGCTGTTCGCAATGCTTCATGGGATTGTAGTTCTTTCCCTCACTAAAACCGTTGAGTACAATTTTCAAAAACGTTTTTTGCTTCAAAACAAAGTTTGTAGTGTTGGTTCATGTCTCATAATGAAGACTATTTGAAAATCCCTATGGGAAAAATGAATGAAAAAATACTTCCGGAACCAGCGCTGCCAAAAAAGGGGGTGGGCACTGTTACTCTATTGGATGTATGATGAATAATTGTATGAATTGACATATGCAAACAGGCAATATCTCTGCATCTGGCGGCAGCAATGTGTATGCGCCTACCATAACTGGTTCAACTCTAGGCCCCATTAATATGAGTATGGGTTTCGCACCCCCTGGAAAATCAAATGTGCCGGCAAGTAAGTGTGACACATATGAATTTATTAAAATGAAAACATATAAAATTAGACAAACAAAGTACAAATTAAGCTTAATTAAACACTCAGGAGTTAACTAGTTTGGACCAATTTTTAGGGAGGTTACATTCTGCTCAGTGTCATGTTTAAATATGGGATACAGCTAAATGTTATGTTTTTCGTTTTAACTATTGAATTGAGTTTTGTAGAATGTGTTTATTCAGGGTCATGCTCCAGGATTATTCACTCAGAACTGTAAATATTAATATAACTATACCAGCCATTTATTTTACAGCAGACTCAAAGCCAAATACTTCCCAAAATGACTTTTTAAACCAATTCATTGTAGCAATTAAAAAGAAGAACATAATAATAATCTCACAATAATCCTGTTTTGTTTTCTAATGTTTCAGACCAGAAACCTGATAAAAATAGCATCGAGTCAATACAAGGTTAGATTCAATCTTTATGTTCTTTCATATTTTACCTTCATTTTCCTTTTCTCATAATTATTTTTTATTTCCTTTTATTTTCCCAGATCATCAAGAGTTTCTAAAAGCAAACACCAGTCGCTTGGTTCAAAAAGTGAAGAACATTGATGCAATTATCGATGAACTTGACTTGCACGATGAATTAGTTGCAAATGTGAGAGCGCAACCAACACGCCAGATGAAGATGAGGGAACTTCTTGCCTATGTGAACTGTGAAAGCTCTGCTAAGAAACTGGTCAACGCTTTGTTCGAGTTAGAACCATCTCTCATGAAGGAACTGCAATACTAAATGTTGTATTGTTTACTCACAGGAAAGCATTGTTTTGCAGGAAAGCAATGGCATTATGTACTTTTTTTTGTTTTAAAAGTTTTTAATAATGATTTTTTGTATCGAGAACCAAGTGTAACCAATATAACCAAGTTTTTAAGCTCAGATATCTCTAAATACATTTTAATATACTTTTTAAAAATGGTTTTCATTCCACTTGACCTTGACCTTGACCTCCACTTGACCACTTGACGTTTACAATAAAGAGCGATTATAATAATCAAATCAATATAATGCATCCATCAAACCTTAACATCACACCAGCTTTGTTTACATTATTTTTCTTGCTTGACAAAAACAACACTTAATTGCATTCCCAGGTTGGTTTTTAACAGCTGATTCGTCAATGATTACACCGTTGCATGCTAAACATGCTATTTTTTCTTTTTGAGTTTTAAGCACTTCAAGTTTTATTGTTGCCTACACTTTTATACACTATTAGAAAGAATTTGTGGTCGCATACATAAAGGAAGATGAGGTGAAATATCTCTCTTAGTGCTCGTGTGCAATTACTGAAAAATTATATTTAGATACAAATTTACTTGTTGGGGATCATATAGGCCTATGCATGGGAACTAAACTAAAACATTTACTAAAATGTTGTTGTTTTACCACAACATTGAAAACTATGTTAAATTATACATTTTTATTTTAGGCCTACACTTCTACATTTGTTTACTTTTTACTATTTTACTTCACAGCTTGGAAACAATTAAAAATCTTATGAGAACCAACGGCGAAATTAGCATTCAAAATGAGAAAATCACATTGAGAAAATCCTTCAACCACACCTGGAGCCGCAGTAACAGAATTCAGCCACTAGATGGGGATGGTGGTTTAGCACAATGAGTGAAGAGAGGGAACAAGGAGCCTGAACCGTGATTTGTTCGCGTTCAGCATGGCGCAGGGAAACATAATTACAACTGGAATCTAATAAACTGTTGTTCTCACTATAGAGTATTATTACACTGGGTAACTTACAGATAGGTAAGTTACTCTTGCATTTATGCTTGATGGTTTGAGGTTGTTTAGTAAACATTTGTAAGTGTTGTTTGATTGTCCTCCATTACAATTGTGGAGAATTATAAGTGCTCAGAAGAGCACACAAAGTTCTTTTTCAGGCATACTTGCACTAGAGCCGTGGTTCTCAACTTGCAATAGTCATAAGCCTCTTTTATAGAAATTTGAACTAATTCATATATATATATATATATATATATATATATATATATATATATATATATATATATATATATATATATATATAACTGATATGTGTGTGTATACATGTGTATATGTGTGTGTGTGTATATATATATATATATATATATATATATATATATATAAAACTGATATGTGTGTGTATACATGTGTATATGTGTGTGTGTGTGTATATATATATATATATAAAACTGATATGTGTGTGGATATATGTGTATATGTGTGTGTGTGTGTTTGTGTGTATATATATATATATATATATATATATATATATATGAATTAGTTCAAATTTCTATAAAAGATATATATATATATAAAACTGATATGTGTGTGTGTATATATATATATATATATATATATGAATTAGATCAAATTTCTATAAAAGATATATATATATAAAACTGATATGTGTGTGTATATGTGTGTGTGTGTGTATATATATATATATATATATATATATATATATGAATTCAAATTTCTATAAAAGAGGCACACACACATACATATATATATATATACACACACACACACACACATATATATATATATATATATATATATATATATATATATATATATATATATATATATATATATATATATATGGCTAAATAGCTGTCCCAATCTAGTTTTTGACACAATAAAGTTAGTAAGTTGGTATGAGCCACTACACTAACTCAAAAATATGCAAAGTGAAAATAAAGTGGCATTTTGGCATTACAGAAACCATTGCCATGGTTTCCATAATATTAACACGAACTGTCAATGAAACTGCAAATATAACCCCTCTACCCAGGTCCTACTCGGCCCACTCAGGCGCAGTCCTCGATCCCAGGTCTTCTGGCATGGGAGTCAGACGCTCTTACAAGGAGGCTAAAGGCCGCATCCTCTAGTGTCTGTCGCTAGAGCATCTCTTAAGGTCAGAGTGAGGTTTACTCGCACAGCGACTACTAGCTGCCCTCCGTTACACAAACATATGGAAACTGCTCCTGATGAATAAAATGAACATCATAAATGCATGTGAATCCTTTCCAGCTAACACACGACACCAGTTGAGTAATTTATTGATAGTGTTTGGTAATTTAATGACTTACTAATTGACAAAATAACTACTACTATACAAGCTCGTAATTTCGGAGAATTTCCTTAGTCGTAATTTTTGCTTTTCTTGGGTGAAAACAACGTTAGAATAATATAGCCTCACATCTCATATGACTACAGATACTGAATCAGGCAAGGGTCAGCAGCTTTCACGCGCTTTCAGAATAAAAGTCTCGCATCATGAAAAACAGAATTACGTTTGTTGTTTTTTTCTTGACTGCACAGTTCACGACCACCAGTTGAGAAACACTGCACTAGAGGGTACATTGAAAGTAACATTTTTAACCACTGTGGTTGCTGTAGTTGTCAGAGCTGTTGATTAGAACCAGACGGTGGGTCTGTGATTTTATAGTGCACTAGCATCTGAGACTTATTAGTGACTTTTTGTTTATTTTCGTTTAGTTTTAATTTAAATAAATCTGCCCAATGTATGTTTAACAACTTCTTAGAACCATTACAAATTAGATGTAAAATTTCTCTGGTAGTGTGTTAAAATGTCGAAATAAAAACACCATAAAATCAAAGTCGACATTTCTTATTATTAATGGAATATTGCAGTATTTATAAATGATTTATCTGTGCTCATTGTTATTTTTAAAAAATCCAAAATAACTTCTCCCTCTTGCGGCAACATCTCTTCTCTGATGACGTGCTTATTGACACGAGGGCGGGACAACCTGTCACTCACATGAGATCGACCAATAGCAAACCACTACAATCCAATCAATTCTAGATGATCAAAATCAAGTCCTGCCTTACATTTTTCTTGTGTGAGAAGCCATTTCACGGGACATATGTCACAATACGGTATAAAAGACTTTCACAATTTCCACTTAATGCCGAATTTAAGATTTAAAAGGCACAAAAATGCCAACATTTTACATTTGTCTATAACACCGAAAAGGAGGACGGCTTTGACAGAAATAATTTTACATTCAGCAGTGACCCAGAGAAAATGTCTGCCAGTTGTTGCAAGCTTTACTTTATTTATTTATTGCAAATTCTCCATAGTGTAATTCTTGGTGGAGTTTAATGATATTGCTCAAACTGGATTAGAGAGGATTGACATTGAGAAAGACTCAGTGAAATGGCTGTAACAGAAGATTTCATTGTCTTTCACTGGTTATAAGAAAGAGACCTCGTTTGATTATTACCTACATTTGATATATATGGCATTGAAAGAAACTGTTTATCTCTCTGTATGTGTGTGTGTGTATATATATATATATATATATATATATATATATATATATATATATATATATATATATATATATATGTATGTATAATAAGTAAGGCAGTTTACTGGGTTTTGGAGTACATGGAGCCATTATGATTTTCTGTCCGAGTCACTTGTTATGAAGCATGGTTGTTTCAAGCACTAGAGCTTTTCCCCATTCAACCTCTTTTCTTCTCACTGCAGTCTGATGCCGCAGCCGTAAGCGGATCACTGCCCGGCAGCTCATGCATCACGCAGCAGACAGTGTAGTGGTAAACAGGGTCAGAGATTTCTCTTCCCTAAGCGACTGATGTGAACCCACAAGAGTTCCTATTGCACTTAAACAGCTTATCCCAGCATGAATTTCTGATCTGGAGAGGTTTGAAGTTTCCTACTAGTCAAGAGTTGATTGGAACACATTGGAACGGATGAACGCTGTTTGGAAAGCTTAGCTGAACAAATTCAGATAGACTTTAATTGAGAGAATGAGTGGCCTACCAGTGCTGACCACATACTATGTGTCAATGATGGCGTGAAACTGAAGTTGCAATAGTATTTTCTTCCCAATTGTGACAGACCCAATTGAAACGGTTTTTCAAATGAGAAAAAATGTAGAGCAGGACTTGATTTTGCCCATCTGGAATTGATAGGATTGTTGTGGTTTGCTATTGCTCAATCCAACCCGATCTCACAGCAATTCGTATGTATTTTACAAGGCCGTACCTCTCACATTTGTTGACATTAGTTTTTTGTTAAATCGTACGTGTTTTATACGAGTTGACAGATTCGCATGAACTCGTACGAATGACCTACCTCTAACCCCGCCCCTAAACTTACCCGTCACTGAGGTTTAGACAAATCGTATCACATGAGTGAGGTCGTACGAATTAGCCACCTCATGAAATATATACAAATTGGTCGTAAGATAGTGTTGGTCGATCTCATGTGACAGGTTGTCCTGCCCTCACACTAGTAAACGTCGCTTCTCAGAGAAGAGCTGTTGCAAACGGGAGGGAATTTATTTTAATTGAAATTTCAAGGACACATAGTTTTAAAAAAAGTAATAATGATGTGCATGGATAAATCGTAATAGATATTCCATAAAAAATAAGAATGATCAAATTTGAGTTCATGGTGACTTTAAATGTGAATTCTACTTAATAGCATGTTTAACATTCTGTCAACATTCTGTGGGTTGTCCATATGATATATGTGGAATTCGACACTGCAGGAATGACAACCAGAACAGGCATGCGACAGTCATGTTTTCGTTTTGATTTTTAAAATGAAAGGGTTAGTTGGCCAATATATGTGTGTAATTGTTTTGGCTATACTTGTAAGGACCAAATGTCCTCACTTATATTGTGAAATACTTTCACAATCCACTAGTGGGGACATTTCAATGGTCCTCACTAGTTTAAAAGGCTTATAAATCAACCAAAAGATGTTTTTATTTAAATCTAGTGTTTTGCACATGTTTCTGTGATGGGGTAGGTTTAGGAGTAGGGGGTGGGTTAGGTGATAGAAAATAACTTGGACCTGATATAAATGTCCTCACTAAGACAGCAAAACAAGCATGTGTATGTATGTATGTAATGGGGTTCAGTGTTGTTTTCAGCCTCGGCATTGTTCAATTTTTTGTGTGTGTGCATTCCACAGAAGAAAGAAAGTCATACAGGTTTAGATTGACTTGAGGGGGTAAACTGGTTCAACCACATGACACTTACAGTTTATATAACAAATCTTTCATGAAGAATGCGAGTTGGTTCTCTCAAACTAGATACTTTAGTGTGCGAGTAATGGACATCAGAGGCTTATTTAAAGGCCTGGCACATGTCAAATGAAATATCTGCGGTCCTCTAAATGGCTGCGTTGTGCTGAGAAGCATTCTAAAATAGTTTTTGCTTTCTACAAGCTATAGACATAGGGGATCACGGTGTCAAATGTCGGTTACTTCCTTCTTTTCCTCTGACTTCCATAAAGCTCCCCTTGGGCACACGATTAAATAGCCTCGAGCCCCCTTCAGTGCGGGTTACCCTGACGCTTTTAAAAGAGTTTCAAATAACTACTAGGCTATAAGAACAACCTCTGCAGGCCTGAAATGTGTGTGTATGTATATATATATATATATATATATATATATATATATATATATATATATATATATATAGTGTGTGTGTGTGTGTTTAAAGCTGCAATATGTAACATTTTTGCACTACAATATCCAAAAACCATTTATATATTTTGTTCAGTTGAGTACTTACAATATCCCAAATGTTTCCAAGTATTTCTAAATCGAAACCATAGAAACACCAAAGAATCTGTAATATATTTTGTTTTATTAGACAAGGGAACACCTGTTGTTGATACATTTACATACATAAACGAATCTTTATATAGCTAGCTCAACATGCTTAGTCTTATTGTTTAAATCTAATTTTCTTAATTTTTTGTGAGTACCATGCTTTACCATGCCTGAGAGAGAACCACTATTTTGTCAAGTAGCTAACATAGCACAATCAGATGCAGCTTTATTTTTAGTAAAAGTAATACAGCATTTTCTCCATCATACAATAAAATGAAATGCATGCCGTTTATCAACACAGCCCAACCAGCATTTAATATGATATTTTAATATCGATCTAGCTTATTGCAGTTTGCGAGTGTCTCACAGCAACCGCAGAGCATTATAACACAATTTTCAACACACACTAATGTATCTAATAAGATAAACAGAGTTGCGTTACCTCATACTCATGACTGGAAAATGCAGAAGCTGTGCCGGTGACTGTGGAATAATAAAAGTTCGCTCAGTTCCCACAACACTCGCCCTGCTCTGTTTCATAATGACAGTAACGTTAATAATCGCATCCATGAACATGATTTCTGCCCGAGTCCCATCCTGATTCTTTTCCACTGGCTGTGAGGTGAAGACTACATGTCCCAAGATTCCACGCTCAAACTTGGCGTCATCAAAGTAAGCCTTTGTTTTCAATAGGTGACCTATAGCGGATGAAAAAGTAAATATTGCACCTTTTAATTGACAACCAAATCAGCATATTAGAATTTCTGAAGGATCATGTTACACTGACGACTGGAGTAATGTTGTTGAAAATTCAGCATCGTCACATGAATAAATTACATTAAAATACATTAAAATAGAAAACAGTTCACTTACATTGTAGTAATATTAAACAGTATTACTGTTTTACTGTAGTTTTGTTCAAATAAATGCAGCCTTGGTTAAAATATAAATATATATATATATATATATATATATATATATATATATATATATATATATATAATCCATTTAAGTTCCCATACTTTCATAGTGTTTTGATAGTGATAGTCTGATAGTGTTATATTATGGCAAAGATTTCCCTTTTTTTTTTTTTAAATCTATGAACATTTTGGCCAACCATTAATCATATGGTCTTGTTCCTTAGCTACACAATGGAAAGTGGCAGAACCACGTTAGTGGAAACCTGTGAGGAAGGAACAAAGGAAATCACGCTTCCTTCTCTGATTTCAGCACAGATGATGCCAACATGATGTCTGGGTCTGATTACTTGTTAGTTGCCCTTTAAAGCTCTCTTGGTTAACATTTTTGAAAGGAGCATAATTTTATAAATCCATCAAAAACTTGTTAACCTGAGCAAGGACCGCAGCTTCTTTGTTTAAATTAGCTCAAATTTACTGTTACATGCAATGTAATTACCTTGACAAACTACACATCATTAAAAAGATCTCAAGATTCAATTTTTAATCTCTGCTTTACTCTCAATATTGTATAGTGAACGTAATTTGTTAATATGCGTCAGGAGTTATGAATGTGAAAAACGGTGTCGATACCTTTTCTTTGAAACAGGGGCGTCAGCCATATCCATTGTGAAAAAAACTCATGTGAGATGTCATCAAAAATCTTAACAAAACAACATCCCTCTGGGCTTTTAGCTCAAAGTCATGCACATTTGGAGAAATATTGATGGATTCTCAAATGTTTATGTCAAATTTCTATACTATTTATTCAATTTTTTACCCAAAAAGTGCCGTTGTAATCATTATGAGTGCTGGATGCTCTGATGTACTGTGTTTTCAATTCATACTTGCAGCCGGAGGGTGCTCTGTACACATTTAGTCCACAAAATGTCATTGATGAGGAACAGGCATACCATGTGACAGTTCAGAAATTAACAGAGGTTTCCAGAGATCGCTATAACATGCAGATAGACACTTTTGAACAACATGTATTGTGACGATTCGTGATCTATCCGTGTCCTTCATGCCATGTCGGGTATTTTCATAATAATACATTATATTTATAATGCAATGCTAATCACGATAGCTTTTCTCATTGTGCAGAATACCATAAAATAATGTATTTTTGGTCAGATTTTTTGATCCGAAGCCACAGAATCACATCACAGAAGGTGATTTAAAACACTCGACTTGTGATTATAAAGTAAGTTTGGAGCAAAAACTTGGTTTTAATCTCATAAATTGTCTTGTATTGGTGGTGTGCTAAGCTATATGCTAGTAATGCATCTGTCACGCTGCCACCTATCTGTTATAACGAATATTTTTTTAAATGTAAAGCTGACTGAAATGTTTCTTTTTCAAGAAGGGCATTTGATACAGTTTCAGAGAGGGTGAAGTGAGAAGTTTGATGAAAGAAATGATGGGAATAAGTGTGCTTGAATAGAACATCGTCAGTAATTATAATAGAGACAAAAGAAAAGAATAATTAGAGGAGAGGTGTGAACTGTGCGAATGGTGCACTAAGGCTGAACGGGGCAGTTTGCACCACAAAACAATAGAGACAATGCACTGAATGGGTGCTTGGAAGATGGCTATAAACATTAGTTAGCATTTTAGAGTCTTCTCAAAATAAAATCACATGACGATCTTAAAAAACATTCAATAAAACTCAAGAGTTTTAAATGAGTCATCTTCAGATTTTAAATATTACATGGTCAGACATGTGGCTTTAGCTTTTCTAGATTGCAGAGGCCGACATTTCTAATTTCTAATAATTTTGCAAAATTTAGAAGCGGTTTATAACTTTTTTTTTAAATTATGACATTAGTTATGACTTTACAATAAACTGCAAAGTGTCTGCTTTGAAATGAGACCATAGTGCAAAGGGTTCATGAACTGCATTGTTTTAGTTTGGCTATGTCATTTCTTGGGATTTTTCAAAAGCGGGGGTGCTGGATAACCATAGGAATTTCCAGCACTGCCCGTCTGTTTTTATTGTTCATGCTGAATTATGCTGTTAAGGTTGATTTTGAGACCTTTCAGGGACATTTGTTCATGGGAAATGGCATACTGTACTGTATGTAGTATATCATTGCGGAGGAGTTTAAGGGGAACAGAGCTGAGTTAATTCAGCATGGCAAGTCAGAAACTGAGAATATCCTAAATAATATATAAATGGAAATGTTGATGTTCACATGTGCCTTTTTTCTTTGCTAAACCTCTTGTTTGTGCTTTTTTTTTATACAAGAGATTGATAGAATCACTATATTTAACAAAAGGCTCTTTATCTCACGCTGTCTTGTTTACCACATGGCTAAGAGAAATTATAGCTGCCAATAATGGCATTTTATTGGCAGGTTATGGCTTTCAGAAAACACAGTAATGAGTAGCATCCATCTCCTATCAGAGCTAACAGAAGCAGGATTCGTTTTAAATGGCTGTTTGATTAGGCTAAATAGAATTATGTAATCTTATTAACTAAAGTCCCTTCCAGTTTGCCATCTGGACAGTATTTGAACTTTTCACCCTTTTTGCATTACAAAATAACAATATAAACAGACAACTTGTGATTCATAAGCTGCAATTCATTATTGGAAGGCTTTTTTTCTTTCAGATTCAAATAGAGATTTCGATTATTTGCGAGCGATTCTGACCCATTCATTCTTTTGATGGTTAGTTTGACTATCATAAGGGACCAGATCATTTACAGTATCACATGCACCCATCTGCACATGGAGGTTATTTTAACGGTTTCACTGTTCAGCAGACATTGTGACTAGAGGGATAAGTGAGGGCTTTTACTGCATTCCCATTAGTCTGTAAAGAACGTTAAACTATTATGTAACATCAAGTTAAGAGTATTCACAGATTTATGCATGCAGAAAGATCACATCTACATGGCATCAGCAACAGACTAAATTTTTAGCTAACGTTGACTAACGTTTCTGCATCCGCCCAATAGATGCAGAGCTGAATTGTCTATAAACCTGTATTTTCTGTTTATTTGCTGACATGCATTGGGAAAAGACTGTATGAAGGAAAATCTTTCATACAATTTGGGCAATGTTGCTTAGCAGTTTGTATTGCAGATCAGTGTTGTTATCCTAAAGCTGCTTACTTGTTTTCAGTGTGAGGAAAAAGTGCTTCATGTACAATATTCCAGTATGTAGATTTCAGGGGAATGTAACATTTTTTTATACTCTTTTAAACTGAAAATAGTGCCCATCTCAGACAGATGAGACCACCACTATCCTTTACTCTCCATATTCTTCTACTTGTTGCATATAATTTTTATTGCGCATAAGCTTATTCAATGATGACTGAACTCACTATACAACGGGGGGTGGGGGGGTGGGGGGTGCATAGGCTTGGACTTGGTGCTGGTAACCCAATGCACAGGATAATGGTGACACCAGAATAAAAATATTCTTGATTCCAATGCTAAAACATGTTTGTTTCTGAATAGATACATTTAAAATAACCGCTTTTTACTGGTAACCCAAAAGACATTTGGCATTATCAGGACCCACAAATATTCCCCCATTGCTTTATTATACATTCGACATGATAGTTTAATGTACTGATACAAGAATTTTTTCCTCTCACAATAATTTTCATTTTGGGTGAACTATACACAATATAACAATATATCGTGTCACAATACAAAAATGTAACTATATCGTATCATGGATAGTGACAATACGTGTTTTATTGTCACTATCCATGCAACGATATTGTTGCATTTTTGTATTGTGACACGATATATTGTTAAACCCCTAATACTTTGGCAAGGGGGTGTCTTTTAAGTCCAGAGAAAGTTTTTCATGCTAGACTTAAGATATTTACATATTACAGTATGAAACACATTAGATTTTTTGTCCTTCAGGTCCAACAAAACTAACAAATAAGGCCTGAAATTCTTTGTAAATTCTTTGCTTGCCTCATGCAAAGAACAATTGAAACTTTAGTTTAGTTTGCTAACAAGCCTCCCTGAAAAAGAGGAAGACAAAAGGTAAAAAAGAAATAAAACAAAAACACCCACTCAGTTTCTTGTTGTTGGTGACTCATTCAAAAAAAATATCCATATGTAAAGATGTTCTTATGATTAATAATTTCAGTTTTGTTATGCAATTTTCCCCCCACATTTTTTCAGGAACATTTTCCATTATGTTTTTAGAAAACAAAACAAAATGAAATAATACACACACACACAACCCCCCCCCCCCCCCCCAAAAAAAAAAAAAAAAAGTCAATGGTGATTCTCGGTCTGAAGAGTTTTGTTTTCATAACTCTTAATATTCTTATTATTAACATTTAGTAGAAAAAAAGAGGAGAAGTGATTTGTTTTGATTATCTCATTATTTCACATTCCTTGTGAAGTCATACACACGTTCTCCTCCGCTCTCACCTACCCTCCAGCCGCACGTCATCATGAGAATACTAATAGGATTTAATGTTTCAATCTGGCTGCAGCAAATGCTTTATCAGGCTGAACAAATGTGCCGTCTACTAAAGCTGTTTTGTGGCATTTGATGGCGAATAACAAATAATCTCATGTTATATTAAACTGAATTCAACCTTAGTTCATTTTTTAGGGACACTCTGGTAGCGTGTTTCTGAATTCACTCTTCCATTCTTTCCAAGAATCTCTGAAATGCAGGATTTTTTTTTATATATCTATTTCAGTCTTTCAGCTTATATATAGGCTCCCCAAAGTCCAGTTCATCTGCTGATGTTGACTTGCTATTTTTAACACCAGCACAATGAGTCATCTTTTATTTTTATGCTAAGGGGCTTAGAGATCACTCTGAGCTATGAACAGGTAAAAGGATGGATATAGTGGAGAGTAACCAGAGTGGAAACGTAAATTGTGTTGATTTTGCAGTAAAACAGTTACCACTAATAAACAGAAAAATTCCCTTTTTTCCCCATTCCATTTTATACACTATATGTTGGGTCATGGGAACCCTGGAGCTTCTTTTTGCAGAATGTTTTTCTTGAAATCTTCTCTTCTATTGACTTGTGTAGCCATCAACTCCCCATTAACCTTGATGACAGTCTAGCAATAGAAGCTGAAAGCGTGTTTGGAGAGTGCTGGGTGATGGCTTGTTTCTAGTAGTCTTGCCCGCAGGGGGGGTCAGTGGTGATCATGTTGGGAAGGATGCAGTTGTGTTGGGTTCTGCAGTATATGTTGAGTAGAATGATGAGTCAGATGTATTGCTCTTGTAGTTTCTGTAGTTGGCTCTGACCCCTTTTAGCAATTTTTAACACCCCCCCCCCCCTCCCCCCAATTTATACCGTCAACATATTTTCCTTCACCTAAAAACCCTATTGTGTTTATTCTGTTTTGCTGCAGTGTCCTTGGAAGCACAATTGGATTTTTTTTCTTATGCTAAACAAAACTGCTTTTATTTCAGCAAAAATACAGTAAAACCGTAATTATTACAGTATAATTTAAAATAAAAGTGGTCTTTTAATATTTTACAATATAATTATATTATAATAGAAAGGTCAAAAGAACAAAGTATTTAATATTGAAATATTTTGTGACATTAAAAAAGTCTTTATTGACACGTTTAATAAATTTGATCCTTTCTGAATAAAAATATTAAAGGGTTAGTTCATCCAAAAATGACATTTCTGTCATTAATTATTCACCCTCATGTTGTTCCACATCCGTAAGACCTTTGTTCATCTTTGGAACAAAAATTAATATATATATATTTTTTAATCGACGGAATAAAAGAAACATTAAGTACAACAATGAAAGTTGCATTTTCCTTCCTTTTGTTTTTAAATTAAGATATTTTTGGTAAAATTTGAGTTTTTTTAATCTCCATAATTACCACCTTCAAGGTCCAGAAAAGTAGTGAACACATTGTTAAAATAGTCAACGTGACTACAGTGGTTCAAACTTATGAAGTGATGAGAATGCTTTTTATACCCAAAAACAAAACAAAAATAATGAATTTATTCGACAAGTTCTTTTCCACATCGTTGTAGTGCAGGCTTCTGTGTTCCGCATCAGAACACCGGCTCAGTATTGGCCAACGCTGTTCACCTGACCACCTTGACGCATGCGTGTGATGCTGACGCAGGAGCCGGCCAGTAATGAGTGTCGACGTGTATAATATCGTTCCCTGAGTTTCTGAAAAGCAACACACTCTTAAAATATGTGTGGAGTTTAGGATAGTTGAAGAGGTTTATCAGATGATTACAATCTAAAGAGACTGATTTTAGCTTTTTAGTTACATTTCATATTGCTCTGTACTTCCTTTGCAGTGCTTTAAAACTGAAAATCAGCTATTATCACCATTAAAACTTTGATAGTTGTCATGTGTCTGTTAAAAATCATTATATGCCACCTCATCAATACTGTATTTCATTTTAAACACAGACCTATGAAAGCCTGTTTCCACCTTAGATTGTTGTACTTGCAGATATATTTTTTAAAAATTTCTTATATTTGAGACTTTGTCTTGTTGTACATGCATTTTTTTTATCTTGCAATGTGATATTAATCTCAGTGCGACTTTATATATCACAAATGCATTATTTATCATTAATTTACTTTCTCATACAACGATCACAATTGACCCTTCGCAAAGACCCGCCCCCTTTAGTTACTGTTGCTATGTCCTGGGGAAGTCGTGGCCTGATGGTGAGGGAGTTGGACTTGTAGGGCTTGTAACCTGAAGGTTGCTGGTTCGATTCCCATGCCGGCAGGAATTGAAGGTGGGGATTGTGAATAAACAGCACTCTCTCCACCTTCGATACCATGACTAAGGTGCCCTTGAGCAAGGCACGAAACCCCTAATTGCTCCCCTTGTAAATCGCTTTGGATAACAGCGTCTGCCAAATGAATAAAAAAAAGTAAAAAAAAAAATGTCCGACAAGCAATGCGCTTAATCTACTAACTCCCCTGACTGCTTTGTCAGACAAAATGGTGGATTCAGGGTTATGATTGGTTGATTGCCTGTCAATCAAACTGCTGGCGCAGAGTCAATTCCAACTTCAGTTCTCGTATCTCGTTTTTTTTTTTGTGTGTGTGTTTTTTTTAATCTCAGAATCACTTTTTTCTTATTTTAATTTTTATATCACATTTACTAGTTTTGGTAGAAACCATAGAGACTATAACTTGGCATTCAAAACTAATTTAAAGAGGCTTGAGATATTTTCCTTAAGGCAGTTTTCCCTAAGTAGAGCAATATAATGTTAAATACAGTGATGTCACACCATATTTGGTTACTATTTTACATTGTGTACTCTCAGTTTTCAAAGTCAGTCTTACATCCTGAATCTCCAGTATTGTTTCTGCTAATCGGTTGACTGGTGTGTAGGTGTACTTTTCCAGTTTGGATTCACTTTCATATGGTGTTTGTGCAACGGTCAGAGCTCTTTGTAGGCAGCTTGCTGAGTAAAGATTTAGGGGGGGGAAATTAGGATAATGAGATGTGAAAAATCTTTTCGAAAGAAAATTCGGCTAACTCTGTGTAAAACCTTTTTTTATTGATTAAGAGAGATTTTCAAGGTATTTCTCATCTTTTTGGAAAAAGAATTACAATATATTCTTCATGCATACATCCATATTAGGATGTTTGTGTGCTCTTAAAGGAATAGTTTGCCCTAAAATAAGTTTATTTCTTTTCTTCATGCAAATATTATGACTTGCAATGTAGAGAGCGTATAGGGCACATTTATATATAAAGAGTCGCACACAGAAGAAAGTCATGCAGGTTTAGAACAAAATGAAGACATCATTTTCATTTGTAGCAATTGTTATTAGACTGTTGGGTAACACTTTACAATTAGGTTTATTAGTTAACATTAATTAACTACATTAGTTAACATGAACTGCATTTGCACAGCATTTATTAATCTTTGTAAATGTTAATTTCAACATTTACTAATACATTATTAAAATCTTGTAAATATTAGTTAATGCACAGTGAACTAACATGAACAGCTGTATTTTCATTAACTAACATTAACAAAGATCAGTAAATACAGTAACAAATGTACTGTTCATAGTTAGTTCATGTTAGTTAACACATTAACTAATGTTTAACTAATGAAGCTTATTCTAAAGTGTTACCGACTATTGTTTTAAACGTGCATGTAGATTTTGTTTATGTGTTTGCATCTATTGTTTATGATTTGAAAAGATGTTTTGATTAGTAAATCGTGTGTCTGAGCAGCGCATGATGGAATACAACAGCAAAAATATCATATCATTCAGTATAAACCATAAAATCTTTAAATAAACTATATTATTACCTTGTATAATTTCATAATACCCAGAAATCCCTTTGTGCAGTATTTCTGTGCTCTATTTTGTTCTTTCACTTTACAGTACATCTACATCGTGTTCCTCCAATAAAGTTTCCTAGCCACAAATTTCCATGCTTCCTCATCAGCAATATGAATGATTCCCATGATTGATTGCAGACACTGACCACATATGTCCCAGGCAGAAGATAAAACTCTTTCAATTGCTAATATTTCTCATGTGTTAGCTACATTTCTTTGTATTTGAACTTGGTGAACTTCATACAGTCGTTTGCACAACATATGGGATCAGAACAGTCTGTGATTATCTCTATAAATTAGTCAGAGGTGTAATGTAACAAAGTAATAATACTTCGTTACAGTACTTGAGTATTTTTTGGCAAAATTTGTACTTACTTGAGTATTTATATTTCTGTCAACTTTTAATTTTACTCCATTAAAATTTCTAAATAAAATGTATACTTTTACTCTGATACAATTCCCCAAAACATGTACCCAAGCATGTGCAAACAAGTGTTCGCACAATCGCGGTTGATTTCATTTTCCAGGTTGTGTCCGTTGCTGGAGCGGCTGAGAAGAGTGCGACACGAGAGCGACCTCTAGAGGCCAAATAAAAACTATCACTGATGCATCGTAGAGATTGTTTTGACACGTGACATGAGGCTGAGTGCTGCACAGAACTGGACTCTTGAAAAATGGATTTAAAACAAACAACAAAGCAGTATGCTATACATTACACTACAATATATGTTTTCATGTCACTACAGTAATCAGTTTGTTGATTAATACTGCATTAGTGGAGAACAGCGTATGTTTGCCGTCGAGGCTAAGAGGAAGCTGACGTTAGTAGTAACGTTACCTCAAGCGGTTAAAACAATGTGACAAAAACACCAACTGTTTAATGTCATGATTGTTACCCTCTATTTGCATTAGTTTATATCCATTTGTTCGATTTTATGCATTCGTTATCCAGCGAAGATGCATATTTAATCATGCAGCCGACAGAAGCATAAATAAGAAGTGTATTCGATTTCAGTTCTTTTTTTATCTAGACTTTAACACATATTATGATTAGATAATTATCAAGTGTTCTATAATAGAAGCAAATAACGAGTGAAAGTGTATATATATATATATATATATATATATATATATATATATGCCTTTGTGTGTAAAGATGGCCATTTTATCCGTGATTGTTTGGATTTATATGAAATGGTAACACTTTACAATACCATTTGTAACATTAAAGGTTAATGAAAGTTGTTCTTTGTTAACTTCAATATTTACATTTTAACACTTTAAAGTTGCCTCTTACGTTAATTATAATGCACTATGAATTAACATGAATGATCAAGGTATAATTAATATATTAGTATTTTTATACATTTAAAACTTGCAATAAACATTTTGCCTTTTTTTAATTCAAAGCAAACATGTAAGAAATAGAGTCTCAATCTTGCTGCTCAAACTCTGTGTAGAACAATTTTTGATAATATTTTCTGCTCCTTTTGTATTTTGCATTGCAAACATATAATTATGTTTAATATAAAAAAATACTTTTCATACTTAAGTCCAAAAAATATCACATACTTTAAAACTTTTACTTAAGTAATATTCTTAATATGACTTTTACTTCTACCAAAGTCATTTTCTGTTAAGATATCTATACTTTTACTCAAGCATGGCTTTCAAGTACTTTATAGACCACTGAAATTTAGGATAGTGAAGGCCTCTGTACCTCAATGGGACATGCCAGCAAGAATGACTAATGATGTGTACGTGAAGAAATCTGTTTGGATTAATCATAGAGAGAAGCCACAAATGTGCATGAATTACATCAGAAACAATTTCCTGTCCTTCCTGTGTGATTTACGTTTTCCATCTGCTTGTTAAACCAGTAGGCTATCTCTTTTCTGCATTGTTTGTGATGATACCTAAACTTGTGTTGCATGTTGAGGAGACGTGAGCCATTATTTTTCAATGTGATCAGACTTACTATTTTCACTTGGTGTAAACATACCGACTTACCAAAAACAATCCTACTGACCTACTGAAGGAGGGACCTGCACATAGATAATAAAACCAGACTTGGGGCTGGACATTTTCGACTAGCAGCCAAATAGCAGTGCATCTTTGAAACCTCACAGAAAATATATAAAAAGATTGTGTTAAAAACAACCCAAGTTGGGTTGAAAATGGACGATCCCAGCAGTTGGTTAAATGTTTGCTCAACATGCTGGGCAGTTTTATTTAACTCAGTTGTTTAAAAATTACTTTATAGCTGGCTTAAAATCAACCCAAAATAGGTTGGAAATTAAAAATCAGACACATGATTATTAGAGGCAACAAAAATAATCAAAAGATGAACATTTGTTAATAAGCAATTTAATACATGTGTATTGTTTAATTATTATTCGTTAAACTTCTTATTAATAAACATATCAATAAATGTTCATTTACAACATACTTTGGGTTTATTTTAAACAAGCAATACAGTAATTTGTAAACAATCGTTGTGTTTATAACAGATTAGGCAAACATTTAACCCAACCACTGGGTTAAAACAACCCAATTGCTATTTTTTTATTTTCAACCAACATTTTTTAGAGTGTAGGAAAACCCATAGCAGAAGTTCAATAAACGCATTGAAATGTCAAAATGATAAAATGATTTGACCCTGTTCTATAGACTGGCTGCGTATAGTATATAGTTTGACTTAAATATATTTACAAATATATAATGACTGTAAATTATGATTAATTTTCTCACTCGATGCTGATCCTTCTCAGGGAAGCTCATTGAAGATGTACTTTAAAGAACAGCTTCATCACAGTTGCTGAAAGAGGCAAATTATGTCATTTATTCCCCTTTAGCACTATTGAGATGCAATTATAGTCTAACAGAAGAACTAACATTTTTAGCTCAAGCTGTAAAACTGAGACAAGCATCATTTAATTTTTCATCTGTTATATAACATTTTAGTAGGGATAGTTTACCCAAAAATGAGAATTCTGTCATTTACTATCCCTCAAGTTGTATGAATGGCTGAGCACAATATGAAGAATTTAGTCAAAGGGGTCCATCAACTGTTTGGTTACCCATTTTCTTCAAAATATCTTCTTTTGTTTTCAACAGAATAAAGAAATTCACACAGATTTGGAACAACTTGAATAAATAATTTTTATTTTTGGCTGCATGATCCCTTTAAAAATTCATTCCCTTGTTTTAGTAAATCATGGCCATGATTTACTAATTCACTCCTTCATTTTAAATCATGGCCACCTTTTAAATTCCTTCCCTTGTTTTAGTTGAATCAAAATGAGGGAAGAAATTAGTACAACATGGCTACGATTTACAAAAATGAGGGAATGAATCAAATGCTGATATTTTGTGGCCACGATTTACTAAAAATAGGGAATGAATTCTTAATTTGTGTCCATGATATGTATGCTTTTTGTATGCATATGTATGTGAGGGGCTTTGTAGCACGTTTGCTGTTTGTTTTTCTTGTATATAGGCTTACTGATTTTGATGATAACAAAAATGTATAATCTAATTACATGAAATGCTTATTAATTGAAACTAAATCAAAAATTAATCACTGAGTGTCACGTGGTTAACTAAAATAAAGATCATTTGAGTTAAATGACACAAAAACTTTAGATCATTTAATCAAACATGTTTACTGACACATTTAGAAGGAATACTTCATGCGCTGATTTTATCTAAAGTGTTCCATATGTTTTATACAACTTGCCTTTTAAATCAAAGTGTATCGATTTGATCTGTTGTTTGATTATATAAGTGTTACACAGCAGATGGAAAACACGTCTGCGTTGCAGCTCACTCAACTTTTGTTATGTAATTTAAGGCCATTATAAATACATTTGCATCTCTTTTCACAGAATGACGTAATGTTATTCAAAGTTGCACACAGAAATCATCACAAGTGAGTGGTGTTTTACCACTTGATTGCCATAATTAGTATGTCTTTATGATGTGCAAGAATGTCTTGTTGAGTGCACAAGCCAGTCGGTTAAGAGCTTGCAAGGCTTTGTCTTATTGTATCATTCTCTTTTCAGTTCTTTTCATTTGACAGCAGCCGCCTCATCCTATTAACAATGCTGTTTGTTTAGAGTTAAAAACCCTCTTTGGAGGGAGATGCTGACAGATGTGGGTATGTGTGGGTATTCAAAAAAGTGCTTGAATATTTCTCCGGATTCTGATAAACACACCCCCTTCCCCATGTGAAGGGAAGCATCAAAGAGACTGCATAGTAACAACCATCATAACCTATAAGGCAACAGGGTTCCGGAGGAGGAAGAAGACCATTCTTCTGTTGCCTATATTGTTTTCTGTTTATTTGCCTTCTAAATCCAAGAATGTCAGCTTCAAGTCAGCTGTCATAATGTACATTCCCTTTGCCCAGTATAAATTTTGATATTTTTTCCCCTCTCATTTCATGTTTTTTCATAAATTACTGTGCAGTTGTATGTAAGTATAGCAATAATAGAGATAGAAAAAAAGATCAGTTGAGAGCTGAACATCTGAGGGTTTAAAAGTGGACTTGAGGAGTTGAAGGTGCTGTTCTACTGAAAGATCTGTTACCCATAGATGAAATTCATAAACTTGTGACATCATTGAGAAACTGAATACTGGATAAAATGATCAGTCAGAGCAGATTAAACCTGATAGGATTCATGCATGCAGACCATTTGTGAGATCCGAATATTTTTAATATTGGATATTCAAGATGTATGATCACGAAGATGTGAACTAGAGTTTGGAGTTTGATGGGGAAACACCTCATCTGTTCATCTGCTGACTGTCTGTTTGAACGCAGGATACCCCTTCTTAGGCGCTCCAAAACAAACAAATAGCTGATCGGTTTTCCTCCACAGGGCAGCTCTGTGGACATAAATATCCAGCACTCTCACTGGACACAAAAGATTTAGCTTTTCCTGGTCCTGATATCCAAAAGGAGGAGGGCAGAAGGCCTGCAAAACAATAGGCCGCGGTACATTGGTCGGGACCTTGGGGATGGCTTAAGACACAGGAATGCCTTGACCATTTCCAGTCCGAACTCAAGGCATGTGGGGGTACTGATAGGGCCTGAAGATCTCCTTCTCTTTTTAGAAGTGAAATAGCTAGAAGGTTTTTGCAGTTTTTAAGGTCAGAAACTTTTCTAGATAAACCTTCTAGCACAATTGCCAAATCCAAAGCTGGAACTCTGGAATGAATTGCAGGCCTCAGCCTCAAAGTGCCACAAAGGAAATGTGTTATTAACAGTTCCGTCCCCTGCACCCAAAGGGACATGGTAAGCTACAATGGCCGCCACATATACATTTTAACATGGAAGGGGAAAGCTCTGCAGAAAAACTATATTGAATAAATTCCTGCTATGAGCCAACCGGGCAGTTAACTGGATCCAAATTGCATTCTGCACCAAGAATTGAAGACTCTTCGCTTCAAGGCATAAAGTTTTCTGGTGGAGGAAGCTCTGGAGTGGAGTATGGACTCAAAAACATCAGTTGAAAGAACTGAGTCTATGTGTTGGGCCCCCTCAGAGGCCAAGAACACATATCTATATTCCATATCTCCGGACAGGAGTGAATGACTGTGCCTCTTGCCTGAGACAGAAGGTCCTTCCTGACTGGAATCTCCAGTGCAGTGCCATCGAGGAGGGACACTAGGTCCGAGAACCATATTCAGCTCGGACAGTACAGCAATACCAGGAGTAGACTTATTTCATCCCGGTGGACCTTCTCCAGAACTCCGGGGAGCAGAGCAATCAGGGGAAATGCGTATAGAACCAACTTCAGCCAGGGCTGTACCATAGTATTCAGCCCCAGGGGGGCTGGGTGTGTTAGGGAGAACTAAATTGGACAGTACAGTGCAGAACAAGCACAGGATGGCCTCTCAGATCTGGGAGGAAGTGCTTCAATGCCATGAAAACAGCCATCATCTCCAGGAAATGTATGTGCCACGAAAGTTATTGACTCCTCCACAGACTCTGAGTTGCCTTGCTCTACCGCTCCTCAGCCAGTGAGAGAATCTGTCGTGAATGTGACGCAATGACAATGAGGTCCTAGCATAGGACTCTGGGACAGGAACCAAAGTTTTCTTCATATAACCAAGACGCCAGACACCCGCACGTGATCTTGATCATACGAAGTGGGTTGACCCTCGGGGAAAACCCTATGGTCCTGAGCCACCACTGCAAGGGTCTCATGTACAGCAGGCCAAAAGGTATTACTTTGGACGCAGCTGCCATCAGTCCCAACAGTCTCTGAAACTTTACATCTGGGGGTACTCACACCCCGTAGACCTAAAGGGTTGGCGAAGGCAAGGGAGATTATGCTTAAAAGCTTCTGCCTGTTTTTTACTTTCTTTGAACCTCTCCACAACGTTATTGACGACGTCACCGGAGAGGCCAAGCAGCTTTAATGGCTAGGGGGCCTCGAAGGTTGACCGAGCATGATCCACTCCCAAACACAACACACAAGTCGTGTGTATCCCCACCCGTAAGGAAATGAGGGCAAGGAGGAACACACGATTTGAATGCCTGTTTATTCAGCATAACAGTATAAGTGATTGTGCTAAATCGGGACAGGCAACAATAAAGAAGACACAGTATGACACAGAAGGCTTGCTGAGGCTAACCCCGGCTATTCTGAATGTGCTCTTATGGTTTCCTGGTTGTGACATAACCCGCCTGTGACTCACAGGACTAGTTAACACACGTGCTTCAGATGCTGTCGCGCCGAGATGTTCCCAAAGTGTCATTGACGCAGTGCAAGTTCCCTTGAAAGGGAACAGCATTATATGTTGTTTTTGTGGTTGCATTGTAACAGTATTTTTTTTGATGAAAATGTTTATTAGAACTGAAGTGGTGCATACTTTGGGAGATGCACTCCATATCAATTTTCAAATGTATTGTTTTCCTTTACACAGTCAGCATTTTTAGACAAAGCTGTAGGGAGGTTGGGTGCCCATTTAAATTCAAAAGTGTCTTTATTTTCTCCTGTTTTTAGATTAGAAAATGTGTCAGGGCAGATTTTTCTTTATTTGTATTTACTTTGAAATGAGGTTAGTGTATTTACTTTGAAATCAAGTTAGCTTTTCCTGTCCCCATTTAGGTAGATGATGTTTTGTTTGTAACATTGGCTGTTCCCTCTTCCGAAGTCTTGCTGTTGCTTCTCTAATTTTGTTTTCATTAGTTAATAAATATTATTTGACTTGGAAAATCTGACTGTTGTGGGACTGGGGGAAGGAAACTCCACAGTCATTTTTTCCTCCTCAATCGTAGACTTGGGAGTATGTAATGGCCTGACTATCCAATAGGCTGCTTGTTTTTTTATGATTTGATTTTAAACAAGTTTTGGTACTCGTAATTTATGGATCTGACAGCTCAGAGTTCTAAGTTTTCTTACTCACTCACCTTCACATTGGCCCTCTCTTCTACTGGCAAAACGCACTTACTGTATGCTGGCAAATGCTGAGAGCTTGTAGTTGGAGGTCTGGGTTTATTTAGGTCATGTCCAAGACTCATGCATGCATGTTCCCACACAACTTGAACAGACTCAATATGACTGTCACTGCTGCCAACTAGTACTATTTATCCTTTTCTATAACCACTGACACTCATCCCTTATTGGTTTGTGAAGCTGTCAGCCTATTCGAAAGGCTTTTATACAACGGTTATTTCTGGTTATTTGATTGGCAGTGGCACTATTTTCTGTAAAGCTATTTTGAAACTTTTCCTTGTAAAGCATTACATAAACTGAATTGTCTAGGACTAATATTGTAAAATATTTATCTTTTTAAATTTATTTTAAAATGTATGCCTCTGGCAAAGCTGAATTTTCTGCATCATTACTTCAGTCTTCAGTGTCACATGATCCTTCAGAAATCATTCTAATATGCTCGATTGGTGCTCAAAACAATTTTTTTTTTCTTATTAAATCTTATTATTGTCGATGTTGAAAACAGTTGGTCAGCTTAACATTTTTTGTTGAAAGTGTGATTTTTTGCTTTTAAAACAATAGCATGTATTTGAAATACAAACTAGAGCAGCTGATATATTTAGTGAACTGGGAATAGTTTTCACTCTTCTCTGATTTTTTTACTGGGTCCTGCCAGAGTCGATGCACCTGCAATAGACTGAGTGGCTTGTGTTGAAGTCTAAGCCATGCGATGAATGGTGTGGTGAAAAATAAGAAGTTGGGAGTATGGAATGACTAAAGATATCAACTTTCCATTTGCACATTTGGGTGTACTATTACAATCCCGTCGGTATGTAACTGATAAAGTGAGACCTAGCATGTAAAAATATACTCTAAATATTTCTACAGGCAGTTCAGTCTTGACATTTAGAGTTATACTCCAGCAATGTTTGGCTAGGGTTATGTAATAAAAGCATCTACAAGGAGCTTATGTATAAATATGCATTAATCTCTGACATGTCTTTTGTTGTGCTGTAATTGTGTTCTCTCCAAGGTCCAAAACACCATTTTTTTTTCTCTTGAGCTTTGACGTTGACTGCTTGATTCTCGGTATTAAATGTTGTGTAAGCTATTATGAAACTGTAACCTGTGAAGCTGCAAGTTTGTCATAAGATAAAGTAGTTGCATCACTGGCAATCTACCATTTCAGTTGTTTGCTACACTAAAGCTTCTAATGGAAAATAGATATTTTAATATCTTAAATAGCTTCAGTGTAGTTCACATTTTAAATTTACAGGTGCCAGATGATAAAATGTAATTTTTGCAAGCAGAGCAGTATTAATCTAGCACAAAACAATAGGGATTTCAGATTAAAAAAGATGGTGCATCATTTGTATGTAGTTAGTATCTTAGTATTGAATATGGCTATACGTATATTTAATGTTTATATGTTGATATACATATTGATCAGTGGTGACTGGTTAGCTCTAGATGTTAGTTGTCCTTCATCGAGTGATGGCAGATGGTCTTTAGTCAAAGAGGAAGCTGATGCTCCTTCCACTCCCTCTCGTTAACTGGGCATTCACCAAGACAATGGCAGGAAACAAGGCAGATGAAATTTGGTCTAGAGTACTCCTTTCTATTATAGAAACAACTTCTAAAATGACAAAAAGAGTCAATATATTGAATAGGGTGTGACTGCAATGATGGTAAAAACGAAGTTATACTTTTAAATATTAAACTAAAACCACCAGTAGGTGGTCTTAATGAGTGAGTCATCAAGTTATTTATTCATTCATTTAGTCATAAATCAAGTGACTGCATCGATGAATGGGTCATTGAATAATTCACTCTCATGATTCATTCAGAGCCGCAGATTCATTCACGAAACACCGCTGCATGTTGCTGTGGCTTTCGTTGGAATATTGAGCAAACAGCACTTACAATACTACATTTAAAATGTTTATCACTTAATACTACCCTTTTTTGCTGAACTGTTATATAAAATCAATTTGCAATCGTGTGGATATTTGAGGAAAAAATTGCATTCTTGCTCCCATAATATATTATCAACATTAAAAACAAGAACTCACAGGGTTTTGGTCTCCAAGAGAGTTTGAGTCTTAAATCGATTTCAATGCACAGCCTGTGTTTATAGGCTATTTGTTCTTCTTGCTAGTAAGTGCTAAATCCCCACTTTTACAAATGTACGTTGTCGAGATATGCAGTAATGTAGAGCGATTTGCTAAGACTTCTTACTCTGCACCCAACATATTTGCACGATGCTTGTATGGATATAAATTTTGACCGCAAAAGATATCATGTATTTACAACATTTTGCCTGTTAGAAAAACATGCTCGGTTTTAATGTTATTTTAAAGCGGGATACAAATGAAGCTCAGGCAAAGCTCAGATTTTGTTTGCGTAGCCTCCCCCCTCGTTTCCTCACGTACCCTCAGGGGTAAGCGTACCCCAGTTTGAGAACCACTGCTCCAGCTGTTACTAGGATATTTGGTCCTGTGACATTTTCCAGCCTTATCGTGTAGCTCACTGATTCCCAACCAAAGGTTTTGTATAAGATACTCTGAACAGAATATTTCTGCAGCAGTGCATTACATGTCTCTGCCAAACAAACTAATATTATTTATTTATTTGAACAAAACAAAACAAAAAATTTTTTACTAGAAAAATACATACACTACCATCAAATTAAATTTATTGCATTCATTTGCTCAAAAGTGGCAGTAAAAGGGACATTTACATTGCTACGAAAGATTTATATTTCTAATTGATACTGTTCTTTCTGTAATTTTTGTTTTATTCGTCAAAGGGAAAAATAAGAAGGGAAAAGTATGCTGGTTTTCCCAAAAATATCAGCGCAACTGTTTACAGCATTGCATACAGCTAATAATAATAAATGTTTCTTGAGCAGCAAATCAGCATATTAGAATGATTTCTGAAGTCTGAAGGATTATGTGACACTGGAGTAATGGCCTCTGAATATTCAGCTTTGCATCACAGGTTATATAGTCAAGTCAAGTCACCTTTACTTGTATAGCGCTTTTTACAATGCAAATTGTGGCAAAGCAGCTTTACATTAATAATTGGCAAATCATTTTTCCCAAAGCTCCCAAAGGAAATGGTGTCATTGTCCAGTTTATTCTATATATTATTATTTCATTCCGTTGCAAAGATCAATAGTTATTAGTCTCGTTAATTTATGTATATCAGCACTAGAGAAAACAGTGACGTAATCTGGCTCAGCTCAGTTCGCATACAACGGCGCCAATGCAGGCATACTAAAAACACTGCTGAATATCAAGCAAGTGTCCCCAACTTAAACAAGCCAAAGGCAACAGCGGCAAGGAACCAAAACTCCATCAAAATGGAGAAAAATACCTTGGGAGAAACCAGGCTTAGTTGGGGGCCAGTTCTCCTGTTCCACACAGGCGCAGGTTCCCCATCAGAGCCGGACACAGCCCGGATCCAGCCAATCACTTTAAATTATAAACCTCGGGATAAACAGAGAGACAAAAATTAGCGTAGACACCATTCTTCTTCTGATGTATCGAGTACATCCGGTGTTATAGGAAGTGTTCCAGGTTCCGGCTGACCTGATCTATGCAACCTAACAATCCTTTAACAGATACGAAGACATATATATATATATATATATATTTAAAAACATTATTGGTAATCCGAAGTGATATTCAGTATATTATCAAATAAAAATAACACATTTCTGTTTTGGTGTCGATAAAGTAGTACTTAAGCTTTGCTGTGGGGTTATCTGGGAAACGCTGCACTAGTTGTTACATATTAAGATTAGGCCCTTGGTGAAATAGGATCTTTGAGACAAGAAATGGGATGTGTAAAGCATAGCCACCTGTCTACAAGTCACCACCCAAAGCAGTTCATTTCATATGATGTACTTTTAAGTTAAGCTTGGAAAAATGTTCCAGAAAGCTGCAGTAATCACTCAACACATGAAGGGGAGTATTGTTAAAAGTTTTGATCTATCACATCCATTAAATTGTCATTTCTCATAGCAAATATTGTAGCTCTCTAGAGTAGCTCTTTGGCTTAAACCTGCAATGATGGGATTACTGTCACTTCATCATTATGCCGCTGCCAAGACAAGAGTCAATGACGTCACATGTTGTAATGGGAGGACTGAAAATTTTAGCTCAATGAATTGCCACTATAGTATGATTCCCTCCCTCCATGATTCCTTAAACACCATCCAACTGCTGATCTCCACTGCTTCTTAGCCCAAGGAGTTATTTTGTTGCTCTCCACAGTGCTAAAAATTCAGACCAGGTCTGACTAATGAGTATGTTTATCAGTATTGCTTTTTATCATTAAATTTCTGTTTATGCTTACGGGTGTTATGCTATTTTAAAGGCTCCTAGTTTTGTTTTGGAAGTCTACTACATGGTTTGCATGCATTCAAGATCAAAAAACACTTTTATTTTCTCATAATATTCATCGCTGCATTACCGCTTTTCTCACAAAACCCTCTCTCTCTAAACCCCTCCTTTCCGAGAGCCTACTCTCTGATTGGTCAGATGCCCTTGTCTGTTGTGATTTGTCTACAACTAACAGTGCGTGTCAGAAATGAAACACCCATTTCAACTCCAGAGGCTTCCTCAGCACTTTTACATGAACAGTAACGATGGTTTTATCTTGTCCATTCCACCCCCAGTTCTCATCCTTTGGAAGTGCGTGCAAAGTGGATTCGCTTTTGCAGCACAGAAGAAAGACAGTGTCTTCTTGACATCAACAACATGAATTAAACGACTACAGTGTTTGAGGTTGGGTAAAACTAGACGTTCTTCTCGGGCAGCTAATGAAGACCATAGGCTAGCATTATGCAGATTTGTTACAAACCATGTAGGTTTGTACAAGAAGTAAGTCTGGAAATACTGCCGACTCATTTCACGCAGTTCTTTTGGGAGACAATAACTCCTTTTATCATGAACTTTGACCTTTGAAACTTTGCCGACCTTCACAAACATCTACATGAAACACTACATGAAAGGTTATGTCCGAAAAAGCATACAAGGGGTACTTTAACGGAGTTTTAGTGGCGATTACAGCTTCGGCAGAAGAATCCTTCTGGTGGAAGCATTATTATCTGTGACAGACTAAAATGGAAGTATGTGATACTTGAGCAAGATCATCATTGCAATACCTCACTGTCGTCATGTCATCAAGTCGCCATGGCTACAAAAACACTGCAGTTAAATACAGCTGACACTGTATGAGTCCTGAGTCTTTTTCTGTACGCACAGAGTTCACTGTACAGTTCATTTTTAAATGATTTGTAAAAAAAAAAAAAAAAAAAAAAAAAATGAAGTAGTGGCAATTTATTTATAACACTGACAGCTTGTCTGAAGTGCAGAAAATCTGTATAGGTTAAAAAAATGGCATACATACCTGTCTCACTCTCAAGTATAGTATGTCATCAAAAATACTGTCAATGTTCAATTATAGATATATAGGTGCAGTCCATATTTTATTACTTTTATATTTTTTTATATTACCATTGCCATATAACACTAAATATATTCGTATAGCATTAAAATAATTATATTAAATGTTTCTCCCTAGTTTTAAACGTGGTTGTCACTTTTGAAGCAGTGTGTTTGTGGCCCATGAGACTTGGTCTGTTTCCAGTTTGTCATAAAATGTTTGACAATGACTGATTGTGTCTCTGCAACAGGTGGATCAAAAAAAGCTTTCAAAGCATGTAATACCCTGTCATATAGATCAGATTTTTTGGCTGCTGCAGGCATCACTGCTGTCTGAAATCCCTGGAGAGCTTTGTCACTTACTATGGTATTCCAGAAGGAATAAGTGATGACATCTGGAACTTTTGACAAATAGTGACTCATCGTTTTTGCTCTAAAAAATTACAAAATTATCACTTTTAGTTATAGTGGCATGTCATTTGCCTCATGCAGTGGGACTTTCAGTGTCCTGTTTTATTATTCTATAGCTTATTTGTCTAAACAGTGTAATTCTTGGTAAATTTTGTGCTTTCAAAGCTGGAACCACAACTGACATTTGGAGAGATTAATTTAACTGGATGGGATATGATAAGCAGAATTGAAATAAAGGCCAGTGCATTGACAGAACAGTGGGATTTACAGTCAAGTGGCTTCTCTTCTTTGTGTCAAAACTGAAGCTTTGTCATCAAAATGACACAACTAAAAGCTTGCTCCAGACAAGGGTCTTGTTTACATAATTTGCATCAATTAGGCTGTTACATAAATTGTTTGCCATGACCTAATGTAAGGTACAGTACAGACAATATCAAATGTAATCAGTTAAGCATTTTAATCAACCAAATCTTTAAACAACTGTATGAACATTACAATTTCATGAAAAGTTACGTTCTCATCATGTTTTAAATTTATTTTTGAAACCAAATTAACATACAGTTGGGCCAAAAAGGCTGAGATCACTAGTAAAAAATTGTTAAATTACAATAAAAATGATTTTAAAAATCTTATATTTTTGATTAATTATTTTTTAAGTTATTATACTTACTACCAAACATCACAGTTTGAGTTTGAGTTGCATTTAAAGCGAGAAATTGAATTCTTTAATTGTGTAAAACCTGATGATCATGCTATCCAGTATGGTTTGAGAAGATCATTTTGTGCTTGAATGAAATGACCTATAAAATATCTTTTTTTATTATTATTTTTATTTATTTAATGTTGTAACTTTTCTTTGTTTCAATTATAGATGATGAAAAAATGCTCTCAGACTTTTGGACCCCACTGTACATAACAGTATAGCAATTGTTCATGTAGGCAGTGCAACATATTTTTTTCTAGACTCTTCAAACTAAACCCACGTTTGTCCCGCCACGAGGCTTCAAGTGTTTTTAGAGGCCATGTTAGTCACTGCTGCTGTGATTCATCCTCTTCACATGCATCACATGCTCTAACCATTCTAATGCATAAGACTAAGGCTGCACAGCACCATTAATTCAATCCTAAATGGACTTGAACGCCCACCTTGAGGGAAATTCACAGGTTCAGTACAAAACATATATGTATATATACCATTAATGTACACACAGCACCCCATATTGACACAAAAACACAGAATTCTTCACATTTTTGCAGATTTATTAAAAAAGAAAAACTGAAATATCACATGGTCCTAAGTATTCAGACCCGTTGCTCAGTATTTAGTAGATCTTTTTGATCTAATACAGCCATGAGTCTTTTTGGGAAAGATACTACAAGTTTTGCACTCCTGGATTTGGGGATCCTCTGCCATTCCTGCTTGCAGATCCTCTCCAGTTCTGTCAGGTTGGATGATAAACGTTGGTGGACAGCCATTTTTAGGTCTCTCCAGAGAGGCTCAATTGCGTTTAAGTCAGGGCTCTGGCTGGGCCATTCAAGAACAGTCACAGAGTTGTTGTGAAGCCTC
Organism: Opsariichthys bidens; assembly: GCA_037194245.1. Taxonomy (NCBI): domain Eukaryota; kingdom Metazoa; phylum Chordata; class Actinopteri; order Cypriniformes; family Xenocyprididae; genus Opsariichthys; species Opsariichthys bidens. The sequence continues at coordinate 9,377,071 of CM074281.1, read as the reverse complement.
TCCTTTGTTATTTTAGCTGTGTGCTTAGGGTCATTGTCTTGTTGGAAGGTAAACCTTCGGCCCAGTCTGAGGTCCTGAGCACTCTGGAGAAGGTTTTCGTCCAGGATATCCCTGTGCTTGGCTGCATTCATCTTTCCCTCGATTGCAACCAGTCGTCCGGTCTCTGCAGCTGAAATCCACTCCCACAGCATGATGTTTTTTAACAAACTCCATGCAGGCTTTCATGTGTCTTGCACTGAGGAGAGACTTTCATCGGGCCACTCTGCCATAAAGCCCCGACTGGTGGAGGGCTGCAGTGATGGTACACTTTCTACAACTTTCTCCCATCTCCCGAGTGCATCTCTGGAGCTCAGCCATAGTGATCTTTGGGGTCTTCTTTACCTTTCTCACCAAGGCTCTTCTCCCCCGATAGCTCAGTTTGGCCGGATGGCCAGCTCTAGGAAGGGTTCTGGTCATCCCAAACAACTTCCATTTAAGGATTGTGGAGGCCACTATACTCTTAGGAACCTTAAGTGCAGCAGATTTTTTTTGTAATCTTGGCTAGATCTGTGCTTTGCCACAATTCTGTCTCTGAGCTCTTCAGGCAGTTTCTTTGACCTCATGATTCTCATTTGCTCTGACATGCACTGTGAGCTGTAAGGTCTTATATTGACAGGTGTGCGGCTTTCCTAATCAAGTCCAATCAGTATAATCAAATACAGCTGGACTCAAACGAAGGTGCAGAACCATCTGAAGGATGATCAGAAGAAATAGGCAGCACCTGAGTTAAATATATGAGTGTCATAGCAAAGGGTCTGAAAACTTAGGACCATGTGATATTTCAGTTTTTCATTTTTAATAAATCTGCAAAAATGTGAAGAATTTTTCTGTCAAAATGGGGTGCTGTGTGTACATTAATGATAAAAAAATGGCTGCAATATAACAAAGAGTGAAAAATTTAAGGGGTCTGAATACTTTCCGTACCCACTGTATATATGTACAATACAGCATATATATATGTCTATATATGTATATGTGTGTAGATATTTTGAAAATTTTTTGTAACCAAACAATTGTGGTGTCCATTCACCGTATCTTTTATATTCCACAGAGGAAAGTCTGTGGAATAAAAAAGAAAGTCATACAGTCTTTTTCACTTAAAAAGCACCACAGCTTTTTCCTGGTGTTCCTTACAGCTAGTCTGACTCTTATTCTACATGTCATGGAAATTTAAAATTTATAAAAAAAACAATTATTTAAACAGTTATTTCCATCAACAGTGCTGAGAAGATACTTTCCTTATTAGTTGCTAAGTAGCAAATGTTCTGGGAAAAGAATTTCTTACTTTTAAGTTCCCTTTTGTCCTCATGGTCTAAATCAGTCAGACTGACATACATTCCCATGGATGCATTCCCACCACAGTGATGAAGAATGGGAAGATTATTAAGGGACCACATCAATATTAAAAGAATGAAATGAAATGAATTCTTTTCTTACTAAAAGAGAGCATGAGGTTTACTATGCTCCTCTTCCCTCTGGCATGAATGTGTAGACAGCTGTGCACTTTGCTCATTGCTCAACTCCAGGGAATTTGACATGACTATTATGCATAATTCATCCTCAAAAACCTTTTAATTAAACTTCATTATTCTGCTTACCAGATATAGTTTATCAAAATATAACCAGGCAATGAGTCCCACTGGATTTGCTTTGTTTGGATTTGGGTTTGCTTTATTATTGCAAGTACATCCTCCCATATCCTTCATCCTCCATATATATAAAAAAGATAAACTAAGTATTAGCGTTCTACAGTTTATTTAATTAAAAACTTGTCTCCTTTGTTTTGTTATGGTAATTGTCGAATGCTCAATAGGAATTTTCTGCGGAGGGGGTCAAGATGATTTCTGAAAACCTCAATCATCACAAGTAGTCCGAAAAGATTCTTGCTGGTGATTTTACTCAATCACAGGAAAACTGCAATGCCTTTTCCCTTTTCCCACAAGTTTCCTCTTTCTTGATTTGGACCTCCTTGCTATGAAAGACATTTAGGCTCTTTGTAAAAACAAAAAGCGATCTCCATACAATACCATGGCAGATATTTTCCATTAGTTCCATTAGTAGGACTTGCTAATGTGTGTTATAGGGTTGTTTTTTTAGTGTGTAGACAAACAACCCAGTGTATGATCGGTTATGTGGAATAGGTTGGCATTACATTCATTAGATACTACTAAAACAATAAGATACTTCCTTTCTCTACAAGGAAGCGAAACGTCCAACACAAAACATTAAGGTTGGCAACATGTTAGTCCTTTAACAGTATTTCCTGAACAGATGCTTACCAAGAAAAATACTGCATAAAACAGAGTGCAGCAGTTGGTATTTTCTCTCATTTATTTTCTGCATAGACCAATATATCAAACCAACCAAACATTAATTTGAAGCAAATAATTGATAAAAATGCAATGTGCTTACGATGGACACTTTACTATCCAATAAGGCCACTGAAGAAGATTTATGAATGGCAGTAAAGTGATGCAACTGACGCTAATAGGTCACATGATAATGACAACATTGTGGATGTAGTTTGTCTGGATTACATTCAAACACATGCCATAACTATAGTATGTAGTTTAATGTAGAGTTCAGTTGTTTCACTCAGTGATTAATAGCTATACTATATATTACTATAGTATATACAGAGGTATAATAATAATACTTCGTTTTTTTGGGGAAAATCTGTACTTACTTGAGTATTTATATTTCTGTCAACTTTTACTTTTGCTCCACTTCATTTCCTAAATAAAATGTATACTTTTACCCCGAGACATTTCCTCAAAGCATTTTCTTTATTTACTACAAAATAAAAAAGGAAGAACACAGACCGCAAGCAAGCGTGTGCAAACAAGTGTTCGCACAATCGCGGTTGATTTTATTTTCCGGGTTGTGTCCGTTGCTGGAGCAGCTGAGAGGAGTGCGACACGAGAGCGACCTCTAGAGGCCAAATAAAAACTATCACTGGTGCCTTGAAGAGTTTATTTTGACTCGTGACATGAGGCTGAGTGCTGCACAGAACTGGACACTTGAAAAATGGATTTAAAACAGACAACAAAGCAGTATGCTATACATTACACTACAGTATATGTTTTCATGTCACTAAAGTAATTAGTTTGTTGATTAATACTGCATTAGTGGAGAACCGTATGTTTGCCGTCGAGGCTAAGAGGATGCTGACGTTAGTAGTAACGTTACCTCAAGCGGTTAAAACAATGTGACAAAAACACCAACTGTTTAATGTCATGATTGTTACCCTCTATTTGCATTGGTTTATATCTATTTGTTCGATTTTATGCATTCATTATCCAGCGAAGATGCATATTTAATCATGCAGCCGACAGAAGCATAAATAAGAAGTGTATTTCAGTTCTTTTTTTATCCGGACTTTAACACATATTATGATTAGATAATTATCAAGTGTTCTAAAATAGAAGCAAATAAAGAGTGAAAGTATATATATAATATGCCAAGATGGCCATTTTATGCATGATTGTTTATATGAAATGTTTATATGAAATGATAACACTTTACAAAAAGAGTCCATTAAAGGTTAATGAAAGTGTTGTTTATTGTTAATTTAAATGTTTGCATTTTAACATTTTAAAGTTGCCTCTTATATTAATTATAATGCACTATGAATTAACATGAATGATCAAGGTATAATTCATATATTAGTATTTTTTATGTTTAAAACTTACAATAAACATTTTGCTATTTTTTTTCAAAGCAAACAAAATGTAAGTCATTTTTTGTTAAGATATCTATACTTTTACTCAAGTATGGTTTTCAAGTACTTTATACCCCACTGAGTATATATTAGTAAAGTGCAACATTAAACACTAACTTATGTCTCCCAATTTTAATCTTGTGCAAAAACACAAAATAACACTTAATTTATGTATGCAGTCTGATGCAAAACATGCTGGGAATTAGAAATCTGCAGTAACTCAATCATATTAAGTTCAGCGTACTACAATGAAATTTTGAGTTCATGCAGCTTTTTTCTATTAAGTACAATGAAATTTCATTATTATTCGAGTCTAATAAGCTCATTTAATTTATTTAATTTAATTTGCAATATGCTATCTAAACCCTGAATGGGTAGATCTGAAGATGAATCTAAAGTAAGACATCTCTTTGAAATATAAAATTTAGTAATTATTGTAAGTTCTTCTGGACAAGAATTGCCTCACTTTTTATCCCTAAAAGGGTTCATCTGATACGCTCATAACATAGGTCTTTAGAGCACAAGTCATTAAAAATGAGTGGATTCAAGGATTCATGTACTAATCTAGCACATCTTAGACTTCTGTTTCATTCACGAGAGAGAGAGAGAGAGAGAGAGAGAGAGAGAGAGAAAACACTCAAATATACTTGACAGCTCTCCAGCTCCCAGTTATGCAAGGATCCCCACAGGCATCCCATTTCTCGCCTCAGCATCCAGACACTGATGTACATTAGGGTCTGAGCAACTACAGACTATGGCTTAGTTCAGATAAGCGGTAAAAATCTGATTGTTGTGGCGAATCCGACTCAAATCCGTTTAGTTGTTTGTAGTCTAGCGATTCGTGAGCAAGTCGGTCCTCTGAACCAGTTGTTCTGAATGATTCACATTCGCGAAGTGTTTGCAAAGCATTCCAAAGCATACCATTCAAACATCCATACAAAATTTCCACCAACATACCATAGTCACTACAGTTATTGTAGTTGTAAATCTGTGGTGTATGCCACACTATCAAAAAAGGAAACCAAACAAAAGAAAAATATGATTCTTTTTACTGTTTGAAAGTGCCAAAATATTATTTTTAATTAACTGTAGTATCTGTGGTATTTTAGTGGGAATGTATGGTATTCTTGGGAAGTTTCCCAAGAATGACTTTGGAACCATAATACATAATTTAAAAAAAACATGGCAATTCAAATTAATCTGTGATTCGGTTATTTTAAACCAGTTCTTTAAAACAAATTTATTCTCAATGAATCGTTCTTTCCAGTGTTAGTCTGTACAGTGGATATCAAGAAAAATTTCTTCTATCATTTGGAATATGACGTAACCTAGATATGCAGTGGCTCATTTTCTCTCACATGTGTCAATTATTCTGTGTTGAATGGTGAAAAAGTAAGCGGTTTTGGCCGTAGAATATGTCTAAATGTGTAAATTATACAGTAATGCTCCTGCTGCATATGTTTTATGAGAGATGATGAGTTCAGGGCCATCGTGATGGGCAAGAGAAGAGGTATCATTTCAGTTTTCAATCCTCTTCCACAATGACAGCCACCCTATTGCCTCTTGCTGTCACTCATATCGTTCCTATGACCGGTATTGATATATAAATATGGGATTTTAACCAAGCTATCTGAACAAATGGATCCAAGTTGATGACAGTGTGGACAGTCAATCCTAATGAACTGATTTGATCAGATTCACATGCATTATGAACTAACCCAGAGAAACAAATAGGCACTATTCAACCAGCAATTTCACGGTTCTTTTGAATACACTGTGTATTTAGTAATGCACATTTTTAATGGATTTGCTTTGCAGGAAGCATGGGCATGAGTTCATCTCAGTGGGTGGTTGACAGGTTTATTTTAGAGTCAGTGAGAACACATTATTGTAGCTCAGGCTACTCTCAAGGACCTTACAGAAGACTGTTCTTCCTGTGTCTGTTTCCCACCAGCCTTTTAAATGCACAAGGGCATTATAATGAACCTCCTGCACAAAGGCTTCAGTTGCCATACTGAATCACACATATGTGAGGAGCTCTTGTTACAGACACCCAGAGCTATGTCCTGGCTTTGTCCTGGAATTCTCACTTCCCGTTAGAGAGTGTCAAATACGATACACCTGTCTCTACGCAGGGTCTAACCCCAGCAATCGTCACCAAGCTTGCTGTCTGACGCATGTTGGCACCGGTAATGGAACGACTTTCCATGTAAATTTGACAGCTGAATGACCCCATCTGCATTACCATTAATAGCTGGGTTTGGTCGGAATTGCTATTTATGATACTAAATATTACTTTTGTGAGATTTCATAAGCGTTTTATTTATTTACTTACTTACAGTATTTATCCTATATGTAATTATGTACAGGGGTTGGACAATGAAATTGAAACACCTGGTTTTAGACCACAACTGACCCTTCGTCGGCACTTTGATTGGCAGGCAATCTAACCAGTCATAACCCCGAATCTGCCATTTTGTCTGACAAAGCAGTCAGGGGAGTTAGTAGATTAATGTTGGTGAACTTGAAAAATTGTGTGTACTCCCGTCTTTCCACGGTTGAAACAGCATTCCTTCTGATGTTCATTCATGTTTATTTGATGCTATAAATGAACCAGGATGAAGAGATGATCGGTTCACGAGCCGCTTGAAGGAGCTACAGCGATCTGTCACGACACATTAAAGAGACACTATACAGTATTTACTGTTTAAACTTCTTTTAAAATTTACAATATTTTAAATATGAAACTGTTTCATTTCAAAAGTAACCTGCTCTGTCTTGTCTGTCCTCGCGTTGTCAGTGTCCTCTTTGCTCCGCAATGTAGTTTTCATTGTGAGAACATGATGTGTGGCGTGAGACCGCATGGCTTGTCGGACATAGCAACAGTAACTAAAGTCTTTGCTAAGGGTCAATTATTTATTAGTATAGTCTAGGGCCTCCTTTTGAGGCCAAGACCGCATCAATTTGTCTTGGGAATGACAGATACAAGTCCTTCACAGTGGCCAGAGGGATTTTGAGCCATTCCTCTTCCAGACAGCCAGGTGGCCAGGTCAATATAGCCCTGTTTACACCTGGTATTAAGATGCGTTGTCAATTGTATCACAAGTAGAAGAGGAAGACACATGTCCCTTTACACCTGGTGTTTTAATCCGAGTTTTATGTTGTCTTTCAACCAATAATTTCTTTCATGGGAGGGTCTATGGGAGGGTAAATGTATCTTTTAATCTAATGGCCAAGTAAGCTCACATAATGTACATATGAACGTGCCTAGAGATGACCGCTTTAGTTTCTGCAAGCCGACAAAGTTTAAATCCTGTCTGGCTAGCACGCTTCCCATAATGTTTATGCATTAGGTCAGTAGGCCGAGAGCAGGCAGTCTTTTATGGCTGTTCGAATGCATTTGACCACATGAGCATCTACTCTACGAAAGCAATCCAATCAAATGCCTCTGAAAGTGATCGAAAGTGGACAAGCTCAACACATTTTAGATCATGTTTACACCTGTATTTAACATCATCCACTTGTGATTGTATCAACCAAAACACATCTTAATACCAGGTGTAAACAGGGCCTTTGTGATGCTGGAGGAGGAAAACGTATTCTGACTTGGTTCTCCAAAATACCCCAATGAGGCTCAAAAATATTCAGATCTGGTGACTGTGTAGGCCAATGGAGATGTTACTTTCACTTTCATGTTCATCAAACCATTCTGTCACAAGTCTTGCTGTGTGTGGTGCATTATCATGTTGATACATGGCACCCCCTTCAGGGTATGCTTGAACCAGTAGGTGCACATGGTCCTCCAGAATGGTTCGGTAGTCCTTGACAGTGACGCGCCCATCAAGCGCAGTGGGGAATGCCATGATATTGCAGCCCAAACCATCCCTGATCCACCCCTCTGCTTCACTCTGGGCAGCAATAGTCTGGTGTTAAGCCTCTTTGGATCTTCGCCACACTTTAACTTCCACGGATGTGGGAAAGACAGGGAAGGTGGACTCATCAGAGAACAATAAATGTTTCACACCCCATGTCCACAGCCCAATATTTGCACTGCTGGCACAAATGAAATTAATTGACATTTGGCATTGGCACAAGTGGCCAAAGGTTTGGCTATAGCATTCCGGAGGGTAACAGGAGAGTCGATGTACGCATATACTTCTGCAGTGATTTGTGCAGCTGTGTTTTTTGGATACAATCCAGGTTGGTACCTGGACATCCCTGGATAGCTTCCTCTTTTTTCGACAGTCACTCCTGTTGGATGTGGTTTGTCTTACATGGAGGTTTGCTGACATTACCCTGGATACCATAGGTCTTGGTACACCACAAAGACTTGTGGTTTCAAATGAGTCAGCGAGACGTACACAAACAATTTTTCATCCTTTAAACTCTGATATGTCTTCCATTATGTTGTGTGGATTGCAATATTTATGTACAGCTGTGCTATTGCTCTGCTAATTCAACCTTCACACTCTGCTCTTACTGATGGAATGTAAAATCAGTGAAGATGATTATATAGGCGTAAAACCTCAAACACTACATTGGCCAGTGTTTAAGTTTCATTGTCCAACCACTGTATATTTATATTATGCATTTTTTTTTATTATTCTCTTTATCATATTAAAAACATTAGCATGGCACAAGTAGTTTTGCTGACCCAAAGCAATTGTTTTCGGTTGACCCAGGATTTACAATGCAATGGATCTGTTATATAGCTAACATTCTGGTTGTCTGAGGTTAATTTGGTTCATGCTGCGCCCAGACAACTACGACAGGATGTTCCCAGAGGCATATGGCATGCTCACTGGGCTCCTTCACTCACAGCTGTGGCTTATACTCCCCAGGCTCTCAAATAACAGCACCTGTCCTTGTTGTGTCCACGATGGACTCTCCTGGGAAGTGTGAGAAAGAGGTACGATTTCTCAGAATGCATAGGTCAAACATCTGACAACAGCATGAACTCTGTGTTTATTGCTTTCAGACTAAACTGTGGGTGCAAACATGGGGGAGCAGATCAATAACACCTCCAGTTGCTGTGGGACCCAGTTTCAGTCACTTTGAAAATGGCTGAGATTTAATTATGTGCGGTGTCCACTTCTGACGCATTTCCACATCTCTTGACGTCAACTGTGAAATTACAGTGCCGCACCACTTAGAATTTCATCCGTTCATTTGGACAAATAGGATAATTTGTGCAGGGTCAGAAAATAGGTCTCTCCAGACTAGCATTCTTGTACTCGTGCTGCATTTAGTGTGCATTTATATCTGTATTGCAGTAATGCATATATTGTCTTGTTGTTTATGGGAATCGTTTCATAATCTCAATTCTGCATTAACTGACTAACGGTCTCTTGTTGTACCATGTGAAAATTGTTTAAACCGAGCAGATCACCCAACAGGCCTTCCAAGGATAAAAACTAATTGAAATCATATATCCTCCTGGGAGCCATTCACTTTTTTGCATCTGTAGGGGACATCTGTCTGTATGTTTTGGATTTGCCACATTAACTTCCTCTTCCTGGTTTTTGAATATTGTTGACTCATCTTGCTCAAAGACATCAATATTTATGTCTGTACGTCAGGACTAACTGCATATATATATATTAGGCGCACAGTCGAATGCACAGCCTTGGAAAGGATCCTTCATTTGACTTTTATGTGTAAACTGGCGTTTGACTTATGCGCAGTTTTGAGCAATCTCTCGTCACGAGTTACAACCCATTTAAACATCTTTGTATTACTTCATGCTAGAGTTGTACAAATGAGGGTACTTTCTGACCTCTTTGCACAATCTCTCATCTATATAGGCTTCCATCGTAGCTGTAGCTTGCATACGTTCCGGTCTGTTTTGGCAGTTTTTCTTTGACTCCCCCAGGTGCCACCTTATGGATAAACTAATTACTGCAAAAAAAATTAAATGCACATGTGCGACCTTTTACAAAAATTGGCACGGTTACAAAAATCTGAAGGTGTGTGTATAGTACACACGTACTCTTCTGATGACGAAATTGGTGTCACGTGCACTCTACACTGACCCTTGCGTACGCATAAAAAGTGAACTATACTTTGGGCTTCACGCTCTCAACTCTGTGCAAAATGGAGTGGAACATGGAAAAATAGGTATAGGAGGGTTGGCTTAAGCGTTGAATATTTAAATATAGTGGAACAGTATATTTTTTTCAAGTTTTATTTTTCATTATTCTATTTATTTTGTACTTTTATAACTCAAGATGCTGTTCAGTTTTGTTGCTGTTTGTGACCAAATACCTTTTGTTTTATCAGCTCTGAAAAAAAGAAGAAAAAAAAAGACCTATGCAAGACTGCACTCTGTTTACTTCTTAGTGCTTAATTCAGTGAAGGAGGCTGTATACCAACTACTTCAGAACTTCTGTTCAAAATAAATGAAAAGAAACCTAGCCATTGTGGATTTGTTCCTTTGTCCGTTAACACTTGACCTGTCATTGTCAATACAAGGTCGTGACCAAAAAATGATGCACATCTTGATGGAAATAAATGTTACTTCCATTATGCAAGAGTCGAGCACTCTGTAAAGTCTACTCCAGCACATCCCAAATATTTTCAATGAATTTAAGGTCTGAACTTGATTCTTCACGCTCCCTCCGAACCATTCTTTCACAATTTGATCCTAATGAACCTTTTTAAATGGTTGTTTAAGAAATGAAAAGCTACACACTCCATCAATTAGGGTTAGAAGAATTGTTGCAAACATGCTATTATCACTGCAATAAATGCTCAGGGCATAGACTCTAAGCATTTGCTTATTTAAATTCCAAACAGCGATGATTTTATGAAGTCAATCTATCATTTTGGGGTTCCACAATAATAGTTACATTTTTATTTACAGGTATTTTTTCTCAAAAATTGTAATCATTATTGTTTATAGCAATTATGTTACTTGAGATCCTATTTACATTATCTGTATTGTATTGCCTCAGGATGTCCCAAACATCACAGTGAAGTGAAAAGAACATTCCAAAAGTCCAAAGAGTTTTTGTTTGGGACCTCAGGAGGATGTAAGATTAGCCGTGCTTCAAAACAGTGTTTTTTTTTTAAGTTGAACAAGTGATACATTTTCTCATCAAACTAATGGCTTGTTTACTTTACAGATAACTGGAAATTGTACAAGTAAATAGTCAACTCCCTTAAAATCCTGGTAGCATTCCAAAGGGGGGACCAATGCTATCTGGATGGTTTTTAGTGATTGTTTTCACTGAGTAAAGACTCTCTCGCCTACCCATTTCCTGTGCTATCAAAGCCAGGGCTTGATTAGATAGAACAAACACACGTTTGGCGCCTTTGTTTCCGGAGTGAATTTGTGCTGCCCAGGTCAACGTGACACAGGTCGCAGGCTGCGGTGGGGTTCAGGACCCCATTATATGAGTTCAGGAGTGATCCTGAATTATTTATACACTTTTGAAAGATTTGTCACGAATGTTTTCTTCCAAAATGGAATACCACCTACCAATTTGAGTACTTTTTTAAAAATTAAATTCCAGCCCCTCTTGGATGTAATTCTCAGTCGTTCAAGTTTCTCATGAAGTCATATATTTAACTCGGTCATGTGTCAGCAGGTTAATGCTAGTTCAAAGTTTAATAGTGCAGATAATTTCCTACCCAAGGATGTTCTCTTAGATGTTCCTTCAGGGTCTTGCTGGAGTCTCTTTTATTGTTATGTCTACGACTGTTATCTCGTCGATCATAATATTGCCCAATGAAGTGATTTGATCCTTTTGGATATTTAGATGCCAATGTTTATCCTATTGAAATGAAAGAAAGCTGAGTTGTCACATGTGCATTTCATTTAGCCAGTCATGATCATTTTAAGTAAATGTGCTGTCTTTTCAACAATATAATCATTTTTGGTGATGTAAGAACAATGTGCAATTAGTGAAATAAACAAATGGAAGAACAGGCGTTTCTATGCGTGTGTTTCTTTCGCTGTGCTTCAGCCATGCCTCTCCCTATAGGCGTATGAATGTGTGAGGATGAAAGTGAGTGTTACTCACCCATCTGTGAATTAATAAAGCATGTTTTTATCAGATTTTGAAGCTGAATGCAGGTGACACTGGCCTTGGGCAGCCTCCACCCTGTGTTGTATTCCATTAGTGTGGCCTGTCTGCTATTTGGGTCATTTAGGGCTAACTGTGCTCTTTAAACATGGATGTTAATGTTGTTGCATCTCCATTGTGTGAGATTCATTGTGTGCAAGTAATTTATATCAAGACAATTGAATAGATTGATTAAGTTTAAAACCCATTTAGAGATGAGAAACGTTAATTGGAATATATTCTCAGGGGGAGCAAAGATTTAAGCATTAAGGTACAAACACTGAAAACACTCATTTCGATGTTGCTTGTGTGGATGTGGCTGTACTGTATGCAGTTTATTGTTTAGTATAGGAAAAAATTATTTCTGTTTATTTGATTTTAGTACAATGGTGCTAAAAGGTATCTAAGGTAAGCTTTACAACACTGCTGCTTTAGACAGTATGGAGATCAGTGGAGAATAATGCATAGGCTACATTATTTTCTATAGATCAAGGCTTGTGTTAAACCTTCAACTACAATAGAGAAATCATCAAGCAGTGTTAATGAAAGGAATATTTCAGCAGCATTTCTCTTTTGTATTTTATCCGGTATTATTCTTATAGCCAGTGAAAGTATTTTTTAAAAGATTTTGAAAATATATAATTCTATAAAAGTTTCATTGGTGCATCTCACTGTAATAAAATAATAAACTATAATAAAACAATTTCTGTTTTATTAATTATAAATAAATCAAAATGATGTATTTTAAAATATATCATCTAGGGCTATAACATTTTTTTTTTGCATTATTTTCATGACATTTAAAAACATTTCCCACAAAATTGTCTTTACCATAATCCTATAATATCATATATATTGCCTCCAGAAGGATTTATTGCACTGCATAAAAACACTGCAATACAATGATTTAAAAAATCCTACCATTATTTATAAACTCTTTTTTTTTGTCTTTACAATAATTAGAATGAGATAAGAATTTATATAATTATATATAAATATAAGAATATACAAATAAGAATTTATATAATATTATATATATATATATGTATAATCTGAATACGAATTTGTGTGTGGGTGTTCTTAATTGTAATAAAAACGTCAAAATGTAATGTTCCTAAAATGCATGGTCTTTAAGCAAAATATCATTTCCTTGTTGATTCTTATAATTTTGGAATAAGACGGACCCTAATACTGTTTATTATATTTAGATTGAACAGTACATAATGTGTTTTTTCTAGGGTTTAGCTATTGAAAGACAATTAAACAGCTTCTATAGTTCGTCAACATCATTTGCAGTCATTGTGTGTGATATGCAAGGTCTCCCAAGAGAGCTGCTGCTGGTAGTAGTCTTTAATTTATTCCTTTCCATCTGACATTTCCTGTATGTCCTCGTGTTTAGCATTGATTTCAGGAAGCACATAAAATATCGACTAAATGTATTCAGAAGAGTGTGTAAAACTGCAAACATGATTAAGCACATGGAAACATTTCATTTCAACTACCTGACCTTTATTGATCATTATGATTTCAGCTCATGTAAAACCAATTTTCAGCGAGGAAAATGCAGTGTGAGTCCTGTGTTATTTTACTTCCTCCTTGAAATACAAAATGTGATCATAGTAGTTTTTGAACTTCAGTTTATACTGTTTTACTTAACATTAAAGACATGAGGTTATAGGATGGCAATTTTGCGGTGAACTATTCCTAATGTGGCGTTTTTAATACTCTGCTATCAGCTTCTTCATTTTGGGGTTATTTCTTAACCTCATGGTGAAAAATCATTGTATCACCTGGCAGAACTGTCTCATCATTCCTGCCGTATCTCCCTGAATATAGATGAGTACTATTTATTTAAGGCAATGACGTAGGTTAAAATTCTTGGATAAAGCAGAACATATGGTCAACACACATTCATGTGGGCAGAGGAATGAATGCTTATCTCCTGTTTGTCAAGTGTATGTTAGCCCACCTGTTTCACCAGTCCTCAGCTTCAGTGGACTTTCCCTCCGATTAGACACCGTTCTACGTGTTGAGAGAGATTGTTCTTTTAGCTCGAACACTGAACATGATCTTTTCAATCGGAACAGAATAAATGAATGTGTTCAAGCTAAAGGAAAATGGACACCGAAGACTTAAATGGTATTTGTGATGACTCCATCTTGTTGTTTGGCTCAGTGTTTTCCATTCAAGTGTTGTAAAGACTACATCACAGTGCTCTCTGGGATTGCCCCGTTTACTTAATTCTGTCCAAGATGGTGGACAGCATATGTTCTCGATTTAATGCCGCACTGTGGCATGTCAAAGGAAACATCTGGCGGCCAATACTTCCTTGGAAAAACTTTTTTTTTAGTCTTAACTCCCAGCATGATATCCTTTAGTTCTCAAAAGTAAAAAAAAAAGTGCTTTAGCAGGTAGGAATTCAGCTATATCTTCCTCTTTGCTGTTTGCGTTCTGTTTCCCGCTATTTAAAAGTAACTCTTTACCTGCGTTCATATTCGCCCTATTACATAAAATAATAACACATTGGGTCCTATCATACACTGTAATGAATTACTGTAAAAATTACAGCATTATTTTACAGCGGCTGGCTGTTTTTTAATAATACAGCATATTGCTGTAAAATGCAATGCATTTCTGGGGTCACATGTTGGTTTGACTCAAATTGACAGAATATTGCTGTAAATTGACCCTTCGTAATTTAAAAAAATACAGTTATTTACTGTAATCAGAGAATACAGGGAAATTCTGTAAATTAAATTAAATTATAGTAACACTACTGTAAATTTTACAGTAACTGGCTGGCAACCCTGCTGCCAGTATTATACTGTAAAATTTACAGTAATTAAAAAAAAAATACAGTTATTTACTGTAGTCAGAGAATACAGGGAAATTCTGTAAATTAAATTAAATTATAGTAACACTACTGTAAATTTTACAGTAACTGGCTGGCAACCCTGCTGCCAGTATTATACTGTAAAATTTACAGTAATTAAAAAAAATACAGTTATTTACTGTAATCAGAGAATACAGGGAAATTCTGTAAATTAAATTAAATTATAGTAACACTACTGTAAATTTTACAGTAACTGGCTGGCAACCCTGCTGCCAGTATTATACTGTAAAATTTACAGTAATTAAAAAAAAATACAGTTATTTACTGTAATCAGAGAATACAGGGAAATTCTGTAAATTAAATTACAGTAACACTACTGTAGATTTTACAGTAACTGGCTGGCAACCCTGCTGCCAGTATTATGCTGTAAAATTTACAGTAATTTTTTAACAGTGTATACCCGGCGCAATGCGACACAGAGAGCTACGCACATGTTTTATGCTAGTTTTAGCCCAACACAGTTATCATTTTCACACACAAACATTTTTAAATATTAAAAAAATAAAAGGAATCCTCTCAGTCTTTCTGCTTATAATAAGAATAGCAAATCCGCCATGGTGCCAGCGCAACTGGCTTTTAAAGGGAATGGGAGATGAGACCAGGGTTGCACAATAAAACCCAATTGCAAATTCAAAACTAGGCCAATTGCATTTCAGGAGGTTCCCCTTGTAAAATTCACATTTCCTGGGCTAAATATCATGTTATTTGGGGTCGCTTCAACCTGCAAACATGGAAAACAACCTGCGGGAACAGCGTTAAAGTAGCCCGATGTGGACTTGCCAACACTGGATGAGACTTTGATTGGCATGCTATGCCCCAAAAAACACCCATCACTCATTTATAGACTAGGTACAATCCTTTTGGACCATGTGCCTGGTGCACCGACCATTGTTTCCATCATTAAACTAGCAAAAGAGGATTCGGACATGCCCTAAGTGGACCTGTGCCATGTGCTTAGATTGTTAAATTAGGGCCTGTTAGTTCATTATTTCTATTAGGTGCTTAATTATACATTACCCCTCTAATTGAATTTTTTTTTTTTCATCACTGGCTACTAAATGAGCAGTTCAGGCTGTTTATACACTGCTAAGGTGGCTCAGAGGTGCTTCTGAAGTAAACAGACTGTTTAATGCTTCTCAGAGGTGCCATAACACAATTGTAAATGTATACTTCGACACTAGGGGATAAAGTGAGCCAGGGAAGGCATATTTTAGTCTTAAGGCATATTTTAGTTATGCAGCATTGTATTCCTCTACTGATTTTTTGAGCTGGCACAGAGCAGCTTTAACTTGGCTGTGTAAAGATGCCTATAGATATTTTGTTGTATAATATTTACACTTCAGCATATAATATTTTATCATTTTTTCCCCCCTCTAACTTTGTAAAGTGACATTGGGTCTATAAACTTATCTCATAATTCTGACTTTTCTCAATATTGTGAGTTTATATCTCATAATTCTGACTTTACTCAATATTGTGAGTTTACATCTCATAATTCTGACTTTTCTCAATATTGTGAGTTTATATCTCATAATTCTGACTTTTCTCAATATTGTGAGTTTATATCTCATAATTCTGACTTTTCTCAATATTGTGAATTTATATCTCATAATTCTGACTTTTCTCAACATTGTGAATTTATATCTCATAATTCTGACTTTTCTCAATATTGTGAATTTATATCTCATAATTCTGACTTTTCTCAATATTGTGAGTTTATATCATAATTCTGACTTTTCTCAATATTGTGAGTTTATATCTCATAATTCTGACTTTTCTCAATATTGTGAGTTTATCTCATATTTTTGACTTTTCTCAATATTGTGAGTTTATATAATTCTTACTTCTCAATATTGTCAGTTTATATCTCATAATTTTGACTTTATAACTTGCAATTGCAACTTTATATCACGCAATTCTGAGGGAAAAAGTCAGAATTGTGAGATAACCTTTTTGCATTTGTTCCACACTTATTAGTATTCCAAAGTATTCTAAAGTATTTAGATTATGTTACTAAACTTGAGTACTGTACAAATTACTTTTTAAAGCATGTATTTTGTAATCTGTAGTGAAATAAATTTTAAAAGTAACCTACCCACCCCTGTATATATATATATACATATATATATATATACAGTTGTGTTCAAAATTATTCAACCCCCACTGAAATTGATTGTTTTGGCCGGTTTGACATTGATTTTGATCATTCAGTCATCCTGCTTACAATTAAATCAAAGAGGCACGTGTAGGTCAGACAAATATAACATAACATTTATAATGAAATAACCACAAATGTCTTTTCTCTGCTCACATCATTATCAGTTTTATTCAACCCCAAGTGACATTCAATCTTAATACTTAGTACAACATCCTTTTACAGTTATAACAGCTTTTAAACGTGAAGCATAGCTTGACACAAGTGTCTTGCAGCGAGCTACGGGTATCTTCGCCCATTCATCATGGGCAAAAGCCTCCAGTTCAGTCACATTCTTAGGCTTGCGCACTGCAACTGCTTTCTTTAAGTCCCACCAGAGGTTCTCAATCGGATTTAAGTCTGGTGACTGCGATGGCCATTTCAAAATGTTCCAGCCTTTAATCTGCAACCATGCTCTAGTGGACTTGGAGGTATGCTTGGGATCATTGTCCTGTTGAAAGGTCCAACGTCTCCCAAGCCTCAGGTTTGTGACGGACTGCATCACATTGTCCTCCAATATCTCCAATATCTAGAGAATTCATGGTACCTTGCACACGCTGAAGCTTCCCAGTACCTGCAGAAGCAAAACAGCCCCAAAGCATGATTGACCCCCCGCCATGCTTCACAGTAGGCAAGGTGTTCTTTTCTTCATAGGCCTTGTTCTTCCTCCTCCAAACATAGCGTTGATCCATGGGCCCAAACAGTTCTAATTTTGTTTCATCAGTCCACAGAACACTATCCCAAAACTTCTGTGGTTTGTCCACATGACTTTTGGCATACTGCAGTCGACTCTTCTTATTCTTTGGAGACAGCAAGGGGTGCGCCTGGGAGTTCTGGCATGGAGGCCTTCATTACGCAGGGTGCGCCGTATTGTCTGAGCAGAAACTTCAGTACCTACATCTGACAAATCTTTTCTCAGTTCCTCAGCAGTCACACGGGGACTTTTCTCCACTCTACGCTTCAGGTAGCGCACAGCAGTCGAAGTCAGCATCTTCTTTCTGCCACGACCAGGTAGCGTTTCAACAGTGCCCTTTGCCTTGAATTTGCGAATGATGCTTCCTATGGTGTCTCTTGGTATGTTTAACATCTTTGCAATCTACTTATAGCCATTGCCCTTCCTGTGAAGAGTAATCACCTCTTCTCTTGTCTTCCTGGACCATTCTCTTGACTTCACCATGTTTGTAACCACACCAGTAAATGTCTAGAAGGAGCTGAGTATCACAGTCATTTTAAAGCTGCCTAATTGGTGCTTATTAGGCTTTATTGCTGCTCCCTGACATCCACAGGTGCTTTCAATACCTGATTGAAAACACTTCAATGGACCTCTGTTGTTCAGAGTGGTAGTCTTTAAGGGGTTGAATAATTGTGTCAATGAAGAATTCACAAAAGAAACATTTACTACTGTATTACAAAACCAATTGATGTCATTTTAGTTGCATATGCTTCTTTAAGAAGTCCTTGTAGGATTTCATTCTGAATTCAATTACAAATGTACTCTAAATTCTCTAAAACCATTTACAGCATTGGGGGGTTGAATAATTTTGAACACAACTGTATACACACACACCTATATAATTATTATTATAATTATTGATTGAAATGTAGCATTATGAACTTCTGGACAAAAACCAAAAAGGAGTGAAGTTGTTGTTAAACTTTCTCTAAATTTATCAGAGCAGAGTTCATCTATAGATGCATTAGCTTTAGGAGAGAAGCCACCTTATTAAAATGCACTCGACTGAAGGCAGTTGAAGGACATGTTTGATGATGAACAGGACTTGGTGAGCAGACGTCATTAGAGATTGCCCTTGGAATTTGAGCAAATTAATTTCAATCCTGTTCAGTGTGAATAGTGGAACCTTTGATGTGCTTTTATACTTTGACCAACATCTATTCCCCACCCCAGTGCTTTTAATGAAACACAAATTAACATTCAAACTAGACACTTGAAATAATAATCTATAATTACAGAATAATACGATACACATGATGCAACACTGCCCACATTTTATGAAATAAATGTTACACGAATACACCTTAGGAGAACAAAAGACAAATTACATTCATACAGAAAAGAACATTTGTAGTGGCTGAGTTTAGGTGCAGCATAGACACAATACAGCTATTCTGATACCGACATAGAAGCTTAAATATCAGGTCGAAAATCTACAAACTAATAAGTATTTGCAACATACTATGAAACCGTCCTGCAGTGAGCGTTTTGTTTTCGCCGAAACACAAATTATCACAAACAACATAACAAACATAACAAAACATCATGAGCAACAGTAATTGGCACACAGTCATAAAAAAAAGAAATGACATTGAAGGAAAAAAATATTATAATGAGTCTGTGCGGAACATGATGAGACGATACAGTGGATATTTATTTATTTTTTTACATGCTGTGATTTGCAGTATCAATACTGATTTGTTCTGAACCCAGTTTGAATTATGTTTTTTGTTTAAAGTGGAATAAATGCAATGTAAAACAATATTATGCACACCCTATAAAATATACATGTGATTACAGCTAACAATATAATATTTACATATTTAGTCCAAGCGCATTCACGCATTTGTAGCATTACCTGCGTCAACAATTCTGTTTACATGATTTAAATTGCACAAAAGCAGGAGCTAAATGAATAGTTCACCCAAAAATAATGTGACCGGATTGGGGATTTTTTTCTTTTCTTCTTCACTGATTTATGAACCACATCAATTGGCTCATCCATAACAAGCTCAGTGAATAATGACTTCAGATTTCAGTCGGTTTGTCAAGTGAACAGTGAGCAGATTGAAATGTAAATATTGTACGAGTTCAGAAAGCTTATTTATTGTACGTTTGAGTTTGACAGTTGTGATCATCATTAGAAAGAGCGGCGTAAGATTCATCAGAAGTTCTCCTTTTGTCCAACAGAAATAGCCAAGTACAAATAGGTTTGGAATGACATGAAGGTGAGGAAATAATGACAATTTTCATTTTTGGGTGAACTATTCCTTAAAGCATTATGAAAACTTGCTGATTTTCAGAGAAGAACGGAGTGAGCTTAGGTAAAGCTGTGACATCAAAGGAAATAAACACTGGGCACATTATTCGTTTCATGTGGAATGTAATTGAATTTAGTGAAAGTTAGAATTTAAAGCATCTCTAGAAGCCACAGGGTCAAATATCAAGAACATTGTTTTAGTTAGCTTCACAGATTGCCTCTGAATCCCTGCCTTTGACACAAGAGTGATACCTCAAACACTCCAAGCGTATTAAAGGAAATATGAGTAGCATATTCTAGGTAGTGGATTATTGTATCTTCTTTCATATAAGTCACATGACTGAACAAAGTCAAAACAACACCGAAAATGTGGCATGGGTAGTATAAATTTAATTGTGAAAAAATATAAATTAGATTATATTAAGAAATACTGTAGACTTCACACGGAGTTCTTACTAAACCAGGAAATGTTCCATAAATTATGGTCCATTACCTCCAGTGTCAATTTCAGGAGTCCCTAAAGCAGGTGTTTTTGAATTACTTTACAGAGAACTCACAAAATTTGTGATTTTTTTTTGTCAAACAACAGATATACTTAAATAGCAATTAGAGACCAAAATTGTGCATACTAAAATTACTGAAATATTGATTTATTCCTGAAGTTTCAATTTACTACTTGTCCAAATAAACAAAGACAACAGCTGGCTATAATACCGTTTTCAGCTTTACATTAAAATAGTTGCCAAATCATTATTAAAAAAGAAAAAGTGGCACTGATTTTTGCGCACTCTTCAATTTATATATATATATAGTTGTTGTTGTTTAAAAATATACATTCCTCAGTGTGGTCATCATTTGAATTAGATTAATCTTTTTATCACAGGGACAATCCTATAAGACAAAGAAGTGCATTACACATAAGAGCCGAACATTTGCACTTAATTCCACTGCAGACAGCAGTCGAGCAAACTAAAACACTGCAAAGTACAAAGACAATGAAAATAATGCTTATATTTGTCCATTGAACATTGAATGAAGGTAGCAAAATGTTTTTCAGTGTAAATTCTAGGAGAAATACCTTTTCTCCACCCTTCAGAGAGTATGAGCGGTGAATTATGGGTAGAAAGGTCCGAGTCAGCCATGTGACAGCTGTCGCTGTAATCAACAGTTATATACTGCCACGTTCAGTGGCATCAGGCAAAGGGATTCTCCGGCTTTAAGATGTTGTCAATGTCATTGCAGTTTTTGCCATTCAAATGTTCTGTGTGGCCATCGATGCTGTAACAACCCTGGACCTCTGTAATGGAGGACGCGGTGTAGGAGGCAGACCTCATAGCATCGGACTGCGCGATGGTGCTTCCAAACTGGATGCGGTACTGATTCCAGTGCCGCCTTAAAACTGCTTGAACCTGGGGAATGTATGAACAGATGATCTCAGTGAACATACATCACTTATGCAGCATAAATACTACATTATCTACTTTTTGAGCATTTAACAATTCACTTTTTAACTAGTTTTCTAAAATAAGACTTATGACTTAGACATAAAGGGCCAGATTTACTTAACAGGGCAAGTTGGAGTGGAAAGTTCTGCACGTGATCTACTGACAACGCTTGAATTGAAGAACTCATTTCCATAATGACCAACACAAGCTATCAAGAGGAGGGCATAATAGCAGCTGGTTTAAGACATACTTTTTTGGGCGGTAAATAATGGCGCAAATACCAGTATATTAACTAGCGCAAACCTTAGTAAATCACCTTGCATGATTTATTTAAATACTCTCCTTCCATAAATTATTTTCAGCGCAATATTTTCACTGCGTGCCTTTAGTAAATCCTTTTTTTTTAAATACCAAAAGAGTGTTTACTCTGGTGCAAGCTGTTAGTAAATCTGGCCCATAATCTCCAATCTCATGTCACCATTTTGGGGTGTGGGTGTCATGACCGAAAACACAAAATGCTTTTCACTGTAACTGTATATATCACAATGTAATTTTTATAATGGAAATTTAGCAAATAATAATATAATATTTGTCATATAAAAGTTTATTATTTAGAAATTTAGCAAATCATAATGAAATATAATATTTGTAGCGAAAACCATGTGGTAATGCATATTTTTGGATATCCTAAATAAAATAATTGCTATACTGTACAAATGAAAGTAAGTCATCTACATTGATTTATTAATTGATTTATTAGTTAAACATATATAAAACATATATTATAAAATTGATATTTCAATGTGGTATATGCACTTAAAAATAAAGATTCTTTGTTGGCATTGATGGTTCCACATAGAACCTTTTAAAGGCCCACTGAAGTGACTTGGAAAGCGCAGCTTATTTCACTGTGTTGACGTAATTTCCAATAAAACAGGAAGACAGGGCGGGATATAACTAGAAGCCCCTCCCCTTTTTTTCAAAATAGCCTAGATCACAGCTCGGCCAGAGCCATTGAGCTCATAAAACTCAATTTTCCTCATAATCTATCTGTTTCTCCTCCATATTGCTTTAAAATATAGCTTTGTGTGTAGAATTCAAATGTGTCCGAAGGTTTTGTGGTCTGTGCTGACTCGCACATATGTGTCTCTGGACCAGAGCAGATTGTGCTTGCGTGGCAGCGGTTCACGTGACACTAATGCATTCATTCGCATCAATGGGAAGTATATTTACACCGTCTGAATCGTTCCCTATCCTCTATCTAGTGCACTATGTTGCCATTCAATATATAGACACTAATAAATGTGTGAACACATGGCCAATTTCAGCCACAGCTTCAGCTTGTTTATTGTGTACGAGGAGGCGGGACTTCAGATTCTGGAGAGCATTTGATTGGACAGAAGATTTGATAATAAGCAGAAGTCCACGGTGATGTCATGAAAATCCTGTGATCTATTTCAGTGGAAGTGAGAGACTGTAAGTTTTTAATGCTTATATCTCCTAAATGTGAATTTTGTCATTGTTTTGTAACACACCAGGTTATTCATAACCTTAAGGCTAATCTGAACCCCACCAGTTTCATATGCGCATTCACCGAACCCTTCTTAATAGGAAAAAGCGGGCCGTGTCATCACGAATCATATGAGTCGGGTGTGTGTCTTGACCTCCGCCGAACCCCTGAGACTGACTCACCGAACCTCTGGGGTTCAGAATAATGCCGAAAGAGTTAACCTGTACTGTAATGTCAATGTGTCATGCAAGGAAAAGAGATTATTTCCAACGATAGTCTCACATAGCCAGATCTATTTAGTCTACAGTCTCAAATATTGGCTACTTTATAATCGAACTATCATAACAGTGTAATTTTAATTACCTCATTTGTCAACATGATGACGGTGAATTGCAGAGCTTGTGCAAATATATCCACATCGCTATGATCAGATGCTTTCTTAACAGCTGTTTTGTTGTGTGTTGATTTTGTTATTAAGAGGAAAGCACACAGCACATATTTACATATTCATTCAAACGATGTCGCTTCCAGCAGCAGGGGCGGAGTCAAGATGTACATTAAAAGTATATTGCTGCAAAGAAACTTATTTTTACATCTAAGCAAAGAGCAAAAAAGATCTTTGCTGTGAGTATATTGTGGCATTGAATCGCGTTCAGTGTCTTGTATGTTACGAGTGTGAACACAAGTAATAAGTCTCTGGCTTCAGTTCACTTAATGGCCACCGGTGTCGCTAATAACAAGGGTTTCTGAATTCTACATATAGACCCTTAAAAGGGTTCTTTGGAGAACCAAAAATGGTTCTTCTATGCCATTGATGTCCTTTTGGAACCTTTATTTTTAAGAGCGTATTTGATATAGATTTTTGTCAGACATTTAGACAGCTATAAAGCAAACTCTCTACCGACTGACACATATATCGTCATAGCATCAGCCATGTATTTAAGCATACAGGCTGTATTAACTGCCAGACCGGTAATGTTATCCATTATAGCTTCTGCATGCCGCATTACCACAGTGCCTCTAAAACAGCTCAATGAAAAAACAAAACGATTTGGACAGGTTCCCTCTGAGTCAGGTTTCTTGTATTGGTACATGTGGATAGTTGCCAATGCTTTTAGGATTTAGAATTAAACAGCCAATACAGAATCTCCATATCTGAGCTTTGCTTTCAAGGAAAAATATGTTGCACGATCTGTAATTCCTTGCAGATAAACAGGAAATTTTTCATTTTAGTGGGGTAAACTCTTACCTCTCCGTTGAAGAAGCAGAAGATTGTGGCCACCAACAGTCCCTTAAACATAAAAAATCAGAAATGCACGTAAGCAGTAAATCAGCATAAACTGCAATCTTGCATTGCTAAACTATAATCTCCCATATCACAACCTCTTCACTAATCATTTCTCGGCTGGTGTTGAGTACTGTTCCCCCTTGTGTTTTGACACATTTTGGCAGAGAGTGCTCTTGATGTGCACAAAGAGGCATCTGGGATGACAAGCCTGTTTTGTTGCATTATTCATTGTGCCGATTCAGCTAGGTCTAGCAGTACCAGCTGTCCAAGTCTTCTCACTTTGCTGTTTTCTTCACAGCAGACTACAAATGATTATTTTCTTGCTGCTGTTCACCTACCAATTTCAGAATAAATGTTCAGGAGTCAGACTTTTAAGAGGCAAGTGGCCTGATGTCCTTATTCTAACTTTTATTTTAAATGAATAATTCACCTCCAAAAAAGTTATTTATTAGTCATTATTTACTTTTGCTTGTGTTATTTCTGTTATTTCTTCAGTAGAATTTAATGGATGTCAAGATTATCTGTGAATAATGACTTTTACCTGTACTTACAGGACTTTCATAGTGTTATTTAATGGAGAAGACCAGTGTGGGAAACTTTTGTTTACCACAGAAATAAATAACAGCGTATGGTTTAGGAACAATGTGATTAAAAGGAGAATATCTAAAGAGACAAGTTTTCCCCTCTGGCTTGTGTTGTGCTTTACAAGCTTTTTAAGTAACAATTGGCAAAGTTAACTTAATTACAGGCTGTTGAGATTCTGCCAGTCAAAGAGACAAAGAGAATGGGGAATCCAGTCTTATAATAATAATGTACCCATTGTCAAAACTGAACACTTCACAAGTGCAAAATACAAGTAAAATTTGGCATAGGAAAATAACTGAAGTTAGGAACGGCAAAGACCCTTAATGTAAGGCAAATGTAAGGCTGCTGACACACTGTAAAGTTCAGGAGTAACAATAATGTTGAATTGTATTAATATTTCACAATACTTTTAATCAAATAAATGCAGCTTTGGCGAGTTTAAGAGACTTCTTTCAAAATTAGCGCAAAATCTTACCAACCCCAAACATTTGTACAGCAATTGTACAGCAAAAAACACGGCAAATGCGGGTGGATTTCAGCAGTGGAGTGTAACGCAGTCACTCCTACTAGCCACTTTGGCGGGTTGAATTTTATGAATTTTTCAGTAGTAGTCTTTTAAAAAGACATCTGATATAATAAACTAAATGCAATGTGTTATCAAAAATATAGATTTTTCAATACTGAAATATCTGAAATGCTTCCAAAACTCATTTTCCACAGAATAAATACACAATACCATCCTTGCTTTCTCTCTCTCTCATCTCTACAACAGTGAATTGACACACAAACCCGCCTCCCCTCACTCACTCACTCATTTAATTTGCTCCGGATAAACATTGTTGGTGTTACAGGGCTTGAATTTCTGCATAGGACACAAAATTTTACTCATTCGCACAGATTTTGTGCTGACACCCAAAGTTTGTGCACATAAAACCACCTTTCATTACTAATTTGAGCTCTTTTTCACTTGCTTATTGTGCTTAAACAGTCGAATACACAAAAAATGCCGGTCTTGGCTAATATTCACGTAAACACAGTCAGTTATGATTTAAGTGACCATAAACGGTTGAGAAGGAAAACGCATGTGTAACAGTATAATGGCTTCATGTGTCAGCTTTTAAAGTGACAGCAACCTAATATACCTGCTGCCAGTTTTTCCCCATGGTATCGATGTCAAAATTGTGGCCGGTGAAAATGCTGAGTTTCTATTAACTTTGGAAAACCACCAGTGGGTGGTGAGCTAAACAGTTAATGTCAGTGTGAATGTACAGATTGGGGATAACTATTTGACAGCTTTTTACCTGATAATGCATTAAGATATGCATGATGTAGTCGTAGATTTCAGCGGAAACACGCCCCGCAGGTTTATATGGGAGGAGAACGTACTGGATGCCCAGAAGTGGAACCAGAATGAGGGTAGCGCGGACAGCTTTCATATACAGACTAGACTCTGCATGGTGCGTTACTTTCAGTTTGGTGATGAGGACTCGTACGATGTTCAGCAGAAAGAACAAGTTCACCTGGAAGGAAAGGCAAGATGAGTGGCAACTGCAAAGCAAAGACAAAGGCTCTCAGCTGGCTGGCAGATGTTAGAAGAGAGTTCATGTAGGTAACTTCAAACCGCTTTAGCATGCTGGTGTTCTTTTTGATGTGCTGATACATATAAACATTGTGCTAGGCTACCCGAAAATGAATTCAGATTGGTGAATACAAACTTCTGGATGCAATTTGCACAAACAATATACAAAGATTATAATTAATGCTGCACAAAAAGAAGATGTTTTGGAAACGAAAAGGACAAAAACATCCAGATGTCTTACCAGCAGCGCTGCACAGATAGGTCCATGAATAATGTATAGCAGAGAAGTATTTGAACTGATCCAACAACTGTGGATTAGGAAGGCAAGGATTAGCCAAACGTTTGATATGGATCACTTAAACAGGAGTATTATTTTGTACAATAATTGCCTTAATTCATGCGGATTTAGGTAAGCATCTTAATAAAAAAAAAAAAAGATTAACTTTTTTTTAAGTGTAGCTCATAAAAGTACAAAAAATAAAATACCAAAAACTGTAGTCACACTATGATATCCTACATTAGCAAAAATAATTCTAAATGTAATTTAAGGCAAGACACTGTTTAACTAATAGATGTCACTATACTTTCCCAGATGATTATCTTAAGAATTGCAAACATTACGTAAATTGCAACGTTACGTAAATGAAGCATTATCTAATTAAATATGCACTCATTTGCATACATTTCTAGAGCAGAAATCGATCACTGGATCAAGCCAGGTTAAATTTTTATTATTTTGTTGATATACATATTAGAGTCAAATGTGTTTTTTTTTTGTTGTTTTTTTTATCACTGTCAACAGCCAGAAAAAAAATCCCCTTTTTTTAGAAATAAATTATTGTGTAAAATCAGTCAATATGGAAGCTTGTTTCCGCCACTGATTAAAAACAAAAAAGGTAATTGCAACTTTTTATCTCATAATTCTGACTTTTTTTCTCAGAATTGTGAGTTTACTGTATATCTCGCAATTCTGACATTATAACTCGCAATTGCGAGTTTATATCACGCAATTCTGAGAAAAGAAGTCAGAATTGGGAGACAAAAAGTTGCAATTACCTTTTTTATTTAGTGGCTGAAACAAGCTTCCATAGATATATGAACAAACCCCTCTGTAAAAATCTACAGAATACACAGTACATAGTAATAAAACTGAAAAGTTTGGTATATACAAGTGCTACTGAAGTGGAGATTTTTGGCTCAGTGCACGAAAAAAACCCCCACTCATTTTCAGAAAACAGCCATTGTATTTTAATTAAAACACAAATAGATAAGATAAATAGAATAAAAGTGTATTTTGAATTTTTTTCTACTAGACTGAAACAATGCTTTATGATGACCAGAGCATGAAAAAACAATGTTTTGCTTGAAAACTACAAAGCAAGTATACTCACTTATCATTGTAATAATAACTTCTGGCAACAGCATGTATTGTAGCAGGTATAAGTGGGAAACCTGATTTTTTTTTTTAAAGAGATTAAAAGAAGTTAGGTTTCATTTATTCAGTCAATGCTATAAATAAGATCCTTTGATTTATTCGAAAACTCACCCCATCCAAGAAGGTAGTACCACATTAAATGCTGTTTTTCAGCAAAGACTGCCACAACAATGAGCGTGTGCAAGTAAATCCCTTCACAAAGCATCCAGAAGTAGTTACATCCAAAGATGTACAGATGGATAAATTGTGATACTTTGCAGCTTATCTGAATAAAAGCAACAGAAACATTTAAGGATGATTAGCACAGCAGATTTATGACATACTGTAATGCATTTAAATGATCAAAAGATAATAACTGCCTTAATTTATTCACCCTTTTGTTCCATAACCCATAAGCCTGGATTCAATGGCAAGAGATGCAACATTTTTCAAAAATTTCACCTTTTGAGTTACACAGGAATAAAATTGAAGCGTACAGATTTGGCATGACACGAGGGTGAGTAAAAAAAATGACAATATTTTATTTTATTTTGTACTAAGTTACTCCTCGATACACACTTACTGGGTTTCGCTGAACCAATTCCTGGTTGTTTGCCACTGCTGTTAACCAAATGATAGTGATGATGGAGTTTAATACAAAGGAAAAGAAAAGGTTTTTGTGCAGGGTAATTCTCTGGCAGCTCAAACTCCTATAAGCACAAAAAACAGCAAAGTAACATGAAATACTTGCCATAAGCATTTGAATACAATGGTGAGAGAGACAAGATTGCACTTACTTGAAATGAAAGAATATGCCTAGCGAGATGAACAAAGACGTTAAAGAGAGCCCATGACCTATTAATGCCAAGTAGAACAAGTTCATTGCGGTCTGCAATCACACAAACAATAGAGTCATGGAGTGATTATAGCACAAGCCCATTCAAATGTGTGTTTACATTCATCTCAAGTGTTTGTAGTGTTTATGCTCATACCCTTCGTCCTTCAGTAGTGTGCAAATTACATCTGGTGAAATTTGTCCATGTGCGGTTACTCTCAGGATGCAAGAACCACTGCCCACTTTCTGTACATATTTTGGTGACCATTTCTGCAGAAATGGAAGTAGATCATAATACGGCACTGAGAGAAGCATTAGTATTAACAAGATATGGAGACCAGACACAGTGGAAAGCTTTATTCATTTATAAAGTGAAGCTTTTCTCCATGCGCCAACTCCATATCTTGATAATATTGGCTTCTCTTGATAACATTTTGAGGGATGGTACGTCATAATCCTCTTGTCTTATATACAGTATGTGGTGTGATTTATTTACCTTTTTATTGTGTTAAGATGTGTTGATTTTATTTTTGGTGTACTAAGTTACTCCTCGATACGTGTGTATCATATGTGCTTCTTTTCTCCATATATTCTTTTTATGTTTATAAGTGGTTAAAATGTTAAAATAAATAAATAAAACACTCAGCTTCTGCCGAAAAATGGTTAAAGTTTATTCAGAATTATTTCCCTGAGCACTTTAAGATGTGTTAGAAATTATAAAAATAATTAATAACGTCACTGCAAAATCTTTTTAAACTGAAAAATTTACATTTCCATTTAGTCATTTAGCAGACGCTTTTATCCAAAGCGACTTACAAGTGAGGAAAACAAACAAGCGATTCTTCATGAATTGGCAAATAGGTACAGGAAGTGCTCACAATACAAGTTTCATACATTGCTCAGTACCATAAGCTAGAGTAGGAAGGGAAAAAGGGAAGGATAGGGTTTTTTTTTTTTGGTTTTTTTTTATGAGGGGATCAAGTGTTCACGGAAGAGATGAGTTTTCAGCTGTCTTTTGAATATTGCCAGGGATTCTGCGTTTCTGATGAAAGTAGGGAGGATCATTCCACCAGCAGGGAGCAGTGAATGAGAATGTTCTGGAGAGCGATTTATGTCTTTTCAATGTCTTTCTAGCCATGTGACATCCATGTGTCCATGTTCAAGACTAAATGTCTTTAGTCATGAAAACATGTTCATTCATTCCCCTTATCTTTCTTCATGGCAGAAAATATGTCTTATAAAAGTTTTAATAGCCATTTAGCCTATGATTTTAGCATGATTTGACAGTGAGGGGTAATGGAGCGGAAGAACTGAGATAAATGAGTAAAAAGGTGAGTAAAAAAAGTGCTCAGACTGAACCTTATACAGGTTAAAGGAACCTTATACTGATCACTGATATTCACCTGTAGGGTCAAAGTCCTGGAAATAGTCAGGACAATGTTGCTCGGAGGTAAGGCCGACTTCTGTATCATCCCAACACAACCATCCATCCCAGGTCCTGTTGCACATCGGGCCAGCTGAATATAGAAAAATAGACCAAAACATTAGTTTCTATGGAGACTGGGAAACCGTAACTTCCTGTTATTTTCCTGTTATCACTATTCTTAGTTCTATCCGCCTGTTCCAAAATCAAGTCCCCCTTGCTCTATTTGTGTGCTGCAGCCTATGGAGAGTGTTCCAAATCCATCATTGTTGTGTCTTGTTTAGGATGCAAAGTATGCAGCCCACTAGGTTTTGGAACAGAGCTAATATTTCACAGCTGTCCTGCCACCCAATGGGCCAAAGGCACTCTGCCTAACAATGAATATGAGTCACCTGAGGCTTTGTGTGTTCTTGCTGTACTAATTAGACAAGATGACAAAGTTAATGTCACAGTGTTCAATATGTATGAGGGGCTTACTGAAAATTTTATTACATTTTTACCTTTAGATATTGCACATGTAGCATGACACGTGTGCTACAGTGATACAAAAAAGTTATGAATACATGGTAGAATGGATTAGCTTGAAGCTGCTGTGTGTAATTTATGTTCCAAACCTAATTGCAGCATGAATTTCGGTAAAGTGTTTTAACATTGAAAAACATTGAATTACACATTGGATAGAGAATAATACATCAAATATGTAAAGTGTCCACCTCTTTTTTCTTGACTGTTGTCCATCATGATCTTCTGATAGCACTCGAACTGTGCAGTCACAATCTTGTTTCTGGTAACACCGATGTCATGGTACACATTTTGAGGATGTTGTTGCTGGCTTTCGTTCACCTCAGGACTGGCTAGAACAATGAACTACATACAACAGGCACATTAAGTAACGTCTAAGAATGGGCTAATTTCACAAGCTTTTCATATTAGATGTAGGAGACAGGTACATGTAAAACATTGCCTTTTTTTGGTTGTTACTTCAGCTATAGGCCCTATAGAGTTCCTTGCTTTTTTTTTTTTTTTAAATGCATAGATTGAATTGTTTTTCCCTGCCCCAGATTGTAACTGATTGTAGACAGCTGTAGTTGAAACATGCTAAATACCTAATCCTAATCTCTCATTGTATTTAGCTCCTACAGTTACACATAATGTGTCATTAAGAGACATTTACCCATCAAAGACATTACCCTATAGTGTAATAGAGAGCTGCAAGGTATGTTTGTTGGCCAAAACCCAGAAATGAGCTAATGTATTAGAACTCTGGTTGCATTGTGCTGAAGTCAATGGGATTTTTGAATGAGTTTTTGGTTAAATGCCTGAAATAAGATTTGTGGTTAACACAAGCTCCAAGATATTTTCATATTTCATGCTTGCAAACAAGCGTCTAAATGGGACTAGAGAGGTTGTCGGGGCATTAAACGTCAATACACTCATCTGCTCACTAGTCCGCTTTCACATCCTCATTGTATTTACAATCACACTCTAGTGAACTATTCTAACTAACTCAGTCTTTTCAGACTTTTTCAATGAAAGACTGAAAGAGTTGTTGGAAGCTTAATGGAGGTGAGATTGAAATCACGTGATGGTGGGGTAGTTTGTTTGTAGCTTACGTTTAGCTTTTTACTTCTACAAAACTTGAAAGAATCATAAACTTTTCTTTGTCAAAGAGCTTATTTTCTGCAATAATATAAAAACTGATTTCAATTTTTGTTGAGGGAACCGGGTTGATGCTTACTTCCGGGTTAGCCTACAAATTACGTAATCACTGCAGCACTACAGCATATTTTAAAGCGACATAAATCTCGTAGATGTTTATAAAAATGATGTGGCAAATAATCTCTCACCTCAGTGACTGATCCCAGCAGAAACAGACAAATCGTCCAGTTGCTAGCTGTCATCTTCTTTGGCATTTCCAATGACCCACTAGCGATCTGCAAGGAAGGAAACATCAATAAAACACATTCTAAGGGCTCTTATGCTATTATTGACATGGAAAGAAGTACTTGTCTCGCCTATTGTAAACATAGACCTACACCCGCTGCCCATAAACACACACAGAATACGCATTCAAAATATTTCAACTCTATTGCCTCTGATGGTTATTTCAGTTCTTGTTGCACTGATCAAGAACACGTGGAAGCTCATTAGGCTGGTACAATATAACTAGTGGTGGGCCGTTCTTATCGGGCGATATAAAAAATATCGCCGTTAATCTATTCTCAAAGTTGGGTTGGGAGCTGGGTCTATACTACGCAAGCTATGATGACTTTCACCTTGATAGTTTAGCGCGGATGTATACCTAGCCGAACTGCACTGTAGGGAACGAGAACGAGTCTTCGAACCTGTGTGTATGCCTGCTGTGAAATTACCACATCAAACGTGACGTGCTAACATGGATGCAGGTATGAAGCCTCCGGGTTTGCTTCAGGGAAAATTTATTTTTAAGAAGCTTCCCAATGGAAACCTCGACAAGATTAAGGGGCCGTTCACATATCGCGTCTTTTGCGCGCGCATATTCATTATTTCCAATGTAGGCGCGCGGTAAACGCGCTCAAAATGGAAGCAACACAGTCGCGACGCGCATAAAGTGCGGCGTGCTCGTTTTTTCCAGGCGCGCCTGTGCCGCGGCGAGATGAGAACATCTCAACTTTTCATAATGCCGCAAGCGCACCGCAGGTCATGTGACAAGAACCATCCAATCAACTCTTTCCCTTTCCCTAACGGTCGCCTAATCACTTCAGAAAAACACAGAGTTGTTGTGCAGGAGAGATGGTTTCACAGCAGAAGCTCTGTTTGGTGATGCTTGGGCCAATTCTTCTTAAAAGATTATCAAACTGGTCCTTGTCAACTCTGAAATAGGCTTTGAATCTCTCATCGTCCAGACGGAGCTCTTGGACAAGTTTGCGAAATTCTCCGTGGTGCACCCAAACACTGCGGGAGTTTGTTTTTCTTCTCCATAAATAAATCTTATACTACAGCTTCTGCTAGGCATTTTTGGTGATGGAAATCCATTGAAACTACCGGGTAGTCGGGGAGAAAGCTGTTCATGGTTGCATAGCAACGACAGACGCCACAGAAGTGGCGCCACAGCGTGGTTGAAGATGTTGGGCTCGAGCTTGTTCTCCAGGCGGCCACAGGTGACCCCTCTTACAAACTACCTGCTAGGGGAACTATCATGAGGAGAATACATGACCAGCACGCCGCAGAGAAAGCCGCAAAAGATGAGAAGATGGTAGAGGCGAGGTGTGTAGCACCTTCGGCAGAATTCAAATGAGCAATTTTAATCTAGATTAATCTAGATTAATTCCAAGATTACAGTGAGATTAATCTAGATTAAAAAAATTAATCTATGCCCACCACTAAATATAACTAAAACAACTATATGTTTATACAGTGGAAACATTCTTTAAAATGTTTTTGTGTGTTGATGCAACTTAATCATGAAATCAGAGGGTTTTTTTTTTTTATAAATTCACTTCATTCACAGACCGTTTGAACTGATTCACCTCACTTGCCCTGTTTAATTGGCAAATTTGTCTAATGACAATAAAATCATTGCAATATTTACAATGTAGCTTAATTATATCGCAAGCAAAACCATCGTGAATATAGCTTCAATATTCACTACTGAGACCTACGTAGAAGTTATTTGTCAGGTCAAGCATTGTGTGGTTTCTTTAAAACCCAGTGGTGAAGAACAGTTTGTAAGAACAGACTCTCACAAGACACTTATCTATTGCGAAAAAAAGTAGCTAATGTGGAGAAAAGATTCCTGATATTACCAAATAATGTCCCTTGACTGCTCACATGGAAGGTATGGCATGGCTTCGGGTCTGTTTGGATTTGCGCTACTCATATTGGGTCAGACTCTTGCAGCGGTGTGGGGAAAGCAAAGGGGGGTATTGTAAATTTGAAACAGATGGTGAAAACCAGTCGTAATGTTACTCACAATGCAGCATATCATGAAACTGCACTGGCAGATCCCAAGGACCACTGTTAGCTGCAATAATGATGTTTACTTTTCCATTCAAGGGAATAAACATGCAGGTTAGAGCCTTTGTGAGCCATTCTATGGGCTGGTCAGACTGATATCTGTCCTCTACTGATATCTGCACTGTTTTATCTTCTGTTGATATCTGCACTACTTGAACAAACAGCTCTTTTTCCCCCTGCCAATGCAGCCTTTTGAGTACAACCAAATGGGAGGAAAATGAAAGTGCTTTATGCTCAATTTAACTGTTTGAGTTTGAAACAGATATATCAACTAAGTACTCGGGGGGGTGAGACGAAGTGTAGCAAGTTCAATCAAGCTTCTTTTTAAGATGTTGTCGACATAAACGTAGTTAATTTTTTTAAATCTTTAGTACCTTTGGTTACCCGTTGGTTTCTGGAGAGCATTTCTGAAGCCCAAAGTGGGTGGAGCCGGCTGTTGCCATCTTGGCAATGCATTACCGTGCATCACTCGCAGATAACCAAAAATGGCCAAAGAGGCGTGGCCAAAGTTGAGGTGTCTGGTTTCTGAAATCACGCCCCGCCTACCTTGACGTGATCAAGCTCAGGCTAAGGAACTAATGCTATATGCTTCTGGTAGCATAGAGGTTGCTAGTCAGGGGCATTGGCGGTTGATATTTGAATATTTCCAGCTTACTCTTGAGGTAAATAAACCTGAAACTACATACACAAAACTTGAAATAACTATTTATCCGTTATTGATATTATACTACACAAGGTTTAAAATTGAGCACATACTTCTTGGGATGGTCTGTTTGTACAATTGAAATGTCACTCAAGTGGCCACGCCTTGACCAAAACCACTTTTTGTACCAATATTTTTTCCTGCTGTAAAGTTGGGCATAAAGTTGGGGTGGGGGAATTGAGTATGGAAAGGACTCCCTTTTGGAACCTGTCTGTAGTGGCCAGTCAATGAATTGCAGTTTAAGTCACTTCTGGTTGGATTCAAGAGAGACCAGAAGTTTGATCTTCACTTAAAGTATATCAGACATTTCACTTTTGCTCTGATCTAAGTACATTCGTGTCGTGGTCATTTACAAGTTATATAGTTCCCTCTTCTGATAATCGTCATGTGCCACATCAAGTGGAGCAATTCAGAATGAGCAGGAAATAATTAAGGGTTAAGTGCACGCACACTCCTGAGTAATGACCGATCATCTCCATCCTTACATTTCCAAATGGAAATCCAATAACGCTTCCTTAAATAACACTTGTTGGGGCCATGTTGATGCCATTTCCTGCAAACAAGCAGTCTGATAAATGACTGAGCGTTACAAATGATGGCACGTGTGTGTTACCTTATTACCGCCGCAATCAATAGACAAAAAGTTCACTTTGTTGGCCAAGCAATCTCCCTTAATATCTCATTTGGTAATATATAAGACTTTGACATGTTCCTTAAATCAGCAGAGCAGACCATGTATAATATGTTTATTGATCATGTGTGAAGACTTATTTATATGACAAACCAATAGTGGCACAGGACTGTAATTCAACTCAAGTCCACTATTATTTATCCTACAGCAAAGACAATATACACTTCAATTCAAAACCTTTGGGTCAGTAAGATTTTTTTTTTCTTTTTAAAGAAATTACTAATACAGCTGTTCAGCAAACATGCATTAAATTGATCAAAAGTGAAAGTAAAGACTTGTAATGTTACAAAATTTCTATTTCAAATAAATTCTGTTCTTTTGACCTTTCTAATCAAAGAATGCTGAAAAAGTATCACAAAAATACAAAGCGGCACATCTGTTTTCAACATTGATATTAATAAGAAATGTTTTGTGAGCATTTGTTTTTGTATCAAATAAATGCAGCCTCGGTGAGCAAAAAAAAAAACCAAACTTTCGAAGGGTGGTGTATATATTAAAGTGATTTAAACGCAGTATACTTGTGTATAGATTTGTAAGAAATCTTTTTTTCTGCTTATCTGCGCTATTGTTTTGAATGCAGTTGAAGCTTGTAAACATCCTACAATGACCGAATGATGTTTACTTGATGTCCAAGTTCCTTCGAAGCATTCACAATTACCTTTTCCTATTTTCAGAATAACTCAGGCACGCTCAGAACTCCCACAACGTGATCTTATCGCTCAGATACATGCTCGGCACAGACCCAGTGGCACATCTGTTGGCGTAAATATGCCCCTCACACAAGTTGTATTCATATAATTTCCATTAGAGATGCAAATATAAACACTGCAACTGTGCACTCAAGATAAACACTCCTTAAAATATATTGAATTGAAATTCCTAGAAAATTATGTCATTATTTACTTACCCTGATGTTATTCCAGATCATAGAGAAAACACAGCTATCAAGCTTAAAAAAGAACAAAAAACACCATAGTGCCATAAAAGTAGCCATACAACTCATGCTCTATATTCAAAGACTTTTGAAGTCATATGATGGGTACAATAGCTGTGAGAGAGAAAAAAATCCTGCCTAGAACCAAAGGATTTTTATTAGAACCAAAGGATTTTTATTAGAACCAAAGAGTTAGTTTGAAAACTGACTGCATATTTCAAATGTAATTGATCTAAAAACACATAACCGTAAAGCATTTTCTTTTCCTGAGACGTATTATTTTAGTATTACTTTTATACTTTTCATTTAGTATTACTTTTAGATACAGAATTATTAATATTTTGAATTAACTAATATTTTTTGTTTTCATTTCAATTTTAGATTTAGTAACTGGTTTTCTTCCATATTTAGTAGTTTTTAGTATTAGTTATTAGTATTTTTTTATTATTAAAATATTTCTATTTCTTTAGTACTTCAACTTATTTTATTTCAGTTTGCTGCCAAGGCCTGTTTCAGCTTTTATTACACATTTAAGCTTTATTCTTTTACATTTATAGCTTATTTGATATTTATATTATTTGAGCTTTGTTGTAAGTAAAGAAAATGATTTTTAATAGTTCAGTTTTAGTTAACAATAACAACAACTCTGCTTCTAAATGCAACGTATTCTTTCTGGCAACTGGCAACTCTGGTGTATTTTTACATAAAATCTGCATCAAGACCATGCCCTAGACAGCCAAAAGGGCAACAGCTGTCTTTGCACCAGGCATTCCCAGCTGTAACCTGCCAGCTGAATTGCACATCACATCCAAAGGTGCAGTTCACTCCTTTACACACTTACTCCACACCTTTTGTTTTGTCTCAAACCCTCAGAACGATCCTTTTATGTCATTTCACTGTTGTGGTTTTTTTCTGTTAGTTGCAGCCGATGTGTTTTAGTTGATCATTAGGATGAAGCCAATATTGGCTCACAGCTTGCCTTGGGCACAAACAGATGTTGAGCTTTACAAAGCGAATCATAATGAAGTCATGCAGATGCTGAAGAACATGACTTGCGATGCTGTCAGAGAGAAATCTGCTGTGAAGTGTCTTGGAGCCATTAGAAAATGCCAAACTCTTGCTTCCTCTGATCCACCGTGCCCTTCCACAGCCCTGAACAACTATCCGTCACTTGCAACAACTCATACAGTACGACTTCTCTAATGCTCTGATGACTGTCACGACTGTAAACGGCGGCAGAATGTTTTTTTATACAATGAAATTTCTTTTTTTTCTTTGTTTTTCATTTAAATAATAGCATAGGCAATAGTAATCTTGAATCACATTTACAGAATGTGCATTACATCCTCATCTCAGACATTAATGTAATTCAGTTGTTCTCAACTGGTTTTGCTTTAGGCTTTGATTTTTGTATTTTAGTTGTTTTTTTAAGGCTTGGATGCCAAGTGGTGACCTAACAAAGTAACAATATTGTAAATTATAATACAAGTAAATAAAAAAAAGTTTAAATACTACAGTGAACCTCATGGGCAAAAATAAGCAATATTTTTACTACAATTTATTAACATTTTTGTTCATGTTGCAAAATCTGTCCATGTTGGCAACAGTATAATTTTATTAACTTCTACTAGTTTAAAAGATTAATGAGGTCAACAAAAAAAGTCAGTAGAAATATTATTGTGTTGTTATAAGAAGCTAACTATTCACAATTATACAGTACACTACCTTTCAAAGGTTTGGGCTCAGTAAGTTTTTTTTTTTTTTTTCGTCTTCTTTTAATGATTTTGTGTCTAATGTGTCTTATGCTCACCAAAGCTGCATTTAAAAAAAAAAGCAGTAAAAACAACTATTAAACGGCTGCTTTCTATTTTAATGTTTAAAATGTAATGTATGCATTATTATTACTAAGCTGAATTTTCAGCATCATTATTCCAGTCTTCAGTGTCACATGATCCTTCAGAATTCATTCTAATATCCCGATTTGGTGTGCAAGATTATCGTCGATGTTGAAAACAGTTGTGCAGCTTAATATTTTTGTGGAAACCATGATAAAGTTTTTGCTGAGAAAGTTCAAACTTATTTGAAATAGAAATTTTTTGTCACAATGTAAAAGTCTTCACTGTAAAGTTTGATCAGTTTTGTGTATCCTTTCTGAATAAAAGGTTTCACTTCTTTTCAAAAAATATTACTGACCCCAAAATTTTCAATGGTATACTGCAAACACAAGTTTGTCACGTTTGTTTTCTATGAATTAAACACAGTGAGGTTATTTCAATGTCACATTATGATGGTTTCAACAATAGCAGCTAATGCAGTGACAATTTGAGGGATTACGTATACTTGAGCATCAGGTTCGTCTAGATAGCTATAGGATATTACAAAAGAGGGTGTGAAGTCATACACTGTAACACAATCTGAGGAATACACCGTTCCAGCACTGTAACCTAAAATAGAGCTAGAGAGTATGAAATGAAGCCTATAAAAAGTAGTCCAGCATTGAGCAAATAAGTATGAATGTTTTATTCAGCCTGAATGCTACACCAGCATCTGTCAACTCAGGGCAGCAAATTGCTGTTATGAAACACAGCAAGTAACTACCTGGAAACATCTGCCAATGTTGATTCTTGGTAATGTGATCTGAACCACCCCTTCCTGCCCCAGCGTAACACAGCTGAACATGCAAAACCACAGGGACGACCATTATCTTCCAGCATGGCTACTGATACAAACAGCCCATGGAGAACAGGAATCAAACAGTGCGGCAAAGCTGATCATATACAGTTACAAATATACACATTTAAAAATAAAGCCATCTCAAGCTTCTCCAGAATAACACCTGCAGCGTAAATACATATTTTAAGCTATTTCAGGGCTCAGACCATAATCCATCCCCAGAGTGTTTCCACTGTTTGTCATAACTTGCTCTTAAGTGTCTGGATACAGATAAATGTTATGATGGAACATTTGAAAACTGTCATTATGGAAATGCAGGAGTTAATTTAGCAAACAGCTCAACCAGCTTAACTGCTAAACTGATTTGCAGAATTTCTTTGGTGAATTGTATGTTAAACGACTCATTTGGCACAATTTAGATATTCAAGAACATATTCAAGTGTTCTGTTGATAGCATATTGTAACTTTAAGTGTTAAACATTAGTGTTGGGGAAAGTTACAATTAGTTACAATTAATAGAACGTAATGCATTACGGTAATTTTAAGTTACGTTTTCTCAGGGGGGCTTTTTAATAAGAAAAAAAACAAATGAGAAGAGCAGCTCAAACAAACCGTTCAGCTGTGCTGCCATTCTGGACTGCAGAAGAATAGGATTGAAGAGAGAAAGTTCAAGGCTGCGTTCAAATCCAATTTTAGACATGTACTCGCAAACTTCCCCAAGCACTTCCTCTGAAGTGTGTTCAACTTCTTCAAGTGGCTGAGGGAAGTTTACACTGACCCTCGTCCCCCTCTATTTTGACCATGGGAGCGAGTCTACGCAACATGTACACTTGAGGCAGATCCATAGACCACAACGCACCCATGATTGTGATGTCAAAGCCCACAACTCTATAGTATATGATATTGCCATTATTTTGACATTTAACCGCATGTAATATTTGTATATTTAAGCTGACAATTTTAAAACAGTTATAGTTTGAATCATTTTTGTTTGTGTATTTTTTAATATAAATATATATGAAATTAA
Organism: Opsariichthys bidens; assembly: GCA_037194245.1. Classification (NCBI taxonomy): domain Eukaryota; kingdom Metazoa; phylum Chordata; class Actinopteri; order Cypriniformes; family Xenocyprididae; genus Opsariichthys; species Opsariichthys bidens. The sequence continues at coordinate 9,337,062 of CM074281.1, read as the reverse complement.
GAACAGATTCATATTTAATATTTGTTTTAATTTTTATCAGCCCAAGCATACACGCAGGCCTATTAAATGGTGCGTAAAACAAATTTATAAGGAAAAAAATGTAAATAATAAATCAAGTTATTTGAATCAAGCAGATAGCGAGTGATTAAGGGCTTAAGAGTGTTCAAATCAAACACATTTCTGCCAGTAGTGAGCTCTCGTTCAACATGAGCAATGACGTACATCTGAGTGACCGAGACAGAAGGAAGTTAATGAGGGAAGGGCGCAAAAAATTGGACTAAAATGCAGCCCAGCACTCTTAATAAAAACAAAAATTGAGAAACAAATGTGATGTTTAACTAGTCATTTTTGCTTAGTATGGTTGAATTGGATCATCGAAAGCAAAGAGACTGGTGAATAAAGGGAGATTAAATACATTAAGTAAATTTGTGTTATTTAACATGGTTTGAGTAATATTCCAAATTTGCATTTCGTCATTTTTATTCATTTTACGGAATACTGAATCTGTTTTTGTGCAAGTGAGATGATGCACGCTCCCATTTAGTCTAGAACTCTAATAACCACCATGTTTACACAGCACACCCAACGCCGCTGCGGCTACTCCTGATTTCTCTCAACATGGGGACTGGAGAGCTCTCAGTCAATAAATGGGAAAACAAAATGACTTTACTTATTTAGAAAAAAGTAATCTGATTATGTTACATAATCAGATCACTTGTTATGTTACCCCCACATTGGCTTAAAAACATAGTTCTCTCTAGTTTACAATAAATGCATTATTCAAAGCATATAACACAGATGCTCATATGCAAAATTATCATGTAGCAGCTCCTACAATGAAGAAAGAGGGTTTTTTTTAATGAAGCGTTCCTCAAAGAAAGCCTGCATATAAAATACACTCTAAAAATGCTGGGTTAAAAAGAACCCAAGTTGGGTTAAAAAATGGACAAACTCAGCGATTGGGTTGTTTTAACCCAGCAGTTGGTTAAATGTTTGACCAACGTGCCGGGCAGTTTTAGTTAGCTCAACTATTGTTTAAAAATTACTATATGCTTGACTAAAAATGAACCCAAAATAAACATAATAAACAAACATAATAACTAATATTATTAAACATAATAACTAGAGGCAACAATAATAATCAAAAGATGAGTATTTATTAATAAGCGATTTAATACATGTAATTTTTAAACAATAGTTGAGTTAAATAAAACTACCCAGCATGTTGCCCAAACATTTAACCCAACCGCTGGGTTAAAACGACCAAATTGCTGGGATGGTCCATTTTCAACGCAGCATTTTTTTAGAGTGTAACAACACAAATAAATTTAAAAAATATATAAATAAAAATATTTAAATACCCCCAGTGCATTTCAATGCATTTAGTATTTGGTTGAGTCGTTTAGTCAATTTTCAAAATGATAATTTAAAAAAAAAAAAAAAATTCCATAATTTAATTTGTGCTGTTGGATGCTAAACGACACAAAAAATGCATGTAAATGTCTCAACTGGCACGATTCAGACATTCAAGTGTTCGACTGACAGCATATTGAAACATCCTGTGAAAATATAGCTGCTAAAAACACACTTTAAATCCAGCACTGCAGACGCCCATATTAAAGATAAAGGTGAAGAAAGATGTTTAATGAAGCATGCATGACTAAAAAAAACAACTGATTTTGCACATTCTGCAGGAACAGGCTTGTTCCAATAAATCAAAAGGACAGAACAGGTCTCCTTATTTCACATGGCTTTTTTAAGAATGCATATACAAATAGAGTAGACAATTAGAACTTTCTCAAACCACAGACACAGAACCTCAACCTTCCTATGATTCTGATTCCAGCAACCAAAATTATTCTGATTACTTCATTGTTTGGAAACCTGACCGATCACAAGCAAATGTATCCCTAATGTATTAAAACTAGACAGCTGAAAAAGCTCAGGGGAAGCAGTGGTGTAAGCACTGTGTTCATAGAAGATCCCCAAAGACTGGTCCTGCTGTGTCTTACATCTAAAACCACTTCCGCTGCAGACCATTATCGGGGACCATGAGTTCTGCCTCTGCAGGCCACCAGTCTGCACTCCCAGGATTCCTCTGAGCCATGAAAATAAAACTCGGACCCTGATCATATTCACCCCTATTTTTAAACGCGCAGACCTTCAGCTTGTGCCCTCCAGGACTAGAGAAGGCATGTGAAAGGTCCTGAACTTGAACTTCAGGAGACTTTGGGAGAGAACGCCGGTTCGCACAACAGGCTGCGGTCCAATGAGTTATGCAACTCAGGTAACACTTTTGGCAAGCTCTGTGAAGAGCAAACAAAAGTGAGAAACTAAGGGGAGGAGGTAAGTGTTAAAATTAGAAGAGGAAGATCCAGTTCCACTCCTAAATCATTCTGAGAAATATTAAATCCCACTTTAAAGGAAGTGTTTGGCAGACACATGATAACTGAAGACTGACCCACTTGGAAGTGGGTGGGCTTTGATTCATTTACATGAATTCCCAGGATGCTCCTCACTCCCAGTGGTGGCAGAGGCCAGTAAATCTTGAAGCCACTGGCTGCCAGCGGCAGTTGGTTTAGTGTATATCAGCGTTAAACATTCATTCCGAAGCTCCATTTATGTTTCCACTGTTCAGCAACCCACACAAGCCCTTAATCTCTAAGGTCCATTTTTAAAAATACTACAGCCTCATTCACTCTGTGTTATCAGCTACATGTATAGCCATGATTCATCATACTGCAGGACAAACCTGGCTGCGGTATCCATAGGAATATTCACATAATGCTGTTGTTTGTAGTGAACCGTTTCTAATGTCAAGAGAGTGGATGTGGCCAATAGCTGATATAATGCCAAAATACAAAGGCGTTCAAAAGTCTGAGAAGCATTTGTATTTTGAATTTTTAGAATTTAATAATAAATTATTTTATATAATAGGCCTAATGCTTTTTTATATTAAACAAACGAAAACTTGTGTATTTCCAGTTCTGAATTATATAAGTACAATAGACCCCACTGTAAATATTTTATTTACAAGGATGCCTTTATTGTATCAAAAATATATTAAAAACAGTCAAATTGCGATCAATTGATATTGGTGCTAAATTATTATTAATTAGCCTAATAGTTATTAATTGGTATAAATATTGATGTTTTTGCTGCTTAATATTTTTGTGGAAACAGTGACAGTTTTTTTTTCACATTCTTTGAATAGAAAGTTCAATGAACAACATTTATTTGGAATAGATATATTTTGGAACATTTGTACATGTCTTTACTGATACATTTTTATCAATTGAACACATCCTTGCAAAAATAAATTTATTTGTATTGTTGTTATTAAATTTTTCTTACCCCAAACTTTTGAATGATAGTGTATCACAGTTTTATTTTTTATTTATTTTTTTTTTTTTAATTAAGTAGCACAACATTAATATAAAGAAGAAATGTTTCTTGAGCAGAAATGTGACACTGAAGACTGGAGTAATGATGCTGAAAATAATCCCAGGAATAAATTACATTTTAAAATATGCTGAAATAAAAAGCAGATTTTTTTAAAATTTCAATATTTCACAATATTACCGTATTTTTAATCAAATAAATGCAGCTTGTTGAGTATAAGAGACTTTATTTTAACCTGTCTGTCTATCTATCTATCTCTCTCTCTATCTATCTATCGTAGACAGATATTTCATGAGGTTACACCTACAGCAATTATTCTATACCATGTATCTCTTTAACAATGGATTATGAATAAACATCACTGACTTTTGTGGTTGATGCTATGTGATAACACTGATTGTGAGTGAAATAGATATGATGGCAATACCAGCTAGAGAGCGGGTTGCAATAAAAGGCTTGCCGCACTTCAACGCACATAAAATGTAATGAATCTAGGAGAGGAAATGGGCCTATTAGCCTGACTCCAGTTTAATGCCTGAAACGAGACACTGGATCCCTGACTGTAATCAATCTTTGTTGTTTTTTTTGCATTAATTCAAAGCATCTCATCATGAACTCTGACACTGCTGCTAATAACAAATCATGACCTGTCTGACGGTGAAGATGGTGAAAATATTTACTTTGCAAATGCTCAGGGGTGTTTCGAGTTCATGTGCATCTCATTATTGTGTGACCAGTGTGCACAAATTCTATTAATCCAACCAGTGGGACTGTAAAGTGGATTGCTCAAGAGCACACTTTTTTACTTACAGTACAGGACTGTGATAGCTATACTTGCACTTAAACACTAGCATTGTTTACTGTATGCTCTCCACGTTTTCGTGAGTGAGGTAAGGGGTGAACCATGGTAATGGCACAGTAACTGAATGCAATGTCGCCAGGGCAGGAACACAGCTTTGTTCCACTGACATTAAATCCTCCTTGAAAGCAGCACTCAACCCTGACAAACACATGCATGCTTTGGGGCTCTGCATTGAGAAGCGCATAAAAGGCACTCAAACGGTGAGGCTAAATAATTGATTCCCTTTAAAAACATAATCTATGCTCTTTAACGTATTCTGTGAGGGGATTAATTGGCTTTCCGTGATCTAAGTAGCAAATCCTCCTTCATTAGGTCCCTTTGCCGGCTATTGCATCCCCAGAGACTAACGGTCACTTCTAATTTTGCAACCTATGCAGCTGAATCCGTAGAACAATTTGTTCATACCTCAGCACTATTGGTCTGATTATGAAAGTAAGAGATATTAGAGAATGCTTGTCCATGTGAAACTCGCCACCATTATACTAGAATGTGATTGACAGAGCTTTGCTATGTGTTCTGAGTGGTTTTACCGTGCTTCTGTGCACTTACTAGAGTATTCAGAGTGGTTTCTATGGCATTGCTAGGTGACTGATAGTGCGTTCTGATCGGTCTATGAAAGCTGTATGATTTAAGGTATTGGTTAAAGCAATAGCACAAGGATTAGTTACGCTACAACGTTGAATTTTTACATTAAGAAGTTTGTTCAAATCCCTAAGCGCAAGTATGAGCAATAACAATTGATGCTTGCATTCACAGTTTTTTGAGATTGGAGAGCCAAGCAAGAGAGATAAGATGGAATTTCAATGAAACATCTTATATACTGCATGTCAAATGGCGATGGTGTCATTGCATCATACGAGCTAGATCTGAAAAGATCATTTTAGCAAGCTATTCCCCATCGGCTCCACAGTATTTCACCACAGGGTCCAGATTTTGTAACCATGTGGCCAAAGAACACAAATACCAAGGCTATCTGTTGGCCATTAATTATCACAATTTTCCTCCTTATAGAGACTGTCAGACCCCTTCTGTCAGTAGTGTGTTTAGGTGTCAACAGACCTTGGTATTTCTAGTTACTTCATGATACTGGTATTTTATCTTCTCAGTTCCTGGCACTGATGGGTAGGCTATAAGGTTTTGGAATAATGATTAAGTATGATTCTAAGATTGCATTGAAATAAATCTGTTTAGAATATGTGAGTATATGTGTATATATATATATATATATATATATATATATATATATATATATATGTGTGTGTGTGTGTGTATGTATGTATATATAAAACACACACACACACATATTATATACATATATATATATATATATATATATGTGTGTGTGTGTGTGTGTGTGAGTGTGTGTGAGCATATATATACATATATATACACACACACACATATATATGTATATATATATATGTGTGTGTGTGTATATATATATATATATATATATATATATATATGTATGTATATATATATATATATATATATATATACACACACATACAAATAAAATCAAATTTCAAGTGGTTTTTGGCATAACGTGTGGTATTTATCTTAGCTATAGTGTAGTAGTAATGACATTTCTCACTTTTTGTCGACAACAGTGTATGAATCTTGGATTTGCTCAGTAATCTGGCAGTCAGTTAACATCATTTGGGATAAAAATGAAAGAACTACTGGCATGCTGGTGTTGAAAGCAGTACAGGCATTATAAATGATTATAGTTTGAACATTCATAATGAAATATTATAGTTTAAAGCAATAAATACACAACAAATTAAAATGATGATCAATTTGTTGGTGCAATCTAGTTTCGCTCGTGCACAGATGCCCACACTCACATATCGCATCTCTTTAACGAGAGTTATTCAATTACCGGAACACAAGAGTCAATATCTGAACGATATTTCAGTCCAACAGACAACCCCGCCGTTTATTTCTCAGTTTGAAGCTCTTATTAATTCCTAAGAGTCAGTCAGCAATTGTTATAACGTGACAGCCGGTTTGACTGGAGAGGCTCCAGCAGCACTCAATGAATTCCCTGTCCATATATATATAATTCACAAGTCGTTCGTCCGTATCAAGCATTTTCTTACCTGTAGATTAAATCCAAGGTGGTCTGGAGAGGTTCGGATAAAAACGAACGCGCCTTCTTGTTATATAAAAACATAAACAGTCATTACTTTCCTCTGCGACGTCACGGTGGCATGAGGCGAAGCACAATATCAGAGCGCGAGACGAAAAGGTGCACGAGACGCGCAGCGTGTGAATGACGACGACTGTCAGGCTGTGAGATATTCAGCGTAGAGGCTTCCTGTTACATCATCACTGCTTATCCCCGCCTCAGCTTTCCTTACACTTACACATTTAAAATCATATAGTAATAGCATATACTATAATATACCTTATCCAAACAATTCTAGCTTCTAAAAGCTACAGACTTCTATTTTTATTATGTGCTGAACACCCTGAACGTCGATTTGATGATGGGATGTTTGTGGACACAGTAATTCATTTAGGTTGCACTTTATTTTACAGTATCCTTCTTGTTACACATGTTACATAATAACTGTAAATTACTTGCAACCAATCATAATCCAACTCTTAGTAAGTACAGTTGTTAATTAATATCACTCAGTACTTAAATGTGTAAGTACACTGAAACAAGTACACCTTGTAACCTTAAATTATATATATATATAAAAAAAAAAAAAAGTATCTGAGTTAAAAAAGTTAGACCCTTTGGGAAAGATGACCCCAATCTTGTTATGACGGTTTCACAGTCCTTTTAAAAATTCTCATAAAGTTCATAAAAGTTAGATTCCGAATGTAAAGTGGGACAGAAGAATCTCACCAGTCAACTTTAAGAAACATAATAAAAGATCATTCAAATGGAATTGTTCTAAAGAGTGCAGGTACATGTATATAAACAACCGATAGTGGGTTTGTAAAATGTCTTCAAGAGCAACAGCTCCATCTTGTGTAGAATTTTTTTTGAACATGCCTATCGTCAAGAAGTTCTAAAACACTTTTCATAAACTCTCTTTTTGGTAGTTTAAATTATACAGCCGTAGATGATTTGTTGGTCACATTTATCATATTTTATTATAAACTTTAAGTTTTTTTTTACGCTAGACTCAAGGGTTTATCACTGTGTCCTGGATAAAAGTCATTACATACAAACAATGACATAAGTTCAAGGCAGTGCAAGGGCAGAAAAACGTTAACGTTGTGGAGTGTACTGTATAAACATTATAAAAAGACAAAGAATTAGTATGTTTAAACCTTGAGAACAATTTCACACACAAAAAAAGAAAGGATTTAGAATCCTCAGCACAAATTTATAACAGCCATAAATACTCGGTGTTAAATAGATCCATGAGCGGCATTGTGAACAAATGAGTAATTTATAATGCAAGTTAATGAGTCATTTAGTAAGTAAATTTGTCCTTGATTCCCCATAAAATGATACAGAGAGGAAAATTAGGTTTTACACTTAAAATACACAGAATGTCTTCATATATGAAACCAAGACTAAAATCCCTTAACTGTTATAATTATATACATGATAATAATGTGTGGGTCAGCGAGGCTCAGGTACACGCTGCTGTCTCATGTTCTCAACCACAATACCAAAGGTGCACATTGTGGATAAAAGAGTGGTTTAGGATTTGGTGTCATGACTATACATGTCCTAGACAGATCGGAATAAGATATTTGAGTTCCTCGTCTTTATCCGTATTTGGTTTCTCCGGCTGCGATCTGAAAGAGAAACATTGAACATAGAGAATCAAAAATACACATAAATCTTGGTTTACTTTTCTTGTGGTCCACCCTAAATTGTAACTCAAGTTTTTGTTCTCACTCTGTATCATTTATTGACACTAAACTACGCAGTTCTTCTCAATTATAATCTTAAACCCTCCAAAATAACCAAAGGCTGTAGTAAACACACCTTTCATGCACATTTTTATGCAGTGTTTCTTGTGGGCAAAGTTGTTTTTGTTGCCTCCACAGCCACTGTAGCGAAATGCCTGGCATCTCTGAGTCTTGGGTTGTACACGTATCTCCTCTCAGAGCCGTCACAATCGCCCCGATCGACCGGACTCATGCAGACTTCAGGGGGATTGAATTCTGAAATGTAATAACAATGCATTGACGTTATCACTAGCAGCTTAAAATACACTCTCATGCATGTTCCACTGAGACATTACCCATGATAGCATGATATAATATTACATTAAAATAGTACAGGTACATTATCTCAAAAAGCACAAATATAATTAAAGTTCAAAAGTTCCTTTTTCAGATATTGACTTTCATGAAGTGTGTAATATAGCTGTTTGTGAATGTAGAATGTCTTTATTCAAAGTTTCAAAGATCAAAGTGCAAGACAAATGGAGTTATTGTAGAAATTCAGATATGGGAATGGGCGTTTCAGTTTCTGACACGCTCTGTAAGCATTAGACCAATCACAACAGATTGGGCCATCTGACCAATCAGAGCAGAGTTGGTTCTCGAAAGGAGGAGTTTAGAGAGACCAGATTCTTTATCAAAGAAGAGGTGATGCTGCAATATACGGTATATTATGAGAAAAATAAAATGTTTTGCCTTTTTTTTTTTTTTTTTTACCTTGAATGCATGTAGGAAACCTCAAACAAAACTAGGAACCATTGAAAATAGTATAATAGGGGCACTTTAATGAATTTATATAATATATTGTACTGCACACAACACAAATGAACAACGAACTCGCCACTTTTAATAATAATAATAATGTTTTGCTTATAAAGCACCTTTCCAAAGCTTAAAGTCATAGTACATAGTAGCAATAATAGCATTTTCCATGTCTGTTTGCGTTGAAGTACCAATTACAGTAACTATATTATTCGCAATGCATACTATTGTGCATACTATCATTTGTCATTGATGTTAATAAAGTTCTAAAGACATTGTTAAAACCGTGCCTGCAGTTGTTCAACCTTAATTTGATGAAGAAGTGTGCAGAAACAAAACAAAAATAACAACTTTATTCAACAATATCTTCTCTTCTGTGTCATTCTCATACACTGTTTATGTAGCACACACAGTTCAGGTAAAGTGGGACACTATATTAATTTGTTATTGATGTTGATTAAAATAGTGTAGGATTCAAATGGCTACATCAATGTTAATTTATTTTATATTGTTAAATTAAGTTATTATTTTATAATATAATGATAGATGTTTAAACCTAAAGGTACCACTTCCTTTATTCATTCAGGCTGGAATGACATTAAACTTGACTTGATATAAATTATCCACTAGATGGCAGTAAAATCTAAGCATCATCTTTCAACGGCACCACAGAGAAGTTGGACATCTAAATCACCCTTTTAACCCATAATCAATTACTGTAATTAATTAGCAGCTACTTTTAACCCAAAAAGCCAATTGCAAAACAGTAAAACAAACCACTGACAGGATGGTTTATCTTGAACATGGCAATTCACTTACTATACTTCATTAACCCGAGGCAAATGATAGCTCCCATTATCATGTCGTAACCATGTAAATACATTAAATTGCAAGTGTTTAACAGTTTGTTCCTTTAAGAGCTCACATGCAAGAAGAAAATGTAGTTGAACACAAAATATACTTGCAATTACAGACACTAAAATTCAATTTTTCCATTTCAAAACTGAGGCTTAATATACAAAATCAAACATTTGACTGTGATTTTTGTGTCTCAGTGCGTGCTATCTCTGTGCCAGAATGGGATGTCATGAGCCCTGGAGCTGTGGTGCAGAGAGCAGCTCTTAACTGTCAAAATAAGCAGAAGGAGGCAGAAAAAATGGCTGCAACGCTGCCCTCTGGACTCAGGCAAACAGACTGTCTGACTTGAAAGCACAGCTGTCTTGAACCCTCTGCCTTCACATCCACAGCTCGAGAGAGTGTCTCTGTGTGTGTGTGTGTGAGATGTGTGACTCTCACCTGGTTCCTGTGCAGCTGGTTTGGACACTCTTTGCTGTGGCAAATGTGATGCATGCAAAGGAGCATCATCTAAAAATAACCCAACATTTCATATAGAAGGTATTAATGATATTTTCCTAAAACAGTTTTTTGTTTGATGTCTAAAAGGTGTCAGTATAAAGTATAACAGTCCAACAATAATCAAAAACAAACAAAACATGGCTCAGTGCACCTTTAAATACAGACACTATCCAGTACTGTACTATCCAGTAAATGAAAATGTTTTTTGACATTATCAACAAGCAGGTTGAGTTTCATCTCACCATGTTTAACAGGAGGATCTGTCTCAGGTTTTGCTTTCTCTTCCTCTGGTTTTAATGGAGAATTTTGTTCCATGTGGTTTGAGCCAGCTAAAAGGAGGAAACAAAGTGAAAACATCATATTTGTTGTCCGTTTGTAAGTATTTTTTTTATTTGTAATTTTTTTTTTTTTTTTAGGTAGCACCAACATTAATACGTTTCTGTCATTAATTACTCATCCTCATGTCATTCCGAAACCTGTAAGCCCTTTGTTCATCTTCAAAACACTAATAAAGATGGAAATCTGAGAGGTATATGACTCGTCCATAGACAGCAATGTAACCAACACTCAAGGTCCAGAAAGGTACAAAACACATCGTTAAAACTAGGGGTGGCACGGTACATGAAAAAACACCCAAACCGTTCGGTTCACTTGTCTCGGTTCGTGTGTGCGTCGCACGGTTCGACGCATGCACAATGTAGCCCCGTGTTCAGTTTCGCGCGAACATGCATATAGACAGTAAAAGTGGAGTAAGGGGCCGTTCACATAAACATATGTTCACAAAAATTTTAATACTGTATCCTAAATTGTGGATAATTAAGTTAATAAGCTATAAATCTTATGCTGAAGGAAATTTCTGGAGTGTTAAAGATTAAAATAAAAAATAACAACCGTAGAGAACCGAAAACCGTGACCCTAAAACCATGACCCGAACCGAACTGTGGGTTTTGTGAACCGTGCCACCCCTAGTTAAAACCGTCGACGCGACTGCAGTGGTTCAAACTTAATTTTATGAAGCAACGAGAAAAAGAAGGCAAGCGCTTTAGCATCCGCACTAATATTAGAAAAGCTTTCCAGCGCTAGAGACCATGCGGGAAGGCCTGAAAATGGATGCCGAGGTCACTTTATCACTGCTCCATTCGTGAATAACATTGGTTTTGCTATGTTTCAGATAACTAAGATATGCTGTTGTTGCAATGTTAGCTATAGTAACAGTACAGTTTTGTGTGTTGTTGTTTGTCTGGAACAATCAACTCTTGCTTGTATACTGTGTACATTTTTTGTTCGTCATCTTCACTTTATTTTTTGCGAAGCATCATTTTGCTTCATTTCTGCTATGATAAAGAGACATCCACTCTTGCATCGTTTGTTCGCGCATTTTGGGGGTGGAGCAATGATGGGAAGGGTGTGCTTGTTTGGGTTGATTTCAAATATTAGCAGTGTTTCTCAGAAATTGCTTACTGCGCCTTTAAATAGGGTATTTACGGTATGTGGAACAGCCATCTAAACAAAACTCCAATTGTGGTAAACGAAGAAGCATTTATTGCATTATAGTTTTATTAAAGGGTTTTTTGTTTGCCTTTTTTTGCATTTTTGTTTCCACCTTCTCTGATCATAAACAAGCTGCTGTCCCTTTAAGACATCTGTGTAAACACCCTGTTCACATGTGAAATAAGATACAGTGCAGTGCTGCTCTGTTTGCCGTTTAGTCCAATATTCTGTAACATCCCTATCCTTCATGGACAATTTGATTCCTAAAGATATCATTTTCTACATTTGCAGTTCTGCACTGACTTTAAGGGTTAAAATTACTGCAAAAAAATTTGTGTCTAAATTAAAAGTGCTAACTGTACTATAGAATTAAGGTTATAGAGATCAGAATACCAAAGGGCTTTATCCTTTGTATTGCAGATGACTTAAATTACAGGGCTTTTACAAACACAATATGTTATTATTGAAAATTGCAGAGAAGAGAAATGTTTTGTTGCTAGTACATACGTAGACATCTGTCATGGCATTCTTTTTTGGTCTTGAAGTTGTTGGCATTCCCAAAGCAGCCACCATAAAAGAAACGTTTGCATTCCTGGCTCTTGGCATCAAAAAAATAGCGAGGCACCAGTCCTCGACATGGCCCCGGCTCATCCTCTAGATGACATGGACTCTTTTCCTCTATAAAAAAGCAAAAAGATGGGACAGATCATAAATCATGTGCTCCTATATTTAAAGCTTTCACGAACTTCAGTCTTACACAGTGTTACAAGTGTTTTGTTTTTGGAATATCACACATAAAATATTTATGACCATGAGGAAACAGTCTCTGTGACTCATGCAAACACGAGTTGTATTATAATTACAATTTCTGGCTGCAAAAATCCATGATTTATTTTTGCAAGTAACATAGAAATTGTAAACATTTCATTATATTACGGTAGCTATTTTACCAGTGCCGGGTTTTTCCAAGGTCTCTTCATTGAAATGAATATTTGTCCCTGTTCGCTACCTTTAATTTTACAGCTCTAGATAGTCACTTTTAAGATAATTAAAAATTTGAGAAACTGCCTTCTCTAAATAAGAAAAAAAAAATGGCATTCATTTGTCCATTATTTTTATGCATGATGTATTTACAATGAGAACATGGGAAACATTTGCACAACAGAGAAACTATGGCACATTAATATAGACATTGAGCATTTCATGATTAATCTAAACAAATATTGGAATTGAATATTAAAGCAGCAGCTTTCAGAAGAACCAGTTTGACCGTTGCTTCAACAGATCCCCTGGCCATAAGCCACAGACAGGCTGGAGTGATTGATATATTTTAGCTCAATCTATAGCACATACCCTGTTGATAAATTACTGGCTGGATTCCAAAGTTACACAGATTTTAAAAAATCACTTAATTTCCAGCCACGTTTTTGCCCTGTGATGCAGAATTTATTTATGGCTGCTGCTAATTAAAATATTTCACTTAAGTGGCAATTCATCATGGAGAAAGGCAGCTTTAATCCAATCAGCTAGGAGAAATCATCAGGGTATTTTGTTTTTCTCTCTTCTTTCGGGTGAATCAGATTTAGAGGGAATGATGAGTTGCACAAACCTAATCATAAACATCACTATACAGATTGAGGCAGGTTGCTGCTTTTGGATATAATTCAATGTTAACTACAGTGTCACTTACTGCTTGTGATTTTAGTCAGGGAAAAATCTCTTGAGTAAGCAAAAAATAAAAAAAGATATTCTAAAAATGCTTAAGGATATGAGTCAAAAACAAAAACAACAACAATAACATGTCTATACAGGGCCTTTTCAACTGCCAATGGACAGTGACTTAGGAAAATTTATCAGTCATAAATATTTTTACCGTCCATTGAACTGTTTTGCAACTTATAACACCAACATTTTAGATACCAGTGAAAATTTATCATTTTCAAATGTAAAAAAAAAATAAAACAAAACAAAACTGCATAGTCTTTTAAAGAGTCATTCAGACGAGAGCAGTGAGTGATTTTCTCTTTGTATTTTGTTGTATGATTAACATTAACAACAGACAGCAGCAGGATTATTAGGCTGCTGTCACTTTAAGACCTGTACGGATTCAGTATAGGCTACTGATACTGAACACATGTTTTCTTTCTCAACTATTTACATTCACTTAAGACACAACTAACTATGTTTACTATGATGCTTTGTGTGAATTTGTCCTTTCAAGCACAAGAAGACGTGAAAGAGAGCTCAATTCAGTATTTGCACGTTATTTGAGCCACTGCTTTCTGAGCACGCACTTCAGATCCAATTTTTAGGTAAACTATCCCTTTAAGATACTACGGTTGTCAGATTTTATTTGCATGACCAACTGTGTTGCCAAGATGACCAAAAGGTGGATTATCTGTCATTTTAGTACCCCAAGTTTCTGTAGATAAAACTTGCAAGTTAAATAACAAGTAACATACATCAAGTAACATACATATACACCTTATTCAATTTGCATACTGTGTTGTACATGATTAAGTGGGAGATTTCATCAGTCTGCAGCTAAACTCACTGCATTAGATAGTGTTCTGATATAGTCCATGTCCCAGACAGTCTGACCGAGAGCGGTGGAGGAATGCTAATTAAGCTTAGCAAATGACCACTCACATACAGCATTGATCAAAAGATCACATTCACAAGGACACTTAATAAACTGAATGAAATTGACTGAATACTAATGCTACAAATGGCCTATGCAATTTGAAATAGTCATAGTCAATATTCTTATACTTCTACCAGAGAGAAGTGCAGATGGCATGCATCTGAAACACTTACCAAAATGAATAATTCAAAACTGTCGTTCTCCTGAACAGCCACTTGGGTGCTATAATGAAAGGAGATTGTATTGATGCCTGGCTAGTGTCTCTCGCTGCGCTTGTCATTTACTCACAAGGACAGGACTTATGTGTAATATGTTTAACTGAGTGCCCATTAACAAAGATGGCAGCAAGACAGGTAATTTCAAGTAGGTTCTGCACCAGCTGAGCAACTACCATTGATATGAATGTGAATGCCATGAATAGCTCCTTGGCTCAAACAAACAGGTTGCAATCCCGTTTATAGTCACTAGAGACACAGAAATTACACACATCACCGTTAATATTTCAAAAGAAATTTTTGGAAATCTCCTAGGAAAAACATTTGGAAAATCATGTTTCTCTCACCATATGTCTCTTTCTCTGTCTCATACTTTACACACCAATGCAAAAACAAACAAATGCACTGATAATTTGATTCACTAGATGGAGACATTCATCACTGAT
This sequence comes from Opsariichthys bidens, assembly GCA_037194245.1. Lineage (NCBI taxonomy): Eukaryota > Metazoa > Chordata > Actinopteri > Cypriniformes > Xenocyprididae > Opsariichthys > Opsariichthys bidens. Next base: position 9,321,963 of record CM074281.1, on the reverse strand, counting down.
TTCTCACAGTGGTTTATTATTTGATGTTGGTTCCTTATGCTCAGTGATTCCCTTTGAATCTGAATTTTAAACAGTGAAGATCTTAAATGCAAGCAGTGTGGACTCATTTTACTGTTGTCTTACTCAAAGCATCACAAGCATGAGCCAAAGTGCCGCAATGCAGAATTAAAATGCAGAAAAAAGTGAAAGGAAGAGGACTTTTTCTAATAAGAAGTGCATTTGCTTATGTTCATGTAAAGTACAGACACTCTTAAAAACGAAGTTTCTTAATTGCCATCCATGGCACCTTTCAAAAGGTTCTTAGATTATTGAACAGTTCTTTACACTTTTTTAAAGAGTTTTCACTGAAAGGTTCTTTGGGGAACCAAATATTGTTCTTCTATGGCAGGGGTTCCCCAACACATTCCTTCCGTGTCTCCTTAATCAAACACACCTGATTCAGATCATCGGCTCATTAGACCTGGAATGGGTGGGTTTGGGACCCCCTGTTCTATATGGCATGGCCACAAAACCAACCATCTTTTTGGAAGCTTTATTTCAGAGAGTAGTTTGTGATGGTGCTAACATCAGAGCTTCACCCAAGAGGAGTGTGACATAAATCGTCTTTGGTTCATCGAACACCAGATGTTATGTTAGAAGGGTTAAAATGTTCCCTCCATCTCCAGAAAAAAGCAAGTTTGGTGGCCACAGAAATTAGAAACGGACTTGGCAGAGCTGAAAATAAATAGGAGCATGTGGTGAAGAGAGCAGAAGAAATGAATCCAAACACAGCAGTCAATTTCCTCTTCAGCCTCCATGGGGGATCTTTGGCAATACTTCGCATGCATTTACGAGTGCTCATGTCCTTGGAGGTGTTTGTCCAAATAAGCTGCAAAGTTTCTGTTTTCCCCACTCTGTGATGGGACTGAGGCTTGTTTAGCAGTCACATGACAGAGTCTGTTTTGTGCTGATTATTATGATGATCTCTCACAGGAGGCAACGTTGCAGGGGCCCGTCCAATTCACAATGACCCCCACTAGAAAGCGTAATGAGATATGACTCACCCAACCAAACAAAGTGCTGTAAATAATCCAATGTGGCTTGGCTTTAGTGTGAACCGCACATTTGTCCTCTTTTTAATTGGAAAAGGACCAAGAATTCTTGTAGAAATAATCCAATTGTTTAAATGGTATCTCCCTCATCTCCATGAATTGGACTCAATTTCTGCCTTTATATACTAATTTAATGCCAATATTGAAGATGAAACGTAATTTAAAGTTTGCTTTTCATTGCATTAGAGTTATTTGTATTCATCAAAGCATTGCTTTGAAGGACAACAAAACATGCATTATCCCATGTGTGTGTGTATGTTGGGAATACACACAATGTCTTTGTTTGAAAGCCTGCTTTTCTGAACAAAACAGCTCTTCTACTGCTCTTAGACTCAGATGTGTCATGCCCTCTACAAAATAATATAGTTCATCAATAAGTTGTAATCATGACTCTTCTATACAAAACCATTATAGCAGTACTGCACCAATGCATTACATTGTCTTTTTATGGGATGTTAATGAGTCGCTGGGAGTGACTCCCGTATGGTGAACTCTTCACTCTTCTCATAAAATATATGTTGTGGTGGAATGCCTGTTATATCTATGATTGTAAAATGAGTAGTTCTGGTTTTGGGTGCTGATTGGTCAATACATCATTCCAGGCGTGGTAAAGTACAGATATGACGTGCAACACCCACAGACTAATGTGCTGTTATTGTTTACATGACATTGACTACACTTGGATCCAAAATGCTGAGATAACAAAGTTATCTTTTTTTCCATCTAAACTTCCTTAAAAGAAAATATTAGGGTTTTGATGGAAAAAAAGAAAGATACAATGACTTTCTAAAATTCATATTACATTATCAAATCATCTTTTAAGTGAAGTTGTTATGCTTACGATTAAATTAGAACACTTATTTTAGTGGTATTTATATACTGTTATTAGGGTTTAGCTTTTATTCTTATTACTTTCAATTTCAGTTAATATCTTAGTCATTTTTATGTTATATTTATGCTTATATTATTATGTTTCTATCATGTTTTATGTTTGGGAATGGTTCTTTTAACCCTAACAGATGGAATGTGTAGCTTTTCATTTCTTTTAACAACCATGTCGGAAGATGTATCATGGTAATATTCCTGGATGACAATGCCATGATTCATCAGGGTTACAATCTTGGTTTAGAGATCATTTCACACATGAATTGCCATTCATTAGGATCAGGATGTGCTGGAGGAGACTTTACAGAACTCTCACCTCTTGAATTTTAAGTTATTTTCATCAAGAGATGCATCAATTTTGTACTGACATTGCAAGAGTCGAGCACTCTGTAAAGTCTACTCCAGCACATCCCAAAGATTTTCAGTGAATTTAAGGTCAGGACTCAGAGGAGCCAATTCATGTGTGAAAATGATTCTTCATGCTCCCTCCCAACCATTTTTTCTCAATTTGAGCCTGATGAATCTTGACATTGTCATGCTGGAATATGGCCATGATGTGTCTTCCTACATGGTTGTTTAAGAAATGAAAAACTAAACACTCAATCTTTTAGGGTTAAAAGAACCGTTGCCAAACACATAACATGCTAGAAACATAATAATCACTGTAAAAATGATCCATAGACTCTTAAGTATTTGCCCAACAGCGACTTTTTGGCTGGGCAGTGTATGTATATATAGATTTAATTTCAGTTGTAGTCATTTTAGTATTCAAACTTATTTCAGTTAGTAACTAAGGCAACATTTCTAATTTTGTAGGTTTTTCCTTTAATATTTATATTCTATGGGCAAAAAATGGCTAACACTTTATTTAACAGTGTTCTTGTTACAAATGTAGCACTTACTCCAGTAATAGCATTAAATAATGGATAATTACACGCAAATAACCCTAAACCCAATCATATTCCTAACCTTAACCCTATAATAAGTGATACATGTTGTTAATTAACATTACTCAGTACTTAAATGTATAATTACATTGTAACTAAGACACCTTAAAATTTTAAGGTGTCAGTATTACAGTGTAATTATACATTTAAGTACTGAGTAATGACAATTAATTACATATACTTACTATAGGTAAGGGTTTGGTTTAGGGTTAACTGCATGTAATTATGCATAATTTCTAGTTGTTAATACAGTAAATACATGTAACAATGACACTGTAAAATAAAGTGTTACCAAATAAAGTGTAAACAAAAAATGCAAAACAAACACTTTCACAGTTGTGGAACTCATTGTATATGGAGTTAATGAATTCAAATAATGCATTTCCTCAATATTTTTCTATAGAAGGTGTTTAGATTACTAATATAGATTTAAGCAATAAGTTATGAGTATGAGTGTGTATGAGTCAAAGATAAAGCAGAGTATTTTTTCTTTGAGTGCTCAAAGCTGTAGTATATTGTGAGTATATACCCTGCAGAGCATTGCTCTTTATCTTTGACTCATTCACAATATAGCAGAGCCTCTCATAACTTATTGCTTAATTCTATATTAGTAATCTTTGCTTTTACTTAACCCAAGATATGCTTATCTGGAATTCTGTTTATTGCATAGGTGTGTGGAACACTGTCATGACACACAAGTCTGGGTCAGGCCATCCAATATACTGGAGAGAAAATGGAATCGGACTAACACAAAGAATACATCCCCTTTCTGAAAGATGCTTTGAATCCAAAAAGGTTATTTTATGCCATTTCCTAGAAAAAAAAACGTTGACATTTATATTGATTTTAATGGTTATTCGTCTTTGAAGAGTAAGGTAAAGATTGTCTTACCTTTCACAAGACACATTTCCTCACACTCCTGCTGGGTCTCGAAATTGTTTGCATTGCCTTGACACCCTCCGTATTCAAAGAACTCACAGCGACCCGTGTCAATGTCAAAGTAGAACCTGTCCTTCATTGCCTTGCACGGCCCTTCGTCTTTCTTCAGGGCGCATGAGTGATGAAATATGCTGAGTTCAGACCTCACTCCATCTGCTGAGGGTGGAAGGAAGCCAGAAGTTATAATTTGCTCTGTACATAATTCACAAAACTCTGCGTGGTAAATTTAAGCCATCTATAAGCTTTCACCTAAGGCTTTGTAGGGTGTGAAAGAGCTTTTTGGCTCTGGAAAGTAACCATACACCTACTTTTAATAGAGTCAGCACCCTTGCTTAAAGAGATCTCATTGACATGACAATCTGTAGATTTTAGGGATATCACAGCTTTGCCCTTGGTGTTTAACGCTTGGGTAAATCAGGATGAACCTCCTACACTATTCCACTCTTTAGCCAGCGAGGATGATCAAGCGCTCTTTCTTGAATATAAATTTGGACGGTTTAAATCAATTTTTTGTCCTTTCCCCAGAACTAGGTTCTTAATCCCTAACAAGAATCAACCGTATTAGTCTGTTCTAAGAGCGTACTGGGTAAAATGAACTCAGCGGTCTTTCCTGTTCTCACAACAAGGACTGAATCCAAAGTCCCACAAACTAAAGTAACAGATGGTCTTGGACTTGAGTGACAACATCCTGCGGGGGCGGCTGGATCACTTATCCTGTCACATCCTGATGTTCATCTCCCCACTGCCCTCAATGCAATCTAAAATACTCTCTCAACACTGCCCTCAGGTTGGAGAGAGTTCTGCCGAGATATTCCACATGCTCTGGATAAAATTCTTGCCTGCACAAAAGCAGGAAACACACACCCCATAGCGTGATGGGTTTCCCATTGTAGAAGATAACGAAGGCATCAATATTCTTATCTGCATTATTATCTAATGCAGACAAAGAAGAAAAAACTCATTAGGAAATGCTCACATGAGTTTTCACTGATGGGTCTGTTCGCCAACACAAATTTAAAGATCTCAACACAAACTTCAAAATCGAAAAAGGCCAGTTAGCTACAGTCAAACTAATCAAACTAACCAAAACCTGAAAAGAGGAAGAAGGCATCTGAACAGCAAATACATTTAAAGAAATATTGCACTAATAAAGAGACAATTTTCATAGCTTCTATACATACACGACCGTCAAAAGATCGTTTTGGTCTTTTGGATTTTTTTTTCGATTTTATTTTGATTGTTGTGTAAGACTTGATGACAAGTATTCCATCCTTCTTGTTATTATCAATGTTGAAAACAGTTATGCTGCTTAATATTTTTGTGGAAACCATGATACATATGATACATTTTTTTCAGGATTCTTTGATTAATAGAAATTTGAAAAGGACTGTTTATTTGAAATATAAATCTTATAAACAGTTACTTTTGATGAATAAAAGTATTGTTTATTTAAAAATAAAAAAAGTTCCCCAAATTATGAACAGTAGTGTGATTTGATCTTTGAAGACTTCACAGCATTTGTGGTTTTGCACAGTTGAGACTGATGGAATCATTGAGACACGTGAGATTTGCACAAGATAAAAAAAAGAGAAGCGGCAGATGAGAGTCTATATATCTTCTAAGTCTAGATATATTTTATTTGTGATTTTTCTGTCCTATGAGCTACTGTACATACTGACATTCAAAAATATATGTATTTGTTCTTCTCTTATCTAAAAATGTAAAATGTCCCGCACAGCTTGAGAAACTTTTTTTATTTATTATTTTTTTATCCACACACACCCACCCACATACATATATATATATATATATATATATAGATATGTATGAAGAGAATGGTAAGAAATTCTGAACAAGACAATTACATTATATAAGCCAGAATTCCAGAGGATCTGTTTGGTTTTTTTCTCTCCATAAATAGAACAGCTTTTTTTAAGACAACAAGGTTGTGTAGGTCCTTGTACCAATTAAACATGCATTCCAGAGAATCATAAAAAAAGATTTATTCAAGACAACAGCTGGACCTGCAGAATCCCCCCAAAAAGTTATGTCTATAATAGAAAATTAGCTTTCTTAGTCCAGCACGAATTGTCTGTTCTGCTTGGCTTCAGCCTCATCACACCTCAATTTGGATAGCGGTCAGAACAACCCAAAACTGGTGCTTTGCCAAACTCATTGCTGAGTTTGGGCAGGTTGCCCCATGTTGAGACTCAGCTCTTTCTTGTTTTTATACCTGTGTGAAAGAAAGAGAGGTGCTGATTTTATCGCTAGCTGGAATTCAGCACATCGGTCAGTATCTGAAAAGATTAAAACATTCAGGAACTCTCAGTCTGAAGGAAAGAACAATACACGTAAATGTCTGTTTACAGGTGTTGACGTGTCATGTTTGCTCAGGGTTAGCGACCTGAGCAACAACGCAGTGATTAATAATACCGTCAGCAGCGAATCTACCGTAACACAATGCCACTATAAGGATGAGTGGTTAAGCATTTGTAATTTGTAAATTAGTAACCAGTGAGTCAGTTTTAAATCCAGCCCCTTTTCATGATGTGGCATAATAAAACTTTCTTCTCTGAATTGTCCGAAACAGTATCATTGGTACAGGTGTATGTTAGACAGTAGTCACAGAAAGAGAGGTTTCATAGTCAGAGGGTATGATTTTACCAGTCCGATTCATTCTTCTGATTATCTGATTTAGTCAGCAGATACAAGTTCAAAGTCCAAGTGAAAAGTCACTCGGACGGGAACAGTGTATAAGGGCTGTCGATTTAATTAATTAGTAATGAGAAAAAATAACACGTTAAAAATACGTTTTTAATGTTGTTTACATGTGTGGTGTTTTTAATATGCTTTAAGGCAAACCATGTGCAAATTCATAAGCCAACGCCATTGCTTAGTATTTTCTCCTTAAATTGCAGTGAACCAGACAGTCTCAAAATCGCAGTTTGAAATCACCTAAATTCTCTGTCACAAATATCTTGTAATCAATTCTGTAATATATATAAGTGCAGGGTGAGCTTTAGGATATCATTACTATGCTGCGAAGCAAGAGAAGCCAGGTTATCCCAGTATGTTTTTCTGATGATATCGAAAAATTAAAAATCGGGTACAATTAGCAATTTAACTGGTTAATTATGTGTAAGATGTATATTATGTTGTCATGATCATAACTATGCCTTTCTGCACTGATGTTTTAAGTTGTTCAAAGCTTTTCTAAGGATTCTGATTTTTAGAAGGCAGCTGTCTGACTCTGAGAAGGTTATGATGGTTTGTAACATTAGCAATACATTATTAGCTGTTAGCATTAGCCGATAGCATAGCCAGGCAAAAGGCATATTAATTACTGTTATGTGTCCAACATTGTAGAGAGCAATAAAACGCACTACCATTCTGATACATCGACTGGTAGACGAGCCTCTATAATTCACCCTTCCACTTCTTCTGAATCAGTTAATGGCTCAAACCTATATGGCTGAATTAAACAAGTATTTCCACTTGCCGTCGTGTAGCGTTTACAACAATAAAGTTGGCCGAGTGTATCAGGTACTCTGGGCTCATGGGATTGAGATGAGGCAGGTCTAATATGCATATTCATGGATCCACGTATACTGAATGAAGAAAAACTCCCCTGTATTTGTCTCATATTTATATCATGATCTAGTTAAGCAATATTACACATGTTTTTTCCTGAATACCTCGAGTGCAAATGTACTGATTCTGATACTGATTTTAAACAAAAGTTAAATAAGTAAGCTACTGGTCCAACTCATAAAGAAATCCATTTACTTCCTGAATTCACTTTTTAACAATGAATAATTGAATGACTGCATCCGAAAACCTAGGCAGCTAACTTGTTGACTCGCTGCCTTATCAGGCAATGATCTTATGAAACTGATTTCGGACAGATTTCTGAGATAGTGTAAGTTTAATGATCTACAGCAAAATAGTGTGAGCTTTGGTGAGAACTAAACAAATATTTAATTACTATATATCAAAAACGTACATTTACACACAAACTGACCAGAAGACACAACTTTCGGACGCCATCTTTATTGTTCTAGCTCAACTGTCACTGAATGGAACGCACAGGATTGTGTGATATCAAAGGCAGCAAAGGATAAATACAAAATCAATCAGATGATGGTATCTCATGAGACAGGAAGTTAAGCTAACATTGGATTCGGACATGCCTTGATGCCTTCCTACCTTGAAACCAGAGTTGCCAGGTTTTCACAACAAAGTAACTAATAAATTTATCCACTAACCATTCAGAAATGTCCAGGTGCATTGTATAAATTGTATGCTTATCTGGTTACTGACAATCGTCATTTTGGCTACAAGATATTCTCCAGCTTTGTTGTTGTTGAGCAACTGAATCACAAGCTGTTAAAGCTCCGCCCTCTTCTGGAAAGTGGCCGGGAGCAGCAGCTCATTTGCATTTAAAGGGACACACACAAAAACGGTGTGTTTTTGCACACTCCCAAATAAGGGCAAATTTGCTAAACTATAATAAATGATCAGTGGGGTATTTTGAGCTGAAACTTCACTGACACATTCAGGGGACACCTGAGACTTTTATTATATCTTGTGAAAGGGGCATTATAGGTCCCCTTAAAATATGTCCCTTGGGATATTTTTAAAGGTTTATATGAGGTTCTTTGAGTTTTTTTTTGTTTGTTTTTTTTTTTTTCAACAAAACACAAACAAACGTGCAGGAAATTTATTATTTTCAGGATCTCTTGTCATCAAGTTTATGGAACTGAACTAACTGAATCATATGTTTCCCCTTTTAAAATAGCTTACAAATACGTTTTAAATCATTAACTTATATACTTGTCTCTGCATGTTAAAGTGGGATGAGAGAAAGTATATGGATAGATGGATGTGGGTGTTTTGATTTGTTTATCTTGTGCACTGACTTTGCAACATAACTTTTTTCACTTTGCTGTTGTCAGGTGTCCAGACTTGATCCCCGTCTAGGCATGTTTGCCAGTGGCATTGCAGATCGTCTTTGTCTACAAAATCCTCCACTCCTGCAATGGCTTGGTTATTTGCAACACCTTAAAATCCCAGATAGGTCAGAACTTGTTTATTCTACTACCGTTCAGAGATAACAACAATGGGTGACCTAGTAAACCTTGTGGTGTCGGATCCCATGAAACTCTAGAGGGACAGAAAATCCGCCTCGCTGTCACCTTGTGCAATTATCTGAGGTCTGCAGTTCAGGGCTCGATGAAGCAAATAATCCCGTACACCCCAATTAATCATTGTCAGGTCTGCAACTGACTGCATGAGAGGATTCTGGCTCTTTAAATGAGTGTGTGGCCATCAGTCTGCTTGACCATATGGGACACCTGATGTAGACATAAGTTAAACATAAGGCTGAGAGGGAAAGATATCCCACAGCATTGCATGGTATGCTGCAGAGCTAGTTAACTGCCTAAGGTAAAAGGCTTATCTGGTTTATCTCTATCTCTGCAGTAAGTCTGTACACAAAACAGAAAACGGGAAATTGAGAACACAGATTAACCACCACAAGGCTGTTGACATAAACGTGTGCAGGCAGGAATACATATAGGGCAAATAAATCAGCATGGTTCCTGAGTGTTTAGAGGCCTCATATTAAAAACAAATTTGCAATGTATAAAGATATTTACGCTCACTTTCAGTTAATTGCTTGTTCAGCCCACTGATAAAGAGTGTCTGGGACGATCTTAGGCATTTTAAACCATTCATGACGTGGTTACAGTCAAACAACCAATGGTGATGACCTTTGCTTTGGCTCTTTCTCATAATTCTATATGACTGTCCTCTTTATATGTTTTGCCCACAGTTTCAAAGTCAAGGCTTAAGCTAGTCCCAAACTAAAATGAATTTTTTTTTAACTGAAAGTAACTTGCACTGACATATCTTTAAGAGCCATTGTTTTGTCTCAAGATGCACACCAGTAATGTTTTTTCTAGGGTACGTTTATTAAAAAAAAAAATACTATAATTGAACTGGATCCTGGCTTAGTCTAAGCCCTGTCTGTGAAACCGGGGCTTTTATTTTTGATGACATAAATTAGACGTGGCTGATGAAACACCTCTGAAATATCTACCTCTTTCTTTTCAAGGAGATCTAAACTGGTAAAAAAAACAAAAAAAATTGAAATATGGAATATGATTTAAATGTTTTCATTCATGCACTATCACTGTTGTTATTTTGACTTTCAATCTCGCAAATCTCCCTTTTTTTGCAAATTATGAAGTCAGAATTGTGTGATATAAACTTGCAATTGTAAATTCTAAAGTCAGAACCACGTGATATAATCTCACAACTACAAGTTAAGTTAAGTCAGAATTGCGTGATATAAACTCATAACTGCGTGTTATAAAGTCAGAATTGCAAATTTTTTGCAGAATTTTTAATTATTTTATTCTGTGGAAGAAACAAGCTTCCATACACTGCAAAAAGTACTGTAGATTGAAGAGTACTGAATTTCCACTCAGACACAATGTAAGACTATTTAAAAAGACATCATGCAAACTTTAAATTATATGTATATTTAATGCAATTTAACAATAAGGTATTGAAATGGGGTAGGGTATAAGAAATAGCAATAGGTATATAATCGATTTTCTACTCTGGGCTTGATCATATTATTTTTATGTATTAACAAGTTATTCTTATATTCTTATCTTTCATACAAATTGCAATTGGCCTATAGTACATTACAACCAAAAATGCATGGTATAACTCTTTCAAAACTATTTTTTTTGGGGGGGGGGGGGGGGGGGGACCTGAGAGTCAGATTATTATATTATATTATATGTGAGATTATTTTTTTCCCCTTTCCTACAGGATTATCTTACATAAAATAAAATATTAAAATAAATATAAAACATACATATGCATACAATAAAACAGTGTTGGCAGTAGAAAACTGATCCTATTAGGTTATAAAGTAATATCTCCACATAATCTACAAACAATTAAAAATCTTCTGATAACCTCTGCTAGACTACAAACCCCCTGCAGGAACACAAATATTACCCAGCGTGCACTAAAGGAGCACTTTCTCCTGAATGCAGTGAAATACCATCAATCATGGTGCAAAAGCTTTCAAGGTCAAAGGGAAGAGACCCAATATTTGTCTGTGCATGCATGAAAACCACTCCAGTGCCCGGAAAGTCAGTGAGGTAGAGTTTAAAGAGAGAAACCTCAATGCAGTGCTAGTCTGGTGTCGTGATCTGTTGAGTTAATGCAATGGATCAAACAAGGTCTCGCCAAACTGGGAGAATGTTTGACTGTTTTTTCCACAATAATTCTCACCATGGGAACGGTGTCATGAAACGAGTTGATACTCTTGGGCACAGAATGTTTGACTCAAAGAAAGAATTGAGACATGCCTTTTGGCACTATTATGTGCAAGGCTAAGATGTTGCATGGTAAAAGCATACATTTCAGAATCAAAAAGGGAACCGATAAATTAATGGGAGAAATCCCAATATGATCATTTTAGAAAAGCAACTCCTGCCCTTTATTTAAAACGCCACATTGCCTTATTGGTAAAATATTTGCTGGTCTTGTTGCTCAATCATATGCATGCTCATTATCTGGACTGACTTGAGTAATTTAGGTCAGAAAATGATACCATTTTGTAAAATATGATACCATGTTTTGAAATATGAAACATAAGCTTAACCAACAGTTTCTGATATTTCAGTCTTTCCACACTCAAGTACATAGGACCTGTACTTGCATGCCTATTGCGATAGAAAATAGCTGCCAGGGGGTGTTGTTAACATAGCTGCCAAGTACGCTGACTTGCCTTAAAGGAACTTTGGTTATTTTTTCATATACTTTTAGATTTGATACAGATGGCTTTAGGCAGACATTAACACACACACATGCTTTTATAGGTTCATAAATGAGATGACATAATGCACTAAAACGCAATGTGCTTCGATCATTTTTTTGATCCTTCCAGAAGTGATTAGCTGACTTTGGCATGGCAGAAAAATACAATCCTGCCACAAAGAAGTCTCCAGTATAAGAACAGAACAGAAAAGAAAATATGACAACAAAGATTTGTTGACAATACTGACAGTCCAGCCCACATGAGTAATTGTGATGTTAATCTCGTGTGTTTTGCATGCAAAACCCATCCAGCGTTAAAACTACTCAACCGTGCTATATTGCTTTAAGTGATAAACTGCCCAGAGGGCATTTGCAATATATGTGTTGATCTTAATACAGTGCCTTTTTGATCTGACAAGGAGACAAAGAATAATGTCAGAACGTGCCTTAACTCAACCCTACTGATTTGTAATGAAAGAAAAAGAATGATGTCATCTCACGAATAGTCATCGTGGAACATTTGATACATGGCATGCATGATGAGCAGGCCCAGACAGAATCGACTGGCTTTTTTTCTCTCTTTCATTTTATGTGCTGATTTTAAAGAAATTATTTGGAATTCTTTTTCAAATTAATTCATCAAATTAACCCAATATGCAACGTGTGAGCATGTGAAGAACCTGATGCATGATGAACTTAGTTCCGTGGAAATCTACTGTACATTCTGTGGGCACAAATTTCATGTGGGCCTGATGCTAATTCTCACTGAACAGCTGTCTTAGGGCGCCTACACATGAGAGATAGGATCGATAAAATATGTTAAGGCAGAGCGTTATGAAGTTTCTGAGTAATAGTACTTCACTAGTTAAGTATTATTTTTGTGGAATCTATACATTACTTGAGTTCTAATAAAACCAAATATGTTTACTCAGTTTACAAGGGAAAAAAAAATACTTTTTTACCTCCATTACAATTTCATGTAGTCTTAAAAGTACAAAGCACATCATACACAGTAACTGATTACATGTAATCTGGATTACGTAATTAGATTCTAAAAATGTTGTATTTGTAATTAGATTACATTAAAATGCTCACAATTAGATTACAGTAACTTTTTTATAGATTACATGGTATTCATACAATGGTAGTAAATCATTCATAATCCTATATTCTTCTTTTTATTCTTATTTTAGCGTTCTAAAAAAAAAATCCTATTGTGTGTTTAGCTTTGACTATATTCACAATATAAAATGGACATGTAAATAAATTTGTGACGCTTCTGAATTTGGGTACTTCTCAATGTATGAGATTGAAAATTATGCAAATTACTAACCACTGCTGATATATAGTTGTGAAACACTATGTCTTCATCATATCCAGTGACCTTCACAAATTATTGTTCTGGACAAAAATGTTTAAAACCTGGAAAACTATGAATGTGTAAAGTCCGTTTATTATTGTTTGTTCATGTAATGCAAGGATTCACAAACTTTTTTGACCTAAAATATTTACTTGGAGGAGACCCCTGAAAGTTTTCAATAATTTAACAACACATTTGCATGTTCACAGTTCTCTCTAATGGTCACATGGGCATGAAGCTAAACAAATAAAATATTTATATGTTTAGTGTCCAATCATTTTATTTTGATTGTAATTACTTTCAAACAATTAATTTTACATTTTTATGATTTAATAGCTTTTAATAAACGCATAACCCCCTTGCAGTGGTTTCATTAACCCCCATTTGGGGAAACTCTGGCATAATGTAATGCTTTTCATGTTGTTGATGACAAAGAATGAAAAATATTTTAGTTAGATAAAAAGTAATCTAGAAGTAATCAGAATATATTACTTAATATGAGTAATCTAGATTAAAATTTGCAATCAGCATTGGTCATATATCAGTATGACTTAAATCTTTCCCCTCTTTCTTTTAATTTTCTTTATCCTAATGTGACTAAATCAAAATTTGCCTTTTATTTGAACAGCCAATGGCATTTATTTTAGAGATACTGGTTCCAAAGTTCTAAAAATGACAAAAAAAAAAGCATCATCGCAGGAATCATTATTATGAGCATGAAAGCATCATAAAAGTACAGTACTCCAAGCCTTCTTAATCCATATGAGGTTTTATGTAAGGACATTTATTATTTACTTGCATTTAAAATCCAGCTTAACAGCCATGGCCTTCATTCTTTTTTCATTATACACAATATCAGTTTGGACATTGTGCTATAAATAACTAATTTTGTGCTCGTTTTTTTTCAAGGTTTAGTAAAATATGACAGAATGTTAATCTTGGGTGAACTATCCCTTTTACTTTCACTAGTCATGTGTTTTTATAATAACTATCGATGTAGATGCATTAAATTGAGTCAAGTGTAAGCACAGTTCATGATCAGTTTTGATTCTTAGTCTATAAACACCACTATTCAAATGTCAAGATACTGTAAAATCATCTGCTAATTTTAGCTGAAAATATTCAGGTAACAGGTTTCAGGATATTGCTAACTAAAAATATGTATACGCATCACAAAACAGTGATTTATGACAGGTTTCTTTGCAAGAAAATAATAACATTTTCTTGTTTTCACTCACATTTGACTTTTAATTGAGTAAAATGTTTGACATAGCACCCATACTTTAACTTAAAGGGTTAGTTTACCCAAAAATGAGATTTCTGTCATTTATTACTCAGCCTCCACACCCTTAAACAGAGGTGTATAATATACTGGGAACTGGTTTACTGGGAACTGGGAAGTTCTTGCCCTCATGTCGTCCCACACCCATAAGACCTTAGTTCATCTTCGGAACACAAATAAAGAAATTTTGATGAAATCCGAGAGGTTTCTGAAACATAGGCAGCAATTTCCTTGCAACTTTCAAGGTCCAGCAAGGTAGTAAAGACATCGTTAAAATAGTCCATGTGACTACAGTGCTTCAACCTTAATGTTATGAAGTGACGAGAATACAACGACTTTATTCAACAACTTCTTCTCTTCCATGTCATTCTTCTACACACGCGTCGTGCACGTGTCCAGAGTCGGCCAATACCTCTCGGCTTTCATCAAAAATATCTTAATTTTTTGTTCCAAATATGAAGAAAGGTCTTACGGGTTTGGAACGACATGAGTGGAAGAACTTCATTTTTAGGTGACCTAACCCTTTAAGTTGCCAGTATATTATACACCTCTGTTTAAGGGCAAGGAAATACCTGTACCTGCTTCTCATTGGCTCATTGGTCTGTCACTTTCATAAAAACCCTAACATTCTCCCTCTATACGCTCGTGAAACAATATTATTGAAATCAAGCATTCTCTGTCGCAGTGTAAAAGTGTGTAGGCGCATTTCATCTCACCCAGATTTTTACAACCCACACAAGTTTACTCTATACATCTTGGCCTTTTTACACTGTTTGAGCAATGCAGCTGCCATATGAACCCATTTGAGAATAATGCATTTTTAACCATATAAGTCTATATTTAATGACATCAGTCTTGCATGGAGTAATCTGGAGCAAATGTGTAAGGAATGACAGATGCAATTAAAGTCTGTCGTAGTCCAATCAAGGAAGCACGTTTCTCCCTGACCTCTCCTGATGTTTCACTGGAACTCCAGATATGGCACTTCAATTTTTACAGACCATTCAAAAGTCCCTTAAGGGAGGAGCTTTGTGCAATTCTGCGAAGACATTCAACAAACACTGATATAAGCCATTCGTTGTGAAAAAGGGTCCGACCTCAGGAAAAAGATAGAGCTATCGGCTCAGACAAGCCTTCCTCTAATGACTCGTTCAATGAGGCATGACTAATAGCTGTATATTTAACCCGGAAAGAAAAAAAATTGAGAGAATTATGTGTCTAGCAGCTATAGGATGGCTTTGCAGGGTTCAGTAAAAATTTCACGATGAAAATTTATGTGAAGTAGCCAGTGTCCAAAAAATATACAGAGCCGACGACAAACTTTGTGAGGCTGAGAATGTTTCTTAAATATAAATAAATGCTAAACCCAGCAGAATGTGTTCATTTACATAACCTTTGTCATATAATATTCAAAACGCTGTCAGTTATGTCATTAGCCTAACGAGAATTCATTACATGTTTGTTCATTGAAAAGGTTACTAATAAATCACTGGTTCACAAACTGTCACGCCATATCAGAAGCCTGATCTCTGCATCGCACCATCTTGAGAATGGAGGTCACATTTGGTGAGAGTGGATGTCTCTTTTTGTGAGCTTCACAGCCGATACTAGAGTACAACCCCATTATTCACAGAAAGGAACATCTCTTACTCTTCCTTCTATATTTTTGAGGACTAAAAAGCTTGCTTCTTTCCAAAGAAATTGAACTAGTAATTTTAAGCACTGTAGCAGGTGACAACAGGGGGGAAGGAATAAATATATAAAATGTAAAATAATAATAATAAAATAAAACTTCCAATTTTTTCCAAAGTAAAACAAAAAATATGTAGTGGTAACTAGCCATCATGTTTTGGATAAATCTTGGTTACAGTTTGTTTTGGGATATTATTCTGGTACTTCAAAGAAAAGAAGCATCACTTTAAAGTAAAAAAGTCCAGTAAAATCAGCCCAAACATGAAGCAAGTGTAGAGTCACGCAGGCAGAATTTTTATAGCATTACCATATGCACAAGCCTGAGTTTTACAGCATTAATATTTCATTTCATCCATATGTACACCAATCTATTTTTGAAGATCATTTAATTAAAACAAATCCTTTCATCATAGCAGCAACAGTGTTGAGTTGAGATTGTGACCTCCAAGCATTCAGAGACGCTAAAGAGATTTATGGGGGATAGAGAGCCAGCATATTGATCGGTGCAGTTAAGCAGGTCTAAAAGTTCACCATGCATGGACTGCAGCCAAGAAGAACAAAACCCATTTCTTTGGCGTAAGCGGTTTCCTTGTGCAACTTATTAGGAAGCTATGACACCATGGGGTGGGTTATAAGAAAATATTAGACTAATAACTAAGTAATCTCATCTCACTGATGTTATATCCCAACCATAATTAAATCTATAATTGTCTCTGTGCCTAAAAGTGTATATATTGGAAAGAAATAGTTATAGTCAGGGTCAAAAGTTTAACAATGGCTTGGGAAGAAAATGAAAAAAAAAAAATTCATAAAGAAAGTATTAAAGATATTTATATTAATAAATATGGGGGGTAAACAATTCCATGTAATGAATGTATCTAATATCTTGCAGATGTTTATTGTGCTACAATATCTTGTGTATTATTTACAAATACTTTTGTGTCTTGTACATTAACATTGATATAATATACAGACACACACATACATATATATATATATATATATATATATATATATAAAACAACCATTATTGTTACAGTATTTTACGGATTTAAAAAATATATATATAAATGGATGGCATTCAGTATGTTTATAGCCTATCTAGAAAAAAAATAAATAAATGCCTCATAAATAACTGGAAAATAATTAAGAGGCAATATTTAACAAATATATCAAATATGGTCTCTTCATAGAAAATAAAAGTTCTCACAATGACCAACATGAAAATGAACTGACTGATGAAATCTTTGCATAAAATGATATTTGTTGGTGCCTGCCATTTAAAAAAAAAAAAAAAAACTCAATGAAATCACTGATTTTTAAAAAAAATCAGAATTCAAAAACTTAAACTAAACTAAGTACAAGTAAAATTACATTTAGCTACATTTCATCTTATATTATAAAGTAAACATTGAGTTCATAAGTGCAATAACACAAACTATAGCCATTCATATCTAAAAGACATCTACTGACCCGTTTGTTTGCATTGCAGGGGTTGACTACACATAAGTTAACAATAAGTTAAAAATTAAATTCCCATTCCCAAAAGTTAAAATACCATATATAATCACCGCAGACAGAACAAAAGTGGCACAGCATTCTAATTCCAATGCCAAATCCTTTCAATCCTTGAGTTTCATCTGCTTTAAAAATTGTGGTTGTAAATACACACACAGCCCTTGTTGACAAAAATAAATCCTAAAGATTATTTTGGATTTAACCATGAAAGTTTGAGCCACCAGAGAGTGGCGGGACACCTCAACCATAAGCAACCTAGTATGTAGTATGCACTCTTTATAATCCGTGATATGAAATATAAACGTAATATATCAAGTTGCAAGCCGCTTTGTCTCTCTATATACACAAATACTGCGTGATTTGACATTCATTTCCTTGACACAGGTCGTGTGAAGGTAAAGTTTCTGACAGCAAACACATTAACTATAACCCTCGAATCACTCATATTTAAATCAACAACTAGAAGAGCAGTTGAGTCAGTTTAAAAATGAACTTGTAGAAGCGGCATATTCCCTCCAACTTTGGGAAAAGGTAATGAATAAATCATGATAAAAGTAATAATAACTCACCACTTGCAAATTTCGTGAAACATACTGCAATAAGAGGCAGTAGAAGCAGCGGTGGACATGACAAACTCAGTAGTGGAGCCATTCCAGCACGCGAGGCATTCACGCGCTTCCAGAGAACTGTGGAGCAGTAAGTATGCTGTACTTTAGTTTGTGGCTCCAGATAGTCAACTACTCCAAGTATCCATTGACTGCGCTGTAACAATATCACGCACTTCCGGGTGACCGTTTGTTCTGAAGAGTTTCATGATTCTGATTCCCTTTAACGAATCCATATTTCCATATATGATTCTTTTAGTAGGCTACTTTTGAAGAAGAAGAAAAATATTTGAAAGAAATGCAAAATCTTATTGCATTTACAGCATTCTGTTGCTAAATTCATTTTAGAGTTCAGAATAGGCCTATATGACACATAACAGTAATACTAATAATTCAAAGAGGTAGTTTACAGACTTTTTAATGACTTCTCATGGAGGCTGCATATATGCAATTAAACTGTTTCTAATTATAGGATATAAAAAAAACAAATGTGGTAACACAGGTTTTTAATGTTTTTAATAATTGTATCTTTAAGTTCTCATAAAGAGTAAAGTAGGCATGTTAAAGTTTTCTGAGCCGTTAGCTCTTTATCATTTCGAGTCGGACATTAATAACTCAATAACTCATTATATTGACAGTACAATTATAATATAAAATACTTTTTAGAATTATATAATAACTTCAGATTAATTTTTTTTTTTTAATTATTATTCTCTGAAAAGAGCTGGATCATGAGAGTCGTTCATTCGGGAAGGACTTGATTCACTCAAATGAACAGGTTAATGAGAGTCATTTGTGAGTCAAAAGGTCATGGTTCTGCTCCTGGTTATAAATCACTAAAATGAATAAGCTCATAAGAGTCAAATTTCTGAATTTGAATGGTTTTTAATAAAAATCATTAAATTTAAACTTATTTGCTAATGAATCGTTCAGAACTACTTGTAAAAAACAAAGAAACAAACAAAAAAAATCACTAATCAGAAGTCACTTTGGTTTGTAAGTTATTTCTACTTGCCAATAATATTTAAAATTCAATGACTTTCACGGCCTGGAACCCCGTTTGTTGTTCCTTTGGCCCCCTCCCAATTTCCTGCTTTTCCATGACAGTGATAACCCTGATTGCGGCCA